>CM053244.1:44679688-44739688 GCA_028583405.1 Pogonophryne albipinna | reverse complement strand
TGTCTCTGTCTCTCTCTCTGTCTCTGTCTCTCTGTTTCTCTCTCTCTGTCTCTGTCTCTCTCTGTCTCTCTCTCTCTCTGTCTCTCTCTCTGTCTCTCTCTCTGTCTCTCTCTCTGTCTCTCTCTCTCTGTCTCTCTCGCTCTCTGTCTCTCTCTCTCTCTGTCTCTCTCTCTCTCTGTCTCTCTCTCTCTCTCTCTCTGTCTCTCTCTCTCTGTCTCTCTCTGTCTCTCTCTTTCTCTCTGTCTCTCTGTCTCTCTCTCTCTCTGTCTCTCTCTCCCCCCCCCCCCCGTGCAGCCGTGCCACCTGAAGGACTGGGAGATGCACGTCCAGTTTAAGATCCACGGCTCGGGGAAGAAGAGTCTGCACGGAGACGGCATCGCCCTGTGGTACACCAAAGACAAACTGCACCCAGGTACACTCATCCTACCCATAATGCACCAGCTTCCCCCCTTCACTTTGGTGTCTTTTTTTAAAAACCATTAGTACCATGCAACGTCTTTATGTTCCTCTTATATTTTTACTCTGTTTTATTTTAGAGTACCGTCCCAACCCTGATCTTAAGCTCCCGTCCTTTTCTGACGTTTTCCTCAAAATCTCCAAATTCTCACTTTTTCTCCAAATCTCCAAATTCTCAATTTTTCTCCAAATCTCCAAATTCTCACTTTTTCTCCAGAATGGAAGGAGTCATCACATACAGAGCATCAACTAGTTCCTGAACAGTGTCCTTCACATGCTGATATCCAAGAGAGGGAGTCACACAGTCACAAGATGGAGGAATAGAAAGCAGTATTCAATGTTTACTTCAGATTAGCTCCACGTCAGAAATGAGCATGCTTGTCATATGTCTATCTCCATAGAGGCTGAATCATCATGTTAATCACATAGCTATCATATGCCTCAAACAGTCCTGATGCTCTTCTAGGTAATCAGACATCCTGTCATGTTCACAGCTACAGTTGGGATACCTTTGTTATCATGTGACTCTCAACAGGAAGAGACATTCAGTGTTTCCCAACATCAGTGTTTTAGTTTCCATCCTGTTGGTGTGTGTGTGTCTCGCCTCACGTCTCATCTCTGCTCCACCTCCAGGCCCTGTGTTTGGAAACCAAGATCAGTTTATTGGCCTGGCTATTGTTGTGGATACCTTCCGCAATGACCTCCATGGGATGGATGTAAGTGTGTTTGTGTGTGTGTAACCTGCTTGTCTCTTTGCAGGCCCTGTGTTTTCCAACAATGCTCAGTTCCACGGGCTGGCTGTGTTTGTAGATACTTACTCTAACGATGATGCCACAGATGTGAGTGTGTGCTCCGGTTCTCCGTCAGCATGCTTCATCCACTTTGAATGGGCATGTTGTTAGCATGTTAACATCGTAAGACACAGAAAGACATATAGACACTTAGAGAACCTAATATTGATCAATATCTGATGGTAGACTTGCAGGGATACTCAACTTGCTTTGCCCTGGGTTCACAGGAGACATGTTACTTACAATAGTAATAGTATGTATCAAATATGGAGGTCGACAGGTGCAAACATGCTACGGCTTCAGAGACGATGCAGATATGAAAACCCACATGGCCCCTTATTTCCATTGAAAGTACAAAAAAAACATCTATTGGACATCTATGTATCTGTCAGGAGGCTGGAAGTTGAGTATCACTGGTCTGATGTGTTAAAATAACTGGTTTTGTGAATGAAGCTACGCTCACACTGCAGCGGAGGAGACGCATCCACTGCTCCATAGATCCACATGGCACTAAGAGAGGTGTGGCTCTGAGGTGGTCTCCTCCTAGAGCACCATTGAGTTCTTTGTAACCACATCTCTCTCAGAGGGGCGTGGGGAGGGGCTCCTTACTTTCATCTGAAGTAACAGACAGAGAATCAGCACTTTGGAAACAGGACTGAAACAGAGGGGATTATGGGTAATGCTGCAATGATCTGTTTGGTGTTTCAGCCAATCAGAGACAGGCTCTGGATATATCGTGTGTGTGTGTGTGTGTGTGTGTGTGTGTGTGTGTGTGTGTGTGTGTGTGTGTGTGTGTGTGTGTGTGTGTGTGTGTGTGTGTGTGTGTGTGTGTGTGTGTGTGTGTGTGTGTGTGTGTGTGTGTGTGTGTGTGTGTGTGTGTGTGTGTGTGTGTGTGTGTGTGTGTGTGTGTGTGTGTGTGTGTGTGTGTGTGTGTGTGTGTGTGTGTGTGTGTGTGTGTGTGTGTGTGTGTGTGTGTGTGTGTGTGTGTGTGTGTGTGTGTGTGTGTGTGTGTGTCAGACATGTTGATAGCTGCTCTCCTGTGTGTGCAGCGCTCCTTCCCCTTCATCTCTGCGATGGTGAGCAACGGCTCAGTGAACTACGACCACGGGAAAGATGGCCGCGCCTCGGAGCTGGGGGGCTGCTCGGCTGAGATCAGAAACAAAGATCACGACACGTACCTCGCCATCAGATACTCCAAGGGGAGGCTCACCGTATGTACACACACACACACACACGCACACACACACACACACACACACACACACTACATACTTTTAAAGTGGTGTGACACATCTTCACTTGGCTCAGTCTACACACACTACGCTAACTCACACACTACGCTAACTCACACACTACGCTAACTCACACACTACGCTAACTCACACACTACGCTAACTCACACACTATGCTAACTCACACACTACGCTAACTCACACACTACGCTAACTCACACACTACGTAGTATGGCAAGCCATTTGAGTATTTATTCCATATCCTTGATATCACCCGGCAGCTGCCTGCACTAGTTGACTCTTTGATTGCACTTGTTGATATACGCTCAGAGGGCCACTAGTTCTTCAAAAAGCTTACAAGTTGGGACTTTGGTGCTGCGAGTGCCATCCTCTAGGGGGGGGGGGGGGGTATGCCCCCCCGGGAAGAAATGTTTGAACATTTAAAGTAAAATGCTTCAATCTGGTGCACTTTGAGCACACATTACTAGAGACCTGATCTAGGGGGTACAACTCTAAAACACCCATATGAAAAAGATCGGTTTACATTTTAATAATCAAATAAGTATGTGAACATAACCAATAACCCATAGCCAATAACAAATACATGTAACTTATTTTATTTTCATTTATCTTATTTTACCTTAACATTTATTTATTCATGCATATTTTTGTATCTCAAGTTTTAAACGATATTTGTGGTTTACTGTCCTAAAGTATACATTGAAATGTTTTCAAACCTGTTTAGCCCAATAATTATAAAGGAGTGCCTTGGAAATATGTGTTTACATACATTTCAGTTATCTCTCTCGCTCGCTCCCACGCCCACTTTGGCTGTGAGCTGCGGGCGCCTGATAAGCCAACACCCCCCACTTTCATCTCTTACAGCGCCCATCGTACAGGGCAAATGAAAAGTGTAACCGGGGAGAAAAGGGTGTTACAGTTACTTAATTATGAATGTTGTTACATCAAGGCTGAAAATTAGGATGAGCGCAAACAGTCAAACATTTCTTTTCCCTCCCAGAGCTGCCAGCGCAGCGCCCCCCAGATCTGGCGCCCTAGGCGACCGCCTATGTCAAAAACCGGCCCTGTACACCATGCTAAATGTATGTCTGCATAAAGCTGAGTTATGATCGGTCACACAGAGTTTGGTGATGATCAAATAGTTTACAGTGAGATTTACTCCCATACTTTTGGCCATACTCACGCAGCCCTACAAATGAATTGAGATTTCCACACAAATGTTCTTTAGCAAGTGTGCAGAGCAGTGTTGATTTAAAAAAGCAATTTGAAGGTTGGATGATTGTAAACCTTTTTTTGTGTATATATATTAATAATTTAAGATGTAAATGAATTCCAGTTTATTTGTAGTACTTTCTATTCGTATTGTGACATTTGGTGGCATCAATGTGCATTTGATACAGATGATGGAGCAGTTGCTTTAGGGCCACAGTGTAGGCCTATATCCCTTAAGGTCAAATAATGAGATCCTCGACCTCCGCCCCCCTCTCGCACCTCCACACAGAGCCCCCCCACATATCAAATCCCAACTTAACCCCTGCACACTATATACTTTTAAAGTAGATAATGATTTAGTATTTGAAACAGGTGTGACGTTCCAGTCCATGAAACTATGTGTTTATAGTTGAAAGGCGTGCTAGAGAGTTTTGATGCACATTTAGACTGAATGCCATTGGGTGTCATGCCCAGTAAGCATGTAGCTGCACTTCAATATAATAATAATCCGAACATATAAAGAAAATATATGAAGTTAAAACATAATTATGATGTCAGATTGAGTATATTATGATGTGGCTTGATTAGAGCGTGCATCAAAATGTAGGAAATCAAGTCTTCTTAGCAAAAAATGTCAATCAAATAATTGCTAAACATGAGTAAATATAAACTCAAAAACACAACAAAACAAACATCGGGAATAAAAAAAGTTGTCAGCGAGTAAAATATATTTTCTTTTAAGTTAGTCCCGTGTTATATTGCATCTCTAACATCTCAGTCTCTCTCCTGCAGCTGATGATCGATGTGGAGGATAAGAACGAATGGAGAGAGTGCATCGATATCGGAGGAGTGAGACTTCCCACCGGATATTTCTTCGGAGCGTCAGCAGCTACAGGAGATCTGTCAGGTGGGTCTGAGCGCAAGAGGTGGGAAGTGGTGGAGTACAAATACTTCGTTGCTGTACTTAAGTACATGTTTCTGGTATCAGTACTTTACTCCATTACTTATTTTTCTGACGACTTTGACTTCTTACATGTTGAACCCAAATACCTGTACTTTCTACTTCTTACATGTTGAACTCAAATACCTATACTTTCTACTTCTTACATGTTGAACTCAAATACCTGTACTTTCTACTTCTTACATATTGAACTCAAATACCTGTACTTTCTACTTCTTACATGTTGAACCCAAATACCTGTACTTTCTACTTCTTACATGTTGAACCCAAATACCTGTACTTTCTACTTCTTACATGTTGAACCCAAATACCTGTACTTTCTACTTCTTACATGTTGAACCCAAATACCTGTACTTTCTACTTCTTACATGTTGAACTCAAATACCTGTACTTTCTACTTCTTACATGTTGAACTCAAATACCTGTACTTTCTACTTCTTACATGTTGAACTCAAATACCTGTACTTTCTACTTCTTACATGTTGAACCCAAATACCTGTACTTTCTACTTCTTACATGTTGAACTCAAATACCTGTACTTTCTACTTCTTACATGTTGAACTCAAATACCTGTACTTTCTACTTCTTACATGTTGAACCCAAATACCTGTACTTTCTACTTCTTACATGTTGAACCCAAATACCTGTACTTTCTACTTCTTACATGTTGAACTCAAATACCTATACTTTCTACTTCTTACATGTTGAACTCAAATACCTGTACTTTCTACTTCTTACATATTGAACTCAAATACCTGTACTTTCTACTTCTTACATGTTGAACCCAAATACCTGTACTTTCTACTTCTTACATGTTGAACCCAAATACCTGTACTTTCTACTTCTTACATGTTGAACCCAAATACCTGTACTTTCTACTTCTTACATGTTGAACCCAAATACCTGTACTTTCTACTTCTTACATGTTGAACTCAAATACCTGTACTTTCTACTTCTTACATGTTGAACTCAAATACCTGTACTTTCTACTTCTTACATGTTGAACTCAAATACCTGTACTTTCTACTTCTTACATGTTGAACCCAAATACCTGTACTTTCTACTTCTTACATGTTGAACTCAAATACCTGTACTTTCTACTTCTTACATGTTGAACTCAAATACCTGTACTTTCTACTTCTTACATGTTGAACACAAATACCTGTACTTTCTACTTCTTACATGTTGAACACAAATACCTGTACTTTCTACTTCTCACATGTTGAACCCAAATACCTGTACTTTCTACTTCTTACATGTTGAACACAAATACCTGTACTTTCTACTTCTTACATGTTGAACCCAAATACCTGTACTTTCTACTTCTTACATTTTGAACACAAATACCTGTACTTTCTACTTCTTACATGTTGAACTCAAATACCTGTACTTTCTACTTCTTACATGTTGAACTCAAATACCTGTACTTTCTACTTCTTACATGTTGAACCCAAATACCTGTACTTTCTACTTCTCACATGTTGAACTCAAATACCTGTACTTTCTACTTCTTACATGTTGAACTCAAATACCTGTACTTTCTACTTCTTACATGTTGAACTCAAATACCTGTACTTTCTACTTCTTACATGTTGAACTCAAATACCTGTACTTTCTACTTCTTACATATTGAACTCAAATACCTGTACTTTCTACTTCTTACATGTTGAACCCAAATACCTGTACTTTCTACTTCTTACATGTTGAACCCAAATACCTGTACTTTCTACTTCTTACATGTTGAACCCAAATACCTGTACTTTCTACTTCTCACATGTTGAACCCAAATGCCTGTACTTTCTACTTCTTACATGTTGAACTCAAATATGTACTTTCTACTTCTTACATGTTGAACCCAAATACCTGTACTTTCTACTTCTTACATGTTGAACTCAAATACCTGTACTTTCTACTTCTTACATGTTGAACTCAAATACCTGTACTTTCTACTTCTTACATGTTGAACTCAAATACCTGTACTTTCTACTTCTTACATGTTGAACCCAAATACCTGTACTTTCTACTTCTCACATGTTGAACCCAAATACCTGTACTTTCTACTTCTTACATGTTGAACTCAAATACCTGTACTTTCTACTTCTTACATGTTGAACCCAAATACCTGTACTTTCTACTTCTTACATTTTGAACACAAATACCTGTACTTTCTACTTCTTAGATGTTGAACTCAAATACCTGTACTTTCTACTTCTTACATTTTGAACACACATACCTGTACTTTCTACTTCTTACATGTTGAACCAAAATACCTGTACTTTCTACTTCTTACATGTTGAACTCAAATACCTGTACTTTCTACTTCTTACATGTTGAACTCAAATACCTGTACTTTCTACTTCTTACATGTTGAACTCAAATACCTGTACTTTCTACTTCTTACATGTTGAACCCAAATACCTGTACTTTCTACTTCTTACATGTTGAACTCAAATACCTGTACTTTCTACTTCTTACATGTTGAACCCAAATACCTGTACTTTCTACTTCTTACATTTTGAACACACATACCTGTACTTTCTACTTCTTACATGTTGAACCCAAATACCTGTACTTTCTACTTCTTACATGTTGAACCCAAATACCTGTACTTTCTACTTCTTACATGTTGAACCCAAATACCTGTACTTTATACTTCTTACATGTTGAACACAAATACCTGTACTTTCTACATGTTGAACTCAAATACCTGTACTTTCTACTTCTCACATGTTGAACCCAAATACCTGTACTTTCTACTTCTCACATGTTGAACCCAAATACCTGTACTTTCTACTTCTCACATGTTGAACTCAAATACCTGTACTTTCTACTTCTCACATGTTGAACCCAAATACCTGTACTTTCTACTTCTTACATGTTGAACCCAAATACCTGAACTTTCTACTTCTTACATGTTGAACACAAATACCTGTACTTTCTACTTCTTACATGTTGAACACAAATACCTGTACTTTCTACTTCTTACATGTTGAACCCAAATACCTGTACTTTCTACTTCTCACATGTTGAACCCAAATACCTGAACTTTCTACTTCTTACATGTTGAACACAAATACCTGTACTTTCTACTTCTTACATGTTGAACTCAAATACCTGTACTTTCTACTTCTTACATGTTGAACTCAAATACCTGTACTTTCTACTTCTTACATGTTGAACCCAAATACCTGTACTTTCTACTTCTTACATGTTGAACCCAAATACCTGTACTTTCTACTTCTTACATGTTGAACCCAAATACCTCTACTTTCTACTTCTTACATGTTGAACTCAAATACCTGTACTTTCTACTTCTTACATGTTGAACCCAAATACCTGTACTTTCTACTTCTTACATGTTGAACCCAAATACCTGTACTTTCTACTTCTCTCATTTTCCAAACAGCTGGTTCCTTTAGTCTGAATGTGTGTTTGGTGACGTGATCATTATTCTTTAGAGTCATTGCGTGCCTATTGATTTGAACACGATCCGTGTATCCATCATTTCCTGGTCTTCTCTAAAGAAGAGGGACCAATGGAAACGTTGTCATGTTGCCGTTGTTCAGCATGGAAACATTCATTAGCTAACAATGACATTATTGTTCTATTAATATAAAGGGAGGTCAGGTACTCTTTAAAACAGCTGCTAGTTATGGGTACTTTTTACTGAAGTACATTTCAGAGCCTCTTTACTTTGACTTGAGTAAAGAAGTTTAGTCAGTACTTCTACTTGAAGAGTATTTTTAAACACGAGTATCTGTACTTCTACTTGAGTAAAGGAGGTGTGTACTTTGCCTTCTCTGCTGAGTGGAACATCTGTCCTTTAATAAACAACCAAAACAAAAAGTCATAAAGCCCACTAGGAACTCTTTAAATATAAGTTCACTGTGGAGGAAATTCTTCAGAGAAACTGATAAATGCTTCATGGACAACGTTTGTCTTTTGTTATATTTAATAAAGTAATAAAGAAAGTCAATATAAAGTGAAGTGGATCTGAAATGCAGGAACAGAGCAGCTTCATCCTCAGAGGAGAAAGAAGTTCTGCTCAGTCTCTCTGTGTATTCATGAGAGGAAACAGCTGCTCCTCCATCCCATCATCAAACCATTAACCCCCTCCACCTTTTACTTCCTTTGCCCTCCTGAATTGTAAACCCTGAACATCGGTCTCTGTTAAACACACACAAGACTAACAATACACTTTAACAGAGTAAAGGCAATCAGAGTATAAGACTATATGTTTTAAATGATTATATGATAATTTGACACGACACTGGTGACACTGTGGCACCGTTTTAACATTATTCTACAAAGTCTGGTATTGATTCGGTAATAGTTTGAACTCTTGTTTTATTTTCCAGATAACCATGACATCATCTCTATGAAGATGTACCAGCTGATGGTGGAACACACGCCTGAAGAAGAGAATGAGGACTGGACCAAAATAGAGCCGAGCGTCAGCCTCCTGAAGTCCCCCAAAGGTAGAGCAGAGTACTCTTTAAAGTAGAGACACTACATACTGATATACACCTGAACATCAGCAGGAGAGGACTCTTTAAAGTAGAAACACTACATACTGATATACACCTGAACATCAGCAGGAGAGGACTCTTTAAAGTAGAGACACTACATACTGATATACACCTGAACATCAGCAGGAGAGGACTCTTTAAAGTAGAGACACTACATACTGATATACACCTGAACATCAGCAGGAGAGGACTCTTTAAAGTAGAGACACTACATACTGATATACACCTGAACATCAGCAGGAGAGGACTCTTTAAAGTAGAGACACTACATACTGATACACACCTGAACATCATCAGGAGAGGACTCTTTAAAGTAGAGACACTAAATACTGATACACACCTGAACATCATCAGGAGAGGACTCTTTAAAGTAGAGACACTACATACTGATATACACCTGAACATCAGCAGGAGAGGACTCTTTAAAGTAGAGACACTACATACTGATATACACCTGAACATCAGCAGGAGAGGACTCTTTAAAGTAGAGACACTACAGACTGATATACACCTGAACATCAGCAGGAGAGGACTCTTTAAAGTAGAGACACTACAGACTGATATACACCTGAACATCAGCAGGAGAGGACTCTTTAAAGTAGAGACACTACAGACTGATATACACCTGAACATCAGCAGGAGAGGACTCTTTAAAGTAGAGACACTACATACTGATATACACCTGAACATCAGCAGGAGAGGACTCTTTAAAGTAGAGACACTACATACTGATATACACCTGAACATCATCAGGAGAGGACTCTTTAAAGTAGAGACACTACATACTGATATACACCTGAACATCAGCAGGAGAGGACTCTTTAAAGTAGAGACACTACAGACTGATATACACCTGAACATCAGCAGGAGAGGACTCTTTAAAGTAGAGACACTACAGACTGATATACACCTGAACATCAGCAGGAGAGGACTCTTTAAAGTAGAGACACTACAGACTGATATACACCTGAACATCAGCAGGAGAGGACTCTTTAAAGTAGAGACACTACATACTGATATACACCTGAACATCAGCAGGAGAGGACTCTTTAAAGTAGAGACACTACATACTGACATACACCTGAACATCAGCAGGAGAGGACTCTTTAAAGTAGAGACACTACATACTGATATACACCTGAATATCAGCAGGAGAGGACTCTTTAAAGTAGAGACACTACATACTGACATACACCTGAATATCAGCAGGAGAGGACTCTTTAAAGTAGAGACACTACATACTAATTTCTGTGTGTTTCAAAGCCCTGTATCTTACTTTGATCCTCACAGATAACATTGACGATCCCACTGGAAATTTCCGTGGTACACCCCTCACTGGGTGGAAAGTGTTTCTCCTTCTTCTCTGTGCTCTGCTGGGAATCGTAGTCTGCGCCGTGGTGGGAGCGGTGGTTTTCCAGAAGAGACAGGAGAGGAACAAGAGGTTTTACTGAGGAGAGAAACAACGTCCTGTTCGATGTGGAATGAACTGTTTCCAGACGACAGATTGAGCACAGTCAATGTGAATTATTTTCTAAAGATTGTACAAATGTTTATATCCTCGAAGCTCTGTGGTGACGTTCTGTTGTTGCTAAGAAGGTGTTGAGGCCGTAATCAATGCTGTTTCAGTTTCTTACGCCACAAATCTGGTCCTGTTCGTCTTCCAAACGGTTTTATCGGATTATTTATTGGCTGAAGAAAAAGGCTCCATATGCAGGAAACACAGTATAGAGTAAACACGTGAATTATCCACTTTCCCCCGTGGTTCCTCTATCGATGGAGTTTGATTTTCTGGTTGTTCACCATGCTTCTGTTTAATCACCACTGATGACCCCTTACACACAGACCACTAAGGCGTCACCTGAGCACAGTTTAATCGGTCAATTAGCATCTTAGTTAATTATTTAGTCCAGAAAATATCAAATCATTTAACTGAAAACCTGTTCAAATTCGCTCAGAATGCAATTTCTCTGTCTTACTGACAACGACAATATCATTTTGTATCTAAAATGTAAGAAACTGGAATTAGATTATTATGTTTGCTTTATTAACAATTTAATCATATTATATGTTTTTGATGCAGTTGCTGATCAATATATCGGCTTAAAAACACACTCAATCGTTACAATTTGACTCTCGTATGAAATGAGAAACCCCAGCAGATACAAAGTGAAATGTAATTTGCTGATGTTTAGTCATTAACTTAAATCCTAAATCCACCTGAGGGGCTTACAGCTCTGATAAACCCTTAAAACTACACTTCATGATTAGTTGTACAAATAAATATCAGACTCACTTCAAACGGTGACAATTAGCCTCATGCTATTATATTTAAGGTTTGCATTATACTCCAGTTATCAGCATAGAGAACTCAGAAATGTCGAGTACCCCAAATGTTGATGTTAGAAATGTATGATAGGGTCTCCAGCACATAGAAACTGCCGGGTGCTAACCTGCATATCATGGGCAATTAGCACAATTGGCATACGTTGCATTGATTTGGACAGTTTTGGAGTGTTTTTTGAGGTATATTGAGGATGTTGAATCAATTTCTGACATTTGTAGGATCAGAAACGGCTGTTTTGAGTCGCCTAACTCTTTAAAATCGAGCCAGCCCCCCTGGAGTACAAATATAACCACTTTCTGGTTAAAACTGAAATTTGCTGATCCTGGAAATGTCAGAAATTGATTCAACATCCTCAACTAGCGTATTGGCATAAGTTGCATTACTTAGCATTGATTTGGACAGTTTTGGAGTGGTTCTTGAGGTACATTGAGGATGCTGAATACATTTCTGACTATTTTAGGGTCATAAATGGCACTTTTTAGTCCCCTAACACTTTAAAATCGACAAAAAATGCATCAAAATCAGCCCCTGGAGTACAAATATGACCACTTTCTGGTTAAAACTGACATTCTTGATCCTGGAAATGTCAGAAATGGACATTTTCGTTAACCTCCATAAACATTCCAAAACTGTCCAAATCACCAAGAAGCGTTTTAACTGTATGCAAAATAACCCAATCTATGCTAATCGCCCAACATCTCTGAGCTGGAGACCTGCACTATGCATTTCTAATATATACAACGTTGGTGTACTCTGATCTGCAAACAGACCAATAATCTGCTGTTTTGTGAAATCCTTCCTTATCAGTTAAATCTGACTCCTACATATTTGATCTTCTTATTCGTTCCCCTCGCGACGTTGTTTAAGCACGATTTTCTCCAGAATATACCTTTTGTTATTTTTCTACGGGTTTTTTTCCAGCTGTTTTAAAAATGCCTGAATAAAATCTAGTCTAATCTAATTAATATTAGAAATCAATGACAGGAGTTGCTGAATCCTGAAGTCCATGAATGCATCGCTGTTTGTTTACTTGTTGATTTCTTCCGGCTTCTTATTCTTCGTGTTGCTTTTTGTAGAATATTTTACAGAAACTGGTAGAATTTAAGGGTTTGTGGACACGGGCTGAAATACACATTTTCTTTTTTTAAACTTGAGTTATCTCTTGTGTTCTTGAATCTGTTCTGTGTTTCTGTCACATCAGACGTTTCTATCGTTGTGACGGGACTTGAAATCGCTTCTCTCAGCAGAAATAATTCATTAAATGAAAAAAGAAACAGTTTGAGTGGTATTTTTTTTATGTTTTACCACCGTTTCATTAACTTAATGATGAATTTTCTAGAAGTAGCCAACTTTGTGTTAAAGTAGTACATCACAGTCCTTTTTACTGTATTATTATAGTCTGATGTTAATAATCTGTTTATTAGGTAAAAAGCAGGACTTTTACTTATTGTATTATTTATATTCCTTAATATCTAAGTAGCCTATTTCTCCAGTTCATGTGAGTAATGTGTTGACTCTGTTACAAGGTGATTTATTTTAAAGGTGCACACAGCTTTTCAGATTTTATCACCTGTAATCTTGTCTTTAGCGGCAATTTAAAGAACAATTGGGTAATTATTTCTTAGTGAAATCCATCTATCCATCTTCTCCCTCTTATCCGTGGTCGGGTCTCAGGGGTAGCAGTTCCAGCAGAGAGCCCCAAACCTTCCTTTCCCCACATCAACCAGCTCTGACTGGGGGATCCCAAGGCGCTCCCAGGCCAGCGAAGAGATATAATCCCTCCACCTGGTCCGAGGTCTACCCCACGGTCTCTTCTCAGCTGCACGTGCCTGGAACACCTCCCTAGGGAGGCGCCCAGGTGGCATCCTAACTAGGTGCCCGAACCACCTCAACTGGCTCCTTTCGACGCGAAGGAGGAGCGGCTCAACTCCGAGTCCCTCCCGGATGACCGAACTTCTCACCTTATCCCTAAGGGAGACACCAGCCACCCTGCGGAGAAAACCCATCTCGGCCGCTTGTATCCGTGATCTCGATCTTTCGGTCATGACATTCTTAGTGAAATTGTATCGAAAAAATTGAGACTTCTTAGAAAAAAAATAGATTTTATAGAAAAAAGTGAGATTTTATAGAAAAAAATGTCAAATGTGAAAGTCATTTTCAAAAAGGTCAGATTTGTTTTCAAAAAGTCAGGAATAATAAAACAAAAAAAAGTGAGATTTGGAGAAGAAGGTGAGGATTTTCCACCAGTTCAAAGTGATGGATGTTAACGGTGTAAATATGACACCTGTTTTGCACACAGCCTTTTATCACTTGTAATCTTGAATCCAAAATCTCCTGACTGCTCTCTCGGGGTTCGTCCAGTAGGCTAATCTGCACTGAAGTGCATTATGAAAGACAGCAGAACAATGTCTGAATTTAAATGAGTTACAAAAATGTTAAAAGTCAGGAATTTAAAAAAAGTGAGTTTTTGGAGATTTGAAGGAAAATGTTTCCAATTTTTAAATAAAATCAAAAGTGAAAAAAGTCTGAATTTTTCCAAAGTGAGATTTTTGAGAAAAATTTGAGAATTTGAAAAAAGTCCAAATTTTATTAAAAAAGTCATATTTTTTGGAATAAAGTTAGAAATATATTAAAAGTCAGGAATTTAAAAAAAGTGAGGTTTTTGAAAAATAAGTCCACACTTTCATAAAAAGTCAGAATTGTTTCAACAAATTGAGATTTTTGTGAAAAAGTTGGAATTATGAAAAAAGTCAGGAAATGGAATTTGGAAAATAACTAATTATTGTTTAAAGAAGATGATTAGGGCCCCGTGTAAAAAAAGAAAGATCTCATGAAGCAGACTCAGGCAGTAGAGATAGAATCACACTGAAAGAGAACAGCTGACAGAAGAGAGAACATCTGATCCTTTACAACTGGGGGGTCAAAGCATTATGGTTGCACTCAAAGGGCCGCTTGTAACTTTCAATCTCAATCTTTATTTATTTATATTGCACATTTAATACGACCTCCGTTGACCAAAGCGCTGTACAGGGAACACATATAAAATAACACAATAGGAGTAAAATAATAAAACAATAATTCAAAACAAGATGAAAGCACCATAACTAGAAACATATAAAAAGTTTAACACGTACAAATATCAAAATGTTATGTTCAACTAGTATTAAAAGCCAGTGCAAAACTTTAAAACTATATATAAATACATTTAAGCAATAGCTCACGACAGGCCGTGGTATATGCCCGACGCGAAGCCAGTTACAATGTTGTCCATTTTAGACAAAGGCTTATTATATTTACAGCCCTAATAACATTAGTGTTCTGGGCTCAATATGTGTCTCGGCTGCTTTCGTTGTGATCGCTAAATTCACCTTGTTTATTATCACTATAACACTGACCCAGATCGCTGGATCGCTCGAAACACCGCTGTCATCAGGCTGGCAAGGGCTGTTCCATGCTCTGCTCAACCTCCCGACGGGAGGCTCCCGCCTTCCCAAATGGACTCAGTAGCGCCCCCTGCTGCCGTGGAGCATGTGCCAGCCACGGCGGAATATTACTGCCAAAAGTCACGTGACTTTTGGCAGTAATATTCCGCCATGAGAAGAACAAGTTTTGTAGTTGTAAAAAAAAGTGTTGTAGTTGTAAAAAAAAGTTGTGTACTTGTAAAACCTAAGCTGAATTTGTCTCTGAAACATGATTTATTAGAATTTTTTTATGTGTTTGTTTGATAGATACGTTTTTTCTTTGCAAAACTAAATGCATTAGTTTGTAGATGGTGTTTTGTATTTGCAAACCACATTGTGTTTGTTAGTGAATCATGAGGCATTTGTAAAACCTGTTTAGTTTGTTTGTGGAGTTATGGCAGGAAATTAGCTCCATATGAAGTGGTCCAAACACACACTACACCATGTATTGTTGGCAGACGATTGTTATTAGCTTGTTCAAAATTACCTTGAATTACCATATTTCCCAAAATGTATGAAATCAAACTAAAAATGACAGAAAACATGATTTTAATATTCTAATTTATTTTAGAAAACAGGCAGCAATGCGTCCCTGAGCAAGACTCTTAACCCGTTATTGCTCCCCAAACGCTGTGGAATAAATGCAGAGGACACATCGTATGTGCAAATATACAGTGACACAAGATGCCCCCATAAAAAAAGAGGGTGTGTAAGAACCATTGGTGCAACTCCAAACAAGAACAGCCTGAAGCTTCAAGTCTTCCATGAAGGCGAAGCTGTAAACATTTGACTTATTTTTGACCGTAAGAACAACAGTCTATTGTCCATGAAAGAACAGTATTGTCTATGAGGCGGTAACCTTTGTACTGTATGCACAAGGAAAACACATTAGAGTGTGGTGGGGTACCCTAAGTTGGACTTGCGTTTGTTTCACTTGTGTTCCTTGGGATGCCTCCCTCGCGCTCTGGAGCATAACGAAGCCACTTCTTCACAGTTTCACTGAAGCCATTGTGGGTCAGCTTGCGGTCGAACTGCCGAGCAGCAGCTGAAAGACAAGATTACAAAAATAAGCGTGAGGAAGAGAGAGAGTGTGTGTATCCCATACAACTTCTGTTATAATAAGAAAATCACTCTCACTCTGTACAGTAACACAAGCTACAGTCAGCAGCCAGTTTGCTAAAAGACTGGACTGGAAAGAGGAGCAAACGGCTAGCCTGGCTCTATCCAGGTAATAACATTTGCATCCGAGCACCTCTAAAGCTCACCAATTAGGTTGTCTTTTTTTGGTTTATTTCTTATAGCTTCACCATCACCTGATTCCAACCTAACCTTTTTTGTTAGATTAAGTTCATGCTTTATTCTTCAACAGGGGATTACAGAGAGACATGAAACAAGGGCAGAGAAGAGACATAAAATACATTATAGGAGTTGGATTCAAACTCAGTAGTTGGTACTATATGGCTCACAAAGAGCATAATTATGTTCTGAATCACCATCAGTCACACCTCACTCCCTAAACTTAAGCTAATAAGTAGTTTGCAGGGGAGGAAACTCACCAAACATGCAGTCTTGTATTGCCGGTTCCTTGAATGTCTTCTTGCTGCTGCAACGCTTGTCTTTCTTTCCAGCCTAAGGCTAAGGCGTTAGTCAGAGCAGTTGCCAGCATCCGTCTGATCAGGTTCTCTGAATTGGTGCCTCCTACCAGAGCCAGGCGAGCAATCTAAATCAGACGAGAGAAACAAATAAGCCACTGCTTTAACTGTTGTATTGAGCTACGTTCTGTGGGACATACGTTAGAAACAGCACAACAGCACTCTTATTTCATACACAGAGACCAACTTTGTTTTTTATACACTTGATACACTGATATTCCAGCCCATGGTATTCAGTCAAGTTCATGCCAGTCGTTATGTTTAACCACTTTAACCCTGGTGTCCCAATTTTGGTCATGTCAATATAAATGTTAGATATAAATGTTACTACAATTATATGTGGTTGAGTAGCTAAGACTAGAATTATTTGTGGTTGAGTAGCTAAAGGGCAATAACTAAGCACATTTTGACCGAACTGATATTATCCACATTTCATAAATGAATGCAGTTCAGTCTGTCAAATTACCATCTTTTGACGGACTGATTCATTCTTCAGCAATGATTCAGCCTCATTGAAGTCGTCTTCATTGGCGATTGGCAGCTGGATGGGGAACATATGGGTTGTGGCTGACCCTGGTCCCTGACTACCAGCCTGGGTCATGTTGCCCTCTGCCAACTCATTCTTGATGAACTGCACATCTCTGGACAGGTCCTTTACCATTACATTGCATTTAGCTGACGCTTTTATCCAAAGCGACTTACAATAAGTACAATCGACCAGGAAGACACAACCTTGAAGAAAACAGAATCATATAAGTACATCAGGTTTCATAGAGCCAAACATTTCAAGTGCTACTCAACTGGCTTTAGATAAGCCAGTCCTTTATTAGTATATAAGTGCTCTGTTAGCAGTTCATTGTTAGTAATTCTATTGCTCGAAGTGGAGTCGAAAGAGATGAGTTTTCAGTCTGCGCCGGAAGGTGTGTAAACTTTCTGCTGTCCTGATGTCAATGGGGAGCTCATTCCACCATTTTGGAGCCAGGATAGCAAACCCACGTGTTTTTGCTGATGGGAACTTGGGTCCCCCTCGCAGCGAGGGTGCAGCGAGTCGTTTGGCTGATGCAGAGCGTAGTGCAGGCGCTGGGGTGTACAGTTTAACCATGTCCTGGATGTAGGAAGGGCCAGATCCATTCGCAGCATGGTACGCAAGTACCATTGTCTTGAAGTGGATTCTAGCAGTTACCGGAAGCCAGTGAAGGGAGCGGAGGAGCGGAGTGGTGTGGGAAAATTTAGGAAGGTTGAAGACCAGACGAGCCGCTGCATTCTGGATGAGCTGCAGAGGTCGGATGGCACATGCGGGTAGACCAGCCAGGAGGGAGTTGCAGTAGTCTAGTACTTCAGCGAGCATTGACGTCATCTTCTGGATGGCAATGTCTTAAGAAAAATATTATTGAAAAGTGTAAAGTGAGAATTGAAAATAACCTGCAAATGACTCATGAGGAATTACACTAAGTCTAATAGACTTGCCTTTCAAACGCAGCCTGGTGTCATCCCTGTGTGGTTCCATCTGTAAAACGCAAACATTCATGAGACTTAATCACTGCACACATTTTGAAAGGTTATTAGGTGTGTGTGTGTGTGTGTGTGTGTGTGTGTGTGTGTGTGTGTGTGTGTGTGTGTGTGTGTGTGTGTGTGTGTGTGTGTGTGTGTGTGTGTGTGTGTGTGTGTGTGTGTGTGTGTGTGTGTGTGTGTGTGTGTGTGTGTGTGTGTGTGTGTGTGTGTGTGTGTGTGTGTGTGTGTGTGTGTGTGTGTGTGTGTGTGTGTGATCAAGTGTTTAGTCAGTAACAGGGGTCTCCCCTTCCCTACAGCTCTTTGGTAAACAGAAAAGGCATTTTCAGTATCCTATCAGGAGAGAGAACTCATACAGATTAATTGAATACACAGGACCACAATGGAAACAAGCCCTTAGGGCTTTTTGTTATCCTTGGCTTTTAGCATTATTGTATAACTGTGCCCCTGTACCTTTTTCAAACTGTTGATAAAGTATTCAATCAAAGAGGGCAGATGAACAAAGAAGAGAGCAATGATCATCATCAGAATATAGAGATTTAACCTTTTCACACACACACACACACACACACACACACACACACACACACACACACACACACACACACACACACACACACACACACACACACACACACACACACACACACACAGACAGATCAGAAAATGTCTACAAATGTTAGATGATCGTCTTGTTCATACCATAGCAACCATGTTCAGGCACTGACTGCATGGGATCAAACTGGTGGCAGTTTCCTCTAAAGAAGTCTAGAGGAGGGAAAAACAAATGCTTTAACATTTACACAAAAAACACGACTAGTGTGATTTGATTTGTCTACAAAGATATTACTTTACATTTTAGTAGTAAATTGGGTTCATTAGTGAGGAATACAATGGCTTACCATTTTGTGCACGTTGTGGGGGTCCAAGGGGGGTGTACTGCACCGAGCCGTATCCCATTCCCGATATCCCTGTAGAAACAAAATCATTAGTTATATTTCACTATACTTTGGGAGTAGCAACATAACCTGATGTTCCAGCATATTGTTGTCAACTACCACAGGATGTCTGAACACAAAATCTGAATTGTAAGTCATACATATGTCAAATAGTATTCATTGAGTTCTGTGTCCCCGTCTCTCAAAACGTTAGTATAGTGAAAGAGTAGGGCATCATACCAGTACTTGTACTTGCTCGCTGTGGGGCCTGTAGCTGTGGGGCCTGGAGCTGGTGGTAATGGGCAGCACCAAATCCTGACATCCCAGCTGAAACACACAGTAGGAAATAAAGTCATTAGCATATGACACTATTGTAACCTCCCATGTAAGGAAATGTGTCTATGTGTGTGTATGTGTATAAGTTTGTGTGTGTGTATGTGTGTGCCTGTATGTATGTGTATCTGTGTGTATGTGTATCTATGTGTGTGCCTGTGTGTGTCTGTCTATGTGTGTGTATGTGTCTGTTAGTATGTATGTGTGTCTGTTTGTATGTGTCTGTTCATGTGTGTGTGTGTGTGTGTGTGTGTCTATATGTGTGTGTGTGTGTGTGTGTGTGTGTGTGTGTGTGTGTGTGTCTATGTATGTGTGTGTCTATATGTGTGTGTCTGTTTGTGTGTATGTGTGTGCATGTGTGTGTGTGTATGTATATTTATAAGATAAACTATATTTTTTGATGATCTGTCACATACATTCAAAACAGTTATTATGCTGACTTACATGCCACAGCCTCAGAAACGTGGAGTCATCCTCATGCAGAAATCCAGGCATGGAGGAGAGCAGCACGTCGGCTATGGACGTCACCTTGATCCTTGAGTGCGAAAACATATCTTTGTTTTACTTTGGATGCTAAACAGCATAGCCACACAACAATTTATATCACAAGGGCTCTTCCATGACTGAAGAGATTACCATTTTGAAGCAATTGAGGCGTCTGCGATCCCACCTGTATCTCATTAGCACAACAACAAAGTGCAATAACATTAACACTGCTGTTCCCTCCCCAAACACAAGTATCTTAATAATAAATCTAAATCTATCAGGCTGACCCTCTGCCCCCCAACACACACACAGAAAATCCACTCTAGTATGATAATAAAACACCAAGAGGCTTAACCGACTCACCTGGAGGTCATAGGCGGTGAAGAGCTGAACTTCAGACACTTCGCCTTTGCGTGCCGCCTTCTTCCTGAACAAGCTCAACAGCATGCCGATCCAACTCCGCGTAAAAGTGGTTCTTCAGGTTGAGGTTCGTTATCCTGTGAAACTCTGCACAAATATAAAATGACTATTTAATTCAGAGTACAATGTATATGTGGACTGAAGGCAGCAGAGATAAACAGAAACATGACATGCTAAATCTGAGTAAACATGCCAACGTTATCAGTGACAAAGGCACACAAAATTATTATATAGTTGTAATATCTAAAATATTTTCACCTGTGACTCCATTGTCAAGGCAGGCCAGCGTTCCAGGATCTCTCCAACAGGTAGCTCATCATTGATGATCTCATTGCGCCGCAGGGCAAAGGTAGTCTGCATTAACTTTGCAATCAAGGGATGGTTTTTATCTCTCATCTTAACACACACTAGCAGCACCCCCCCCCTCCCCCAAACGCGGCGCACCTACAGTGTAAGCGCACCACAGTTTCGCTGCTGCGAGGCTCCACTAGCACCCCCCCCCCAAGCGCGTTAGTTTCTCCACTGCAAGGCTTACCAGGTTGAAGAAGCCCTTTATCTGCCAGTTGCTTCAGTTTCAGCCTAAAGAAAAAACACATTGAAGGTTAGCTGGGTTGCAAAGTTTTCACAAAATGATCAGAGAAACACTATTTTCGAGCATAAAATGGCGGCAGGCGGCGCGCTTTCTTCTTTTGTTACCGCATGGATGTCTGGGCAGGTTTTATTAACTTTTAGAGGCATAGAGGATTTACGTTAATTTTATCCACTAACGTTGTGCCACAACCGTGCGTTCTGCATGTTTTGTAAAAGCAAGCTAACTTGAAACCCATTGTAAAATGAATAGTCTAGTATTTCAAGTTAGCTTGCTTTTACAAACATGGATAAAATGAACGTAAATCCTCTATGCCTCTAAGTTAATAAAATATGCTCAGACATGCATGCAGTAACAAAAAAGAAGAAAAAAAACTGCCGCCATTTGCGGTTCGAATTTTCCAGAGAACTTTTGCAATACAAACGTTCCACTTTGAGATATAACTTAAAGCAATATAAAATACTGTCTTACACGTTTAAATCATTTTTCAAGTGAGGCAGATATTAAATCTAGGCTAGCTAACAAGAGCTCAAATCAAACACCATGCGACACAAAGTGCATTACATGCAGAAATTAATAAAACATCATTTAAATACGGTGCAAAGGCAAGAGGTAACTTACCAGAGTAGCGCGGTCAAATTCCGACAGTGAGACTCGAGAGCACGGTGGGCAAAGTTTGAGTGATTTCATCCGAGAGGAGCTATAATGGCGGACTCAAATGAACGCATGGATGAGAGCAGTGAGGCACGTCGGGGGCGGAGCACATACGTGATGACGTCAGACAGATTCAGTAAAAACATTTGAGTACAATCCCCAATATGACCCAAAGTGGATGAATACTGTATACACAATATTACAAATCAGTTCATAGTCATCAGAAAATTAGCGGTGAATTAACTTTTATAAATGTTTGGGTTAAAACAACCCATATTCTTCAAGAAGCTTGTACTGTTCGGTCTTACAGTGCAATAAATCGTTCTAACTCCACAACGATAGGTTTTTAGAATCCGCCTTTCGGATATGTTGTACAGCTCGCCAAGACGCACGCGTGGATGTCTTCGCCTTTCTCGTACGACACTCCCACCCAGAGTCCTGCACTTTCAGGGAGCCTCACAGAGGGTAAGACCTTTAGGCCATACTGAATGAAAACTTTGAAAAAAAAACTTCTCGTAGGAATGTCGGACCGGGACACCAAGGGCATCCACGCGTGCGCCTTGATGAGCTGTACGACATATCCGAGAGGCCGATTCCAAAACCTTATAGTTATCGAGATATAACGCAAAATAGAAAGCCCCTTGACCCCAGCCAATTAAAGAGAACCGTAAGGCCGTGTGTGACGAAAGTTATATGGGCACGTTCGGGGCAGCGCGCTGACCCAGAATCTGGTGTTTGATTTTGAAAAAAATATTTTTCCAAGCCTTTGAGACAGTTATTTATGATTATCTTGGCCACTAGGGGTCGTACAGCTTAGAGACTGTTGGATTCAGCGTCAAAAAGTAAGTCAGAATAGATTGATAAAAGACAAAAAAAAAAAAACAACATTAGAGTCCGAGACCTAGCCCATTCGATTCAACGTCCTTTTCTGAGTCTGAAAAAGTGTTTTTTAATTTAAAAAAAAGTTTAAAAAAAGAAGCAAAATCTGCAACTATTTCAAAAATCTGTAACTTCTTATTGAAAAGTTGTAGACCATTGATGTCACCTACCATTCGACTCAGCGTCATCCAATTAGTGGGGGGGAGGCATAAAAAAAAAAAGATTCTGCTAAGTCCCTAGCTCAATGAATGTTAGGGACCCAAAATAGTGTCACTACAAAGTACTACCAATCGAATCCAAATTGCCTGAAACGTGCTCCTAACTGTTTGTTGGGTGGTCAATTTTGGCCTCAACACCCCACACCTCCCACCCCTACACACAGACTACACCCCCCCCCCCCTACAGAGTACCCCCCTCCCTCCCCCATCAAGAAAAAAAGAAAAGAAAAGGCAAACAGCATAGATTCAACATTGATTCAATGTTGGCATTTCAATCATTAAATTCGACCACAATACAACGTTGATTCAATGACATCTTTTCAACATTTAAGGTTGATCCACCATCAATCTTCAACCTTAACCAAAAATCAACATTTTTTACCATAATTCAACGTTGATTTAACATCTTTTGCTATCTGGGGGGACAGAAGGACATATGGAAGGGGGGGTACAACGATGCATAATATCCCATAATGCACTGCACCTCCTGCTTCTGTGCCGCGAGAACAGAGCTTCCTACAAAGGTTTTTACTTACACTGTAATCACGCTCCTTTAACAACCTTCATGATATCAGTCCATCTTCCTATCATCATCATCATCAGCAGAGAATTTAGGAGCTTTATCTATTTTAATCACCAGAGGGCGCCATAGTACTGATGTTCTTCTTCTGTAAGACTAGTGCAATAACAGAGAGTGTGTGTGTGTGTGTGTGTGTGTGTGTGTGTGTGTGTGTGTGTGTGTGTGTGTGTGTGTGACGGGGGGATTTATATTTGTATATGGAAAGTTAAGATTAGATTTTTGGCTTATTGTGGATCTTATTCATAGAGTTTGTTTTACCAACATATTACTCAATTGTCCCTGAATTTGTGTATGTGTGTGTGTGTGTGTGTGTGTGTGTGTGTGTGTGTGTGTGTGTGTGTGTGTGTGTGTGTGTGTGTGTCTGTGTGTGTGTGTGTGTGTGTGTGTGTGTGTCATTTCTGTTTCGGTTTTATTACTCCTTGGTCGGCAATGTACGAAAATCAATAAGCATTCATCTTTGTGGAAATATTGGATTTGTACAGTGTCTATTGCGCCAATGACCAAATGCAGTACTTTACTCAAAGAGGCCCTTAGCTTGTTGGTATGGTCCCTCTCCTGCCGCTGGGTGTTATCATGAAAAGAGAAATATGAGACATGGTCCTCTGTAAGCTCTCTTTCTCTTCTCCTTCCCTCTCTAATCTCACTCAGCCTTGACTATCTTTACTTATCCAACTCTTGTTCTGCATTTCCTTTCTTCTTCTTCTACCATTTGTAACTTCCTCCCTTCAGAGTCTGAAGCTGTGACTGAAGACCTTTGTGTAAACCGAAATGATTGGCACAGAGAGTTGAATAGCTGAGTGTTAAACCTTGACAGCTCGTTGCTTTTGAATGTCACATGGAGCAGCTGCAGCTTTCTTCACACCTGTTGCTCTGCTGCTTCATTTAATTTCAAACCTTTATTTAACCAGGTGAATCCCATTGAGATTATCGATCTCTTTTTCAAGGGAGACCTGCTGCAAGTAGGTTCCACATGAAGACAGAAAAACAGAAAACAACAGAAAAACCAAAAGGACGTCATTCAACATAGATACAGGGATTACAATGTACATACCTAACGACATGTACAGGTACCAACAGTATCAGATTGCATAGCATCTATCCGAGCTTTAAAAACATGCAGTGGAACCAAATTGCCATTATTTTTGCAGACTGTTCCAAGTTAGAGGAGCTGCACATCTAAAAGCTTTGACACATTTAACAAAACCACAGCATGAGATCTCAGGCAATAGCTACTTTCAATTCGCTGTGTGATCAGAGAGCAGATGTAAGATGGTAGCTTATCCAACATGGCTTTGTAGATGAACATGTACCAGTGACTGAGCCTCTGTACAGTTAGTGAAGGCAAACCTGCTCTGGCATACAGGGTACAGAGATGAGTTAATACTTCACAGTTAGAAACAAATCTTAGTGCACTGTCATAGGGATGCTCCGATCGCCAATTTTGGGGCCGATCGCTGGAATCAGTATCGGCCGATACCGATCGCCGATCCGATCGAGTGGGCGGGGCCTAAATGGAAGATTTAAACATCAATTTAAATGGAAGATTTCAAACTCAGTTAATGGGGCTCATTCACTGGAGCTTCCACGAACAACAATCAACTTAATTATTACATTCAAATGATGTACATTATTCAAGTTTACATTCACTTTGGATAATAACTAGGGAGAAATTAGCGGAAGCGCTCTCTTTTCCTCTCTCTCTCTCTCTCCTGACAGCCTGTCAGTATCTCATGCAGCTCACTGAGCCAGTAATAAGTGACCCGACAGTGAAGAATAACTATATGTATATCTAGTGTAGCTTGTTCCAGAGGTAGATAAAATAGCTAAGTGTGTTAGGTCTAACTCTTGTGTGTTTCGCTCCGCTCACCGGTGCGGCGGGCGGAGCTGCAAGATTTCTGCTTCACGTTGCATACCGCTAGTTTACTGTCTTTTTCGGACACCTTCAAATAATGCCAGACCGGCGAAGCCATTCTGGCGAGCTTGTTTTGCCGCGCACAGAGAAAAGTGTCATGTATTTTACGTCATGCGATTGGCTCTAGTGATCGGCATGTTTAGAGAGCACCGATCGATCGGAGCATCCCTAGCACTGTGATAGGTGGCATCTAACTTGATCAGGTAATGGGCAAATGCATTCATATAGATCAGATCCCCATAGTCCAGCACAGGTAAAAAGGTCACAGAGACTTTTCCTGGCCTCAAGCGAGAAACAGGACTTGTTTCTGAAAAACAAACCTAGCTTCACCCTCAGCTTTCTAAGCAGATTATTGACCTGAAGTTTAAAAGAGAGGCAATTATCAAGCCAGATACCAAGGTATTTATAACAGGCAACCACTTCAAGTAGCCTACTTGTCCTTGGGTGGTAACAATATCCAAAGTGGTGCTTCATTCAGGGCTTTAGTTATAGAGAATACATTTGCACGGTCACATGACTTCACGTCACCACCACTAAGCTGAAGGTGGCTAATGTTGGGCTATAAAGGAACTACCGCATGGTCACATGACTTCACGTCACCACCACTAAGCTAAAGGTGGCTAATGTTGGGCTATAAAAGAACTACAGCCCGGTCACATGACTTCACGTCACCACCGCTAAGCTAAAGGTGGCTAATGTTGGGCTATAAAGGAACTACAGCACGGTCACATGACTTCACGTCACCACCGCTAAGCTAAAGGTGGCTAATGTTGGGCTATAAAGGAACTACAGCACAGTCACATGACTTCACGTCACCACCGCTAAGCTAAAGGTGGCTAATGTTGGGCTATAAAAGAACTAAAGCACGGTCACATGACTTCACATCACCACCGCTAAGCTAAAGGTGGCTAATGTTGGGCTATAAAAGAACTACAGCACGGTCACATGACTTCACGTCACCACCGCTAAGCTAAAGGTGGCTAATGTTGGGCTATAAAGGAACTACAGCACGGTCACATGACTTCACGTCACCACCGCTAAGCTAAAGGCGGCTAATGTTGGGCTATAAAAGAACTACAGCACGGTCACATGACTTCACGTCACCACCGCTAAGCTAAAGGTGGCTAATGTTGGGCTATAAAAGAACTACAGCACGGTCACATGACTTCACGTCACCACCGCTAAGCTAAAGGTGGCTAATGTTGGGCTATAAAGGAACTACAGCACGGTCACATGACTTCACGTCACCACCGCTAAGCTAAAGGTGGCTAATATTGGACGGGATGACGTTTAGTCGTCTCATTTACACACTTGTTACCAACCTCCGTTTTAAAATTCACCTGTTGGGTATTTACTAACGTGTAATTACTAACTAATTTATGCACTGGCCACCAGGGGGCCGCAGATTCACTTGGAACACACACGCACACAAATTCCATGTTTTGTATGTAACATGGAAGTATTAACAAATATACTAAGTCTGACATCTTCATTGACATCTTACGTTACCGCAGCATCCTGACTCGTTACCGCAGCATCCTGACTCGTTACCGCAGCATCCTGACTCGTTACCGCAGCATCCTGACTCCTTACCGCAGCATCCTGACTCGTTACCGCAGCATCCTGAATAAAACCAACAGATTCAGTGACAGTTTCATCCCACAGGCGATAAGACTGTTAAACACCTGAACTGCTGTAACAACATCTATAACATCCTTTGAGCACCTGTAAAAGCGCTCTAATAAAAAATGTAATGCATTATTATTATTATTATAACATTCTGCTACTTAGTAATCATTTATCTATTTATCTAATTTATCATTCAAATAGCTTGCATATAGACTCTTATTTCACTATTTCACTTTTTTTTAAACTATTCCTTTCTTTTTGCAGTTACTTTTAATATTTAATGTTTACTTGCACTATAATTTTCTGTTTTTCTATAATATTGTGTTGCACTGTTGGAGAAGCCTGTGACTTAAGAATTTCATCGATATAACAACTCTGTAGCTATGGTTGTATGACTAATAACGAACCTTGACCTTGACCTACAATCTCTCAGGGAACTTCCTCTAATAAGCTCACTAAACAAGCATCAGTTCACAGAAATGTTATTTAATGTTTACAAGTGGCATGTTTGTATTGAACAGGTTATTTAACAGTGGAATAAAACTATTTTAAACTATTGAAAAGCACGGAAAAAAGATGACATAAGCATGAGTCATGAACACTAACCCAGACATTAGTTGTCTAACTTGAACCTAAAACACTTAGGTGTCTCAATAAGGGGAATGTCAACACAGACACCTGTCAACTCTCTGCTGTTCCTCAGCGCCGTACCCTCCCGCTGACATTATGAATGAAAAGCGTATAGTAATCATAGATAACAGGGCAGGGTCTGTGATAGTTTGTTTTCATCTGATTTCAAATAAACAAAGTCTTGGTTTTTAGAATATTAAACTGGTTTGGCCAAATTCAGATGATAAAAACGACTTTGAAGCTTGTAAAGGCATAATTACAAGCTGCAACTTAACGTCACAGCAGGCATAACAACAGCCGGTGTTTCTTGTGAGGGTTTCCCCGGGAAACAAACACAATCCACACTAACGCGTCACAGATTATTTCACGGTATTTGGCTGCCGAACTAAATCATGTACGCAGCTCGCGACGTAACTAGTAGTCTAGTGGACGGTATCAGTACTACAAGCAATTTTTTTTATTTTGTATTAATTACGTTGTTTAGGGTTATTTGCCCATCCCTGACATAGAGTGTGTGTGTGTGTGTGTGTGTGTGTGTGTGTGTGTGTGTGTGTGTGTGTGTGTGTGTGTGTGTGTGTGTGTGTGTGTGTGTGTGTGTGTGTGTGTGTGTGTGTGTGTGTGTGTGTGTGTGTGTGTGTGTGTGTGTGTGTGTGTGTGTGTGTGTGTGTGTGTGTGTGTGTGTGTGTGTGTGTGTTGCAGTTGTCCTCTCACCGCTTCTCTGCTAAAACAAAGGCGATCCACACACCCCTGTATCATTTCAGAACTCGTCTCGCTCCACATACCGGAGTTATCTACAATCTCTGATATACAGCATCTCCCCTTCCTGCACTCATAATGATGACTACTGTCATAGGTGTGTGTGTGGTGTGTGTGTGTAAACCATTTTTAATTTTTTTTAATTAATTACGTTGTTTATAAATTAATCTGAGGGCCGCAAAAAGAGCCATTTGCCCATCCCTGTCGTAGAATAAACATTTACTTCAGCTCGTGTTAACCACAGACCTGATTTCAGGAGAACAATCCACCTATTTATTCCAAGGCAAGATATGTCGAACAACCATCCCATTGTTTGTCTATCAGAGATAATAATATGTCTTTGTTCCAATTGTATAAAAAAAACGTGCATACTGTTAAATAAATATTTAGTGTCTTATCTCAACTCCCTCAGGAGGAGGAATCCTGTCAGAAAGGGAAAAGAAAATACAAAAGTGTGTATTGTTTGCCTTGAGATAAGATTACCTTTCTCAGGCATCTCGAAGTCGAGTTGGGAGTTGTTTTTGACAGAAAACTGTCATCAGTGACGGACTGGAAGGCGAGAAAGTGGTCTGAAAACTCGCTACGCTTCATTTCATTCTCAGTTTTTTACTTAAGTGTTTAAGAGGACAAACATTACTTTGCCTTTCCCTCCTCTATGGCCTTTACATCACACTCTATTTCCCTTTCTTCTTCCTTCTATCTTCACCATAAGTCCTTGTTTTTCACCTTTGTGTTAGTTTTACTCCTTTCCTTTTGTTCCTACTGTCACTTTATTTCAACATTTCTCTCCCACCCTCTCATATTATCCTCTTCTCTTTCCTTTCCATCCGTCTTTTCTTTTTCAACCATCCACACACACTCTCTCCTCATCTTTCGACAGAGGCACTGATAGATATCTCTCTGGAGTCAAGCAGGCGATTGACAGACGACAGATATCACTGTCCATAAACAGAATCCCACCAATCACATGACTGGACAAACAAAGCTGACCAATCACAGGCCAGATCTCCATTAGACTTTCTGACTGAAGCACTCAAGTCGCGGGTAACAAATACCACTTGTCCAGCTGAGCAGTTCAAGGGCCGGTTCAGAGACGTTCAGTGGCGCCGGCTCTCGGTACCGAAAACCGGTTCCCATTTAGAACCAATAATCTGATAGAACTGAGAACCGTGTTATTAAGAGGGTTACGTTGGATTAATCTGAGCAATAACAGTTAATGTCGAGTACAACGCAAAGGATAAAGCAGAGCCAAGAACGCAAACTGACTTAAACGCATCGTTTATTTTTCACTTTACTTTGAATGAACATCCCTTCGTTATCATTGACCATTTTGAAGAGCTGTTTTACTGGTGTGTTTTATACCAGCAGGTGTAATCATACACAAGCTAAACTCTTTGACGTATCAGACTATCACAAGTAAACTCATAGTGTAAAATACACCATTAAAAATGCTTATTACGGCAAAGGCCACAAGTACACATTCAAAGCATTTATTATGATTAATTAATATGCCAAACATATACAATATATATACAATTTGTTTTTGCAAGAATGTTGAAAATGCAATCCTACTGATGATTGGAAATCTTCACGTGATCTATAAGCAGAAAATAAGAAAAGCAACTAAGAAAACCAATCACGATTTATTCTTTAAAAAAAAGCGATTCTTCCAATACATTTATTTATGTTTTGCTTATATGTAAAAAATAAATACAAATGTGCTCACCACAACTAAGCTAAATGCGGCTGATGTTGGCCGTGATGACGTTTGGTCGTCTCATTTAGACACTTGTTAGCAACCACTGTTTTTATTAATCAGATAATATGTGGCTGCTCAACCATGGGATTAGTTTTGTATCATGAAGATAAAGCAACACTTTCTCAGAATAAAGCAAAACTATGAGTTTAAAAGAAAAAAAAACTGAGTCAAGCAAAATAAAATTAATTTCAAAAATAAAACTATAAGTTGCAAATAAATCATTTGTGTAATCATGTAAACTATAAGTATTTTTTCTTTGTTTTTGTTTGCAGTTCTTGTTTCTTCTTTCTCAATGATCAGACTTTTGCTCTCGCTGCAGCTTTCTCTTTTGCGCTCCCTCATTTTTTGTTTGAGATTCTGACACAAACCTCCCAGGTGGGCGGGACTTTCAGGGGTGCGTCCCCATTGGCTACTCAGTTTTTGAGTGACAGCCCAGTCCTCCAGCGATTGTACAGTGCAGGCAGCTGCGGTGCGGTAGCTAAGCGTGGACAGAAGACCCCCAGAAGAACCAGCTTTTCAATTATTATAATACTACAAGTGAAAATATATGTAAGTATTGATCATTTGTGTTGATTGTGCTGTACTATAGGCAAGGCAAGTTTATTTATATAGCACTTTTCAACACAAGGCAATTCAAAGTGCTTTACAAAAATGAAAGACATTAAGAAAATGGCATTTAAAATCAGTCATTAAAAAGAAAAGATAATAAAATAAACATTAAAAGAAAAAATACAGTGATAAAAGTTACAGTGCAGTTTAAGATGTGAATAGTTCACACAGAAGTTCCACTTTACTGATGAACACAACGGCTCAGTTTCAATTAAAAGCAGCGACAAAAAGATAAGTCTTCAGCCGGCAAGCCATGATAGCTTATTTTATTAACACGCTAATTTGATATGGAAATCAATGGAGGCTGAGTTAACTTTGTAGGAAAACCTACCGTCCATGAGCTGTGTTTTATTTGTTAACTTCATATTTTTCATTTCCTAAAACATTATTTTCCTCTCAACAGTGTGGATCATTGAGACAGCGCGGTGTCCAGAGGTCTTATCCCGTTTCCCACTTCCTCTGAGGGGACAGCACGGAGGAGGTGGGGGGGGCATGAAGAAAGACCAGCACCATCTTCATCCACGCATTGTTGTTATCACTGGCTCAGTGTCATTTCATTTGACCAAATGTCTTTACATATACATTTAATATATTTTATTATTATCCACCTTTTTGTTTTATGTCCTTTTATTTAAAACATTCTTTGAGACTTCATCTTCTGGTTCAAATTTCAATAAATGTAATTTTTGTAATCACTCTTTTGTCTTTATTCTACATGAAAATGTTAGAGATTCCATTCAAATCTGTTGATTATTCATATCTTCCTCAGGCTAGGAAAAGTATGTTGAGTTTTTAATGCTAAATGTATATCATTTTCTCACAGGATATAGAATGAAACAACACCGGTGTTATCCATTGTGTATGAATGCTTCAGCTCTTCAGACCAACATAGTAAGATGTGAGCATGTTCCTAATTGTGTTGGTATGCAGCCTAGGTCTGTTCTGTTTCATAAAGCAAATCTGCCACTTTTATATTGCAGAATTTGTTAAATTAAAGCAGTCTTTAATTGTTTGTCCTAAACATAGCAATATGTGCTTTTGAAATGAAATGTCTTTGAAAAAATAACAGTATACAGTTTATATTGTGTATCACCTTTAGCTTGAAAATACATAGATGTGTTTTTTAATCTATAAAATAAATAGACAGACACTTTATCAATCCCAAATTGGGGAATTATTGAACAGCAGCAGTGTGTTCAGGTATTACAATATTTAAAGTTGGAATAAAGTATAAACTACACAACACAAGTGTAATGCACAGCAATCCATAAGATAAGTCCGATATGTTCATGAAACTCCAAGGAGACACCGACACTAACGTGGCCGAGTGGACTCCGGAGTTTGCTGCATGTGGTGTAGTGGGCTGTCACTCAAAAACTGAGTAGCCAATGGGGACACACCCTTGAAAGTCCCGCCCACCTGGGAGGTTTGTGTCAGAATCTCATACAAAAAATGAGGGAGCGCAAAAGAGAAGAGCTGCAGCGAGAGCAAAAGTCTGATCATTGAGAAAGAAGAAACAAGAACTGCAAACAAAAAGACGTGTTAAAACAAAGAAAAAAGACTTATAGTTTACATGATTACACAAATGATTTGTTTGCAAATTATAGTTTTATTTTTGAAATGTATTTTATTTTAATTTGCTTTTAAACTCATAGTTTTGCTTTATTCTGAGAAAGTGTTGCTTTATCTTTATGATACAAAACTAATCCCATACTCAACCACCACACGTAATGCAATAACCGTAACCATTCTCACACATACACACACTTTTAATGCACTTTATATACTATTTTTATATCAATATTTGAAACTATTTATTCCCCCGTATGATTGTATGTTGTCTGTCCTATTGCCGTGTTTGTTAGTGTTATGTATGTGTTTGTATTTTTTGCACACCGGGACAGAGTTGCACTCTGAATCTCGTTATACTCTGTGTATAATGACAATAAAAGGCTTTAACTTTAATAAGACCAGGGAACCAGGAAGTGGTACAATGGTGACTCATTCCTGCACCACTCTATTATAAAGAGCCATCCAAAGAAAACAGAAGAAGGAGAGATTTTTTTGGATAAGGCGGATAGGAACATGAGGAAGTACAGTGAGAGAAGATCAGCGAAACATGTTCAGAAACACTTTCATTCATCGTGTCTAACCGACGGCTCTCAAATCTCTGAACAGGTTTGAACAAACCCGTCACGCCTGAAAAGCTGCGTTGCCAAAATACTTACTGTCCATATTGTCTCTGAGCTCTGGGGATCAGAACCAACTTGTCGACATCTAAGCTTTTCTCTACACACCATCAACAAAGAACAATGAAACTCATTGCACTAAGAAAATACGATAATTCATCTTTGATAAAGACTATGTTTAGGGATCGACTGTTGATATCCAAAACATCTGTCTCTGTCTGATGTGTTTAAATCATTCGAACAAACATTAAAGTAAAGGCTGTGGATTGGGATATTAGTGCCAAAAGTTGGGCAAGTTACAGCTAGTGTACTTAAATGTACTTCAAATATGTAATTGCACAACTTTAATAACACTAATGGAGAAGGAACGGTACAGTCTGTGAAATCAAAGTATTACAGAAGATATCTGCTGGTGCAAGCTAATGCATGACCTCTATTTATTATGCACTGTATTGCCATGCAACTGTTAGCTAAACCTCGGTAATTACAGGGATAATGGATATTAAAAGGACAGGGAAATAATATAGGAGATTGGAGTTGATGAAAGATTTGACTGAAGGTTTTTGGTTAATTAAAATAACTCCAGGTGCATTTTCTTTCTGACTCGGCCACGGCACGCACGTGCTACCAAAGTGCGTCATTGTTAACCCTAACCCTTAATTTGGTGTCCCTTAATCTTGACTACTTGTTGCTATCATTGTGGCGTAATTGACCCCCTTATTCTTCAATAGGATCTTACTTGTGAGAATATGTGTAGTCAATGTGTTTATCAATCTTGATAGTTGGTATAAAAACAACAACAGAAAAACAGCTTGAGCAACTGAAGGTGTGTGCGGCTCTTCAATAGGCAAGTATAGCAAATGGGTGGTCATTTAAAATGGTAAAAATAAATAGTATGTCACATCTCGAGCTGTTGCGTGACTATAAATGTCTGTGGTCACGTTCTAGTCACTTTGTGAAGTTTGTCAATATAGACGCACCCTAGAGAAGGTGAAGCATAAGGTGAATAGTCCTCTGATAGTCCTGAGGTTTTACAATTTTGAGGATGGATAATGCTGTCAGGATTATAAATTAGACCCTAAAAAGGATCATCTGTAATCTCCTCCTCTTGTTGAGCCTGTTGTTTGCATTTCACATTTTGCTAACCACATGTGGTGATTTCTTGGTGTCATGTGTATCTGTTGGCTTAATATTTTAAGCACCAAGACATTTCAACTATTCTCATGACTCTTGGATGAATGCAAGGATGTAACAGAGGGGGATTGGTTTATTACCGGGTGCATGACCTCGTTACTGGAGCAGACAGGAGAGGAACAATATGGTTGTGGTGTTGGTGTTAAGAGACCTTTCAAAGTGACGAACATTTCATCTAAGAAACTGGAATTTTTGCGTAAAGTGGGTTTCAAAGAATACAATGTAATTTAAATTTTCTGGAGTGCTCATTGTACCGTATACTATTGCAGAAACTACACCGATGTCGTTCATATCATTGATTTTTGTCAAAGTCTAAACAGAATTTTACATTTTTTGCTGTATTGTAATGTATGATGTGTTTTCACATTATTTTCCCTGTTGAAAAACACCCCATACGATCAATGTAGTAAAGAACATGTGACATTAAGTTGTGTTTTGTTGTGCGTATGAGGACAGCCTTTGGTTGCTTTTCTACTTTTATAGAACCGTCTCAAATCAATGACTTCCTTTTTCCAACCATTTCATTTTCCACAACACAGTTCTTTATACAATCAGACAATCAGACAGATTAAAAAAGAGAAACTGAAAGTGAGTGCTCCTGAAGCACCAAATAAAAAATCCCCCATTGCACATGAAAAACTGTTAACGCACAACTGGAGGAAGTCCAAAGGGTTGAAGTGGAACAAGTTATCATGTTCTCAGACTTCTGCAGGGTTGAACAGTTTTATCATAACCTGAATGAATGGTTGCTTAAACTTTAAACAATAACTATGTATGCATAAGCCTCTGTTTTACTTGAAGGCATGTGTCTCATATTTAATTGTTGGGTTTGGCAAGTATAGATGCCAAATTTAACTGGCATCTATGTTAAAGATTAGGCTTTGTTGCAAAGAGATAAATATTAACTGATGTTTGCCAAAAATGTGACAACCAAATAATAACTTGATGAATAACTGTAACGTCTTTTTTGAGAAGAGATTGGCAGTTAGTAATCTAGATGGATATAAGATAAATCAGGGAAATATTTTGTCAAGGCTGGAGAGCAGTGTACAAAGGATCCAAATTCAGTTCCTTCAAATAAAAGCCCTCTTTTGGCAATTGAGCAAAACAAGGCAAATAAACAAAGCTCTCTCTGACAATAAGCATCCAACATCAACATTCTCACAACAACTGAAAGACAAACCAGAACTTAAATACACACAAGACTAATCACAAGAATAAGACACAGGTGGGGAGAGAAGAGAAAACACAGGTGAACATAATCAGGTAATCAAACAGGAACACAGAGAATGGAAGTAAAAACAGAGATAGCCTAACACAGGGTAAATTAAGCAACAGAAGTGATGACATGTTTAAAAACCGGTCAACCTACGGAAATATATTACCTGTCAGTGTGCTCTTTAGCTAGCTAATGTTAGCTACATTGCTAACTAGCTAACACCAGCCGGCTATCTTAAAAAGCTAGCGTTCGCTATCTATCTAACTAGTAAGCTTGTTTACGTTGCTTACCTATCTAGCTTACATTTGTTATCTATCTAACTAGTAAGCTTGTTTACGTTGCTTACCTATCTAGCTTACATTTGTTATCTATCTAACTAGTAAGCTTGTTTACGTTATTTACCTATCTAACAAGCTAGCTACAGTTTGCTATCTATCTAACTAGTAAGCTTCTTTACGTTATTTACCTATCTAACAAGCTAGCTAAAGTTAGCTAAATCTATCTAACTAGTAAACTTGTTTATGTTATTTACCTATCTAACAAGCTAGCTAACGTTCGCTATCTATCTAACTCAGTGGCGAGCCGTCAGGGCCCTCTAGGCCCTCTGTGAGGGCCTAAGATATTCTAAAAAATAATATTTGAAAACATTAAAAAAACAAACATTTTATTTTTAATATTTTTTTTAATATTTTTTTGTTGTTACATTTTTCATTAGTTTTACCAAAATAACTTGATTTAATTGTATTTAAAATAATATTTCAAAGAAATAAATCCTTCGAATCTGCCTGTTCAGTTTCTGTTGGAATGTGAAGGGTTAAATGCCGTCTCTGCCAGTTATTTGAAGACGGGAGAGCTTGTTGGTCCCTCTCTACATTCACAGAGGGCCAGCTATAGTAACTCAACGAGAGAGTAATGTCAAATGACAGTACAATTGACCAATCATATCTTCCCTCCAAATGGGCAGGCTTTATTTTCGCGGACTTTATGACAAGTTCCGCCCGCTGTGAGGTCTATGCAAGTGGTGCAGTGACGCATCCTAAAACCCGTAACTAAGCTTCGCTCGGATTCCCTCGACAGAAAGCAATGGGATTTCTCCATAGGGTTTTGGAAAATAGCTGGAAATAAGGTCTGTGGAAAACGAACCTGTTAGATAAATGCACGTTTTGTTCAGCCGGATAATATCCACATGTCTACCCTACTTTTATTATTTTCGAATCATAAATCTAAACGATAGATTTATGATGGATAGATTTATGATCGATAGATTTATAATTAGCATAAGTTCGTTCATGATGGCTCACTTCAGTGAGAGTGATGACATCGTTTGCAAAATTATTAACCGAGTCATTTTCAAGATTGAGTTCCAATGATAAACTGGAGTGGCAAAGGATCAGCTGCATGACCCGCCATCAAGTGCTTCATCCAAAAGGACAGGAGGATGGACTTTGTGTTTAAGTGATTTGATCATCAAAGGTAGGCCTAAGTCATTTTCAATGCGGGCCGCCGTGCCGACTTAATTCATTTGTAATTGTTACTTGGCTGTGGGAGCCTGTCATGATAGGTGTTTATATAAATGGTGTTGTTTTGTGTGGTAGAGGGTCGCTGTCATTGATGCGTTTTGCACCCCGGGCCGCTGTTTTGATATTCCGCTGAAGTATACGCTGTGACGTAATAACTCTTCTTTTTTTTCGAGGGAAGGGGGGTCAGAGGGCCTAGGTATAAAAGTAAAGGCTCGCCACTGATCTAACTAGTACGCTTGTTTACGTTATTATTAGGGCTGTCAAACGATTAACATTTTTAATCAGATTAATCACAGCTTAAAAATTAATTAATCATGATTAATCACCATTCGAACTATGTCCAAAATATGCAATTTCTTTACGTATATTGTTGTGGGAATGGAAAGATAAATGAAAGAAGGCGGATATATCCATTTAACATACAGTATCTATGTTTATTATAAAAAATGTCTGCGTGTCAAAATGAAAGACAACCCACACACCTATCAATCATCAAACCGTGGGGTCTTAATTCATTACGTGTTGATTTCTATCAACGGGGGAGTACTTCAGGAAAGTCGACAGAGGGAGGGGGCGGGGGGCGGCGGCGGCTAGTGGAGTACTTCGTGACCACAGAGTGTGAACGTTGTGATCAGCTGTTTTAGCGCAGTTCTCCAGTGAAGGGGGGGGGGGGAAGAGTCTCCCTCCGCAGCCGGTTGGCGTAGTTTTGGCACAATTCCGTTGTACAGACCGACGTTAACAGCAGCCCTGTCTGTGCACACGGAGACCGACTCTGTCGTCCGGTGATCTAACCGCCTTCTGGAAAAGCTTCACAAGTACGCCGGTACGCAAATGCGCTTTGTGACACAAGTTTCAGATTACGCACATAACCGGCGTACCAGTTATGTGCACCCCTGGACTACAGCAAAAGTATTCTCCGTCGGGACTTCCTGCAACAACACCGACATTATCAAAGATGTTCTATTGAGAAGACGATCACTATGTGACAAAAGTTTTCAAAACCGTTTCTGGTCTTCGGTATTTCCAGACAAGTGGCTACTGAAATCAATCTGACTAACTGCTGTCTGTGCAATTTACTCCGCGCGAGTTGGTGGACTTTATTTAGCTTACTTTAACATCATTTTTCATGGTGGGGCTAAGCCATTTCTTGGTATGGGTGTAGCCTACCCAGCCATACCCTGGCGCCGCCACTGCATGTAACAAACACACACCCTCTTTTTCTTCTTCTAAAGACAAAACAAGGATGACATGTCAGGTTTTCACTCTTTGTTGTCTAACAGGGAGTCTAAATATACGAGCCAAAATCCTGATTGAAATGTTTGAGCTCCTTTATTAAAGTGTCAAGAGGTGTTTTTGTGTGTGCCGCGAAGGTGTGTGAGTGAGTGTGAGGATGGCTTTGTGTGAATGTGTGTGTGTCCTTGTACCGTACATGTGTGGTCAGGTCATTCGACACCATCATGGCACCTAACGCCTGGTGGATAATCAGTGGTGTGTGTGTGTGTGTGTGTGTGTGTGTGTGTGTGTGTGTGTGTGTGTGTGTGCGTGTGTGTGCGTGCGTGTGTGTGTGCATGCAATAAGATATGATGATTAAGGAGAGATTAGGGAAAGTTATTTCTGATTGAACCGTTAAGAGGATCTGAAGCAGATATTTAAAGTGTTGCCAAAAACAATAAACGCTCCTTTTCTCCAGGTAGTGTTCCAATTATTTAAGTTGCGTCAGAGATATCACAGTTTGACGTAGGGCTTCAATATATCTCTGTACATTGGACATTTTACCCCTTTGTTTACTTATCTGTCATTTATTATAAAGACTCCGCTCTGTCTTTTTAGTTCTTCCCTTACAATAACCCTAATTGACTCATCTCGATGTTCTCACACTGTGTCTTTTACATGTACAATTACTTTGCACACTATATACACTGTAAATAGTACCTATGTTTACATTGTGTTAGTTGTAGATTGACGTATAATACTGTACACTGAAGTCAATTTTATAGCATATTCGATAGAGACACAGATCTTCTACTGTCTATATGTATATATTTACTGTTTAAGTTTGTCTGTTATCTATTTTGTCTCATTTTATTTCATGTGTAATGTTTATATTCTGCTGTAAAGAAAAGAAAAGCACAATTCGGATCAATAAAGTTAATCTAATCCAACTTGATTCTGTCCCATAAATCCCTCTGTAGGGAACACAGGGATTTTAGCCTTTCCAGACCATTTACATGCACTAAAACCTATAGAACACACAAAAAGCATTATAGGGCCTCTTTAATTTTGATATTTGTTGGCAGTCAACACCATCTATTTTCACATATCTGAAATATTATCTGCTAAGGGACTTTTCTAATTTATAATCTTGCAAAATGTAATACATGCAAAGACATAACAGATACCAAAATATCAACAGTGCAGGAAGAGGCACCACAGCTTCCTCCTAAATAACTTTAAAATCTCAATTTCACATAAAACCTTATATCGATATACAAACAATAACTTAAATTCAATAAGGATGGCAAAGTTCTACAAAAACCCCAAATAAATTTAAATAAAAGGAAGGATAAGTGATAAAATATGTGTTTATTTGTAAAACAGCAGATAAACGGTCTTTTAGGCATTTTTTGGAAGCATTTTATAGAGCGACGGAATTATACCAAGCCATTCCAGGTTGATGTTTCACTAAATCAGATAATATGATATTAACTAAATATATCTGGATATGATGATATATCTTTTACTTTCTACTCCCAACTACCAAATGAAAGCAGGCCCTTCTGAGACGCTTTTAAACGGGGCGATGTGTTTGAGGTTAAAGAATAGAAATGGGGTCGTGTTTAACGGAATAATAAGAGGATTAACGGCATAATGAAGAGCTGAGTGTGTTCGAGAGAGATGCTCATATTTCACAGAGGCAGATGGTGCTGAAGCAGGAGGGAGAAGACCGCCCAGAACTCCTGTACGCATGTGTGTGTGTGTGTGTGTGTGTGTTCGTGTGTGTGTGTGTGTGTGTGTGTGTGTGTGTGTGTGTTCGTGTGTGTGTGTGTGTGTGAGCCCAGCAGGTCCCAGGAAACGGGAGCATATTCGCAGCAGATCTGCTTGTTCAGACTCCGTTCTGCTCCATTAAAACACGACACTCTGTCCTCCTGTCCATCTGTCTCTCTCTCTCCACTCTCCGTCTCTCTCTCTCTCCACTGTCCGTCCCTCTCTCTCCACTGTCCGTCTCTCTCTCTCCACTGTCCGTCTCTCTCTCTCCTCTGTCCGTCTGTCTCTCTCTCTCTCCACTGTCCGTCTGTCTCTCTCTCTCTCCACTGTCCGTCTCTCTCTCTCCACTGTCCGTCTCTCTCTGTCCACTGTCCGTCTCTCTCTCTCCACTGTCTGTCTCTCTCTCTCCACTGTCCGTCTGTCTCTCTCTCTCTCCACTGTCCGTCTGTCTCTCTCTCTCTCCACTGTCCGTCTCTCTCTCTCCACTGTCCGTCTCTCTCTGTCCACTGTCCGTCTCTCTCTCTCCACTGTCTGTCTCTCTCTCTCCACTGTCCGTCTGTCTCTCTCTCTCTCCACTGTCCGTCTCTCTCTCTCCACTGTCTGTCTCTCTCTCTCCACTGTCCGTCTGTCTCTCTCTCTCTCCACTGTCCGTCTGTCTCTCTCTCTCTCCACTCTCCGTCTCTCTCTCTCTCCACTGTCCGTCCCTCTCTCTCCACTGTCCGTCCCTCTCTCTCCACTGTCCGTCTCTCTCTCTCCACTGTCCGTCTCTCTCTCTCCACTGTCTGTCTCTCTCTCTCCACTGTCCGTCTGTCTCTCTCTCTCTCCACTGTCCGTCTGTCTCTCTCCACTGTCCGTCTGTCTCTCTCTCTCTCCACTGTCAGTCTCTCTCTCTATGGCCGTAGTGTTGTGTTCCCATTAATCTCAATGATAACTACTGGGAGTGTGTTGTCACCTACACAACCAGCGGAGAACACACACTACTCCACTATGTGTGTGTAAACGTCTTTCACTCGGAAACACAGAATCAGGGACATAACAGAATATATGAACAGCAGAAACACTCCTTATCCACACACACACACACACACACACACACACACACACACACACACACACACACACACACACACACACACACACACACACACACACACACACACACACACACACACACACACACACACACACACACACACTGTCACTGTTCTCTCTGCAGTGGGGGAAAGGTTACGGGCAACAGGAATTATCTCACACACCTGTGCAAATGTATCTGTGTAGACATACAGTACACACACACGCACACACACACACACACACACACGTGCACACACGCACACACACACACACAGGATGAATAATCAGATATTATTGAAACGTGATGGTTTGGTGAAGCCATTAAAGCAAATTCTGACTTTTTTTCCCAGAACTAAAAAGGCTTTGGCCCTAATTTGTAAAACGCAGCCTTGGGTTCATGTGAACAGCTTGATGAATCATAGGAAGGTCAGTATTTCCTTTATCAACTGTAAAATGTGGCACAACTTCACATTTCGCCCATGGATGCCAATAAACACTACTTTTGTTGTACTGACTGCATGGAGGCGATTGTAGGAAACTCTGACATTCCTACAAAAATAAGAAACCATGCACTCGTATGAGCTCGACTGATATTCATGGGAACACCATTTCTTTGTGTGTCTGAACAACAGCTTGCTCAAATAGGAACGACAATGAAACTTGTTTGCAGAAGGTAAAGGTAACCACTCTGTTTCCACAAGCCAAAAATATATATATAATAACTTACTCTCCATCAAATGTATGTCAATGGTTTGACTTTTGTTACGTTTCTATAATTTGAGGTAGGAGTAGCTGAAAATAATCCAGGAAGCTTCTCGTCAAGTTAACAGCGTTTATTAACAAGATGATACGATAAAAGTCTGCAAAAGTATTCGTCTTTTCCTATTATCGTGATATCTTATTAATAAGCGCTGTTAAAGTAGAGACACTACATACTGATATACACCTGAACATCAGCAGGAGAGGACTCTTTAAAGTAGAGACACTACATACTGATATACACCTGAACATCAGCAGGAGAGGACTCTTTAAAGTAGAGACACTACATACTGATATACACCTGAACATCAGGAGGAGAGGACTCTTTAAAGTAGAGACACTACATACTGATATACACCTGAACATCAGCAGGAGAGGACTCTTTAAAGTAGAGACACTACATACTGATATACACCTGAACATCAGCAGGAGAGGACTCTTTAAAGTAGAGACACTACATACTGATATACACCTGAACATCAGCAGGAGAGGACTCTTTAAAGTAGAGACACTACATACTGATATACACCTGAACATCAGCAGGAGAGGACTCTTTAAAGTAGAGACACTACATACTGATATACACCTGAACATCAGCAGCAGAGGACTCTTTAAAGTAGAGACACTACATACTGATATACACCTGAACATCAGAAGGAGAGGACTCTTTAAAGTAGAGACACTACATACTGATATACACCTGAACATCAGCAGGAGAGGACTCTTTAAAGTAGAGACACTACATACTGATATCCACCTGAACATCAGCAGGAGAGGACTCTTTAAAGTAGAGAAACTACATACTGATATACACCTGAACATCAGCAGGAGAGGACTCTTTAAAGTAGAGACACTACATACTGATATACAACTGAACATCAGCAGGAGAGGACTCTTTAAAGTAGAGACACTACACACTGATATACACCTGAACATCAGCAGGAGAGGACTCTTTAAAGTAGAGACACTACACACTGATATACACCTGAACATCAGCAGGAGAGGACTCTTTAAAGTAGAGACACTACACACTGATATACACCTGAACATCAGCAGGAGAGGACTCTTTAAAGTAGAGATACTACATACTGATATACACCTGAACATCAGCAGGAGAGGACTCTTTAAAGTAGAGACACTACATACTGATATACACCTGAACATCAGAAGGAGAGGACTCTTTAAAGTAGAGATACTACATACTGATATACACCTGAACATCAGCAGGAGAGGACTCTTTAAAGTAGAGACACTACATACTGATATACACCTGAACATCAGCAGGAGAGGACTCTTTAAAGTAGAGATACTACATACTGATATACACCTGAACATCAGCAGGAGAGGACTCTTTAAAGTAGAGATACTACACACTGATATACACCTGAACATCAGCAGGAGAGGACTCTTTAAAGTAGAGACACTACATACTGATATACACCTGAACATCAGCAGGAGAGGACTCTTTAAAGTAGAGATACTACACACTGATATACACCTGAACATCAGCAGGAGAGGACTCTTTCAAGTAGAGACACTACATACTGATATACACCTGAACATCAGAAGGAGAGGACTCTTTAAAGTAGAGACCCTACACACTGATATACACCTGAACATCAGCAGGAGAGGACTCTTTAAAGTAGAGATACTACACACTGATATACACCTGAACATCAGCAGGAGAGGATGCTATCTTTCATTTTCATTTTATTTTTGTATTTGAATGTTGAGCACACTGGTCCTGTAACAAATTAATTGGGATTAATTAAAAAAATGACTTTTTGGCTTTGTAAATATTACTTTGATTATATGTTTAAATTCTACAATACATTACTATTTCAATGATTTTATTCAAAATGTCACCTTTTATTTAATGTGTTACTTGTCTTTCTAAGTCATTTTGAATCTTCATTTTGACATCTGAATTTGAACAATAGCACCAAGTGAATACTACCTAGAGCACACATGTGTCAAACTCAAGGCCCGGGGGCCAAATCAGGCCCTTGGTGGATTTAATTTCGGCCCGCAGGATAATTTCTAATTACTATTAGATCTGGCCCACCGGTATATTGCACGCACACCTTCACTCCATCCTGAGGGTCTCCTCAGCTCAGAGCCTGAGACCAAACATTGATGACCTTGCACCCAAGATGAGACGCCAAGTATCTGAACTAGCATCACAGAGCAGCACACTGAGTTTAATGGATGTTTCCTTCTGCACTTTCTCTCTCACGACAACAGGGCATGTTTGGTTTTCTCTTTGAGGGAAATAGTTTTTTGGAAGCTGTTGTTGGCCTGTGGAAAAATGTACTCACAAGAAATGAAGCTGCAGATAGAGCCATAAGAAATGAATGCAACTGATTATTTAATGTTTAAAGTTGTTTTTATAGGCAATCATTTAAGCTTTGTTAGTTCCAGGTTTAATATGTGCAATAAGTTCATTTCAATAAGTTCTGCAATAAACATTGAACCAGTCTGGCCCTCGACTAGCACCCATTTTTTAATGTTGGCCCACTGTGTGTTTGAGTTTGACGCCCCTGACCTAAAGTATTGTATTGACTCTACAACCTGTTAAAGCTAGTAAAATGTACATGGGCAATGCGAGTTAACTGTGGGTGACGTGATAACACGTTTAAGTGTGAACCTATCTCTACTTTCTGAATCTGCTTCATGGTTTTCACTTTCTTTGCTTCTTCTGTTCTGTTTTCAATTCAGCAGGTGAACCCATATGTTCATCAAATAGTGTGTGTGAGCGTAACTGTGTGTGTTAAACTAAAACGGAGCATTTCCTGTCAGCTCAGGTTTAATTTCTGCTTTTTTAAACGGTAGTCTGTGCTCATGTGTTTCAGTGTTGGTGTCGAGGCTGAATCTGCTTCATGAAAGGCAGGTTTTCAATACATTAATTTCTTGCTTTCTTCTTTTCTAAGGTCACAGTGATCTGTTGTCTTAGATGATACACTTCAGTAAAACACATCTAATTGATATTTCTGTTCTCTTGTGTTTATTTGTATTGCATTTGATACTCAGATTAGGTTACAGATTACCGAAAGGGTTGTCCAAAATATATCAGAATATGTCACCAAATGAAGGATTAACATGTTACCCGTGAGTGATAAGAAAAACAAATCCCTGACTGTTTGCATCCATTAATTATCTTGATAAAGCACTACATGTTGAAAAATTGAGCACCTTCACCTGAGGCTGATGAATCGCTACCTGCAGCTAAGTTATTGTGTTATGACAGATGACCTGAGCGCAGTAAACTCTCCCAACAATTTCAATGACAGACAACTTTAAGGAATGCAACCGGAGCCCAAAGACAGCCAGAGAGCATCTTATCTTATCCCCTCCATGACAGGTCAGCATGGAGTTCAGGTTCCAGCTCCATCCTGTTCCCGTTCCTCCATGTCGCCTGCATATCAGGTAACGCAGTGTGAAGGTGAAGTAATGGACGAGGCTTCAGGCCTTCAGCAGTCCTCAGCTGACCTTTTCAAAAACGTGTCAGAGTGTCTGTCAACAAGATCACTTCTTCAGATCCAAACTGAGGAATTCAGGGCCGTGAAGAGTGCAGAGGCCACGGAGAAATTAGGTAAACAGTGTGAAGAGCCTTCAAGTCACCACCGCTAAGCTAAAGGTGGCTAATGTTGGGCTATAAAGGAACTACAGCACGGTCACATGACTTCACGTCACCACGCTAAGCTAAAGGTGGCTAATGTTGGGTTATAAAGGAACTACAGCACGGTCACATGACTTCACGTCACCACCGCTAAGCTAAAGGTGGCTAATGTTGCCCTACAAAAGAACTACAGGAAGGTAAAAAAATGTTGTCTTATTTCAACTCCCTCGAGACGCTGACTGATAGATATCAGAGCGATGATAGCCTGAATTCCTCCAAATAAAAGCATATCATAATATTCATTGCTTTGTGTTTTCTTAGATTCTGCTTTAAGATTTGTATCGCTATTCAAATATACTATGAAGATAACAAAACAGAGACATTGAAGCACCAGGAACACCTCATCCTAGCGATGCAAAAATGAAGTGAAACAGGTAATAAGTCTTAAATCTTCAGTGGATGAATTCTCTCAGTGTGACCTCTAACACAAGAAAGAAAAAGCCCCCATTAAGGGTATGATTTACAGAGTTTAACCCCCACCTCTCACTAAACGCCGGGTATTTAATGACGTATTTCAGGATGACAACCAAAAACACATTCAGAAAACCATTGACCTCCAGACCAGGGGACATGAAGTGATGCTGACTATTTTCTGGTGTTAAGGACTCATTCACAAAACTCAGCTGCCCGCTTGCTCACCTCCACCCGACGCTCCGACCACATCACCCCTATCCTCCATGACCTCCACTGGCTCCCCATCAAACACCGCATTGACTTTAAAATATTACTTTTCACTTTCAAAGCCCTCAACAACCTTGCCCCCCCCCCTACCTCTGTGACCTCATCCAACGACACACCCCCACCCGTCGCCTCAGGTCTGCTGAAGCTAACCTACTGTCTGCAGCCCATCAGGACAAAGCTCCGGACCTGGGGTGACAGGGCCTTCACAGCAGCCCCCCCCACACTCTGGAACCCCCTCCCCAGTCACGTCAGATCCGCCAACACTCTCACATCATTCAAACAATCCCTCAAAACTCACCTTTTCACTCTTGCCTTCAACTCCTAATCCACTAACCCCTTGCCCTTATTCCACCTAGTTTAGCACTTTCTACTTTTGTTGTTATTTGGTTTTACGTGCTTGTAAGCGCTTTGAGCACCAGGAAAAGCGCTTTATAAATGTAATGTATTATTATTATTATTATTATTATTATTATTATTCCTGCACCACTAATTAAACCGACCAAATTATGAATTTAATTTAAGTGCAAATCTTCCTGCAGAATATGATAAATATCAGAGCGATTCCTCCAAATTAAAGCATATCATGATATTCAATGCTTTGTCTTTTCTTAGATTCTGCCTTAAGATTGCTATCGCTGTTAAAATATACTATGAAACTAAAACAACTGACACATTTCAGCAGGTACACCCCCCCCACCTGACCCTAGCAAAACAAAAAGCTAAGTGAAACAGGTAATAAGTCTTAAGTCTCAGTGTCTCCCTCTCTGTGACCTCTAACACAGACCTCTTATTTCAAGAAAAAAGCCCCCATTAAGGGTTTGATTTACAGTGTTTTTAACCCCCACCTCTCACTAAACGCCGGGTATTTGGTTAAGTATTTCAGGATGACAATCAAAAACACACTCAGCAAATGAAATATATGATAGATATCAGAGCGATGATAGCCTACATTCCTCCACATAATGGCATAGCATTCATTGCTTTGTGTATGAATTCTCTCAGTGTCTCTCTCTCTGTGACCTCTAACACAGACCTCTTATTTTAAAGAAATAGCCCCCATTAAGGGTTTGATTTACAAAGTTTTACCCTGATTAGGATCTTACAGGCCGCAGCAGGCTGAACACCAAGAGGAAACTCTGAAACACAAACGCCTCCATTCATGGAGGATAAGAAATGTGAAAAATGATGTTAAAGTAAGCAAAATAAAGTCCGCCAACTCGTGCGGAGTAAATTGCACAGACAGCAGTTAGTCAGATTGATTTCAGTAGCCACTTGTCTGGAAATACCGAAGACCAGAAACGGTTTTGAAAACTTTTGTCACGTAGTGATCGTCTTCTCAATAGAACATCTTTGATAATGTCTTCTGGCCAATCAGAATCAAGATAACGGCGTGGTGTTGTTGCAGGAAGTCCCGACGGAGAATACTTTTGCTGTAGTACAGGTAACACATAACTGGTACACAGGTTATGTGCGTAATCTGAAATGCGTACCGTCACTTGTGTCACAAAGCGCATTTGAGTACGACAGAGTCGGTCTCCGTGTGCACAGACAGGGCTGCTGTTAACGTCGGTCTATACAACGGAATTGTGCCAAAAACTACGCCAGCCGGCTGCGGAGGGAGACTCCCCCCCCCTTCACTGGAGAACTGCGCTAAAACAGCTGATCACAACATTCGCACTCTGTGGTCACTAAGTACTCCACTAGCCCCCCCCCCCCCTGACTTTCCTGAAGTACTCCCCCGTTGATAGAAATCAACACGTAATGAATTAAGACCCCACGGTTTGATGATTGATAGGTGTGTGTGCTGTCTTTCATTTTGACACGCAGAAAAATGTTATAATAAACATACTGTATGTTAAATGGATATATCCGCCTTCTTTCATTTATCTTTCCATTCCCACAACAATATACATAAAGAAATGACATATTTTGGACATAGTTCGAATGGTGATTAATCATGATTAATTAATTTTTAAGCTGTGATTAATCTGATTAATTTTTTTTATCGTTTGACAGCCCTAATTATTAGCAGACTCTAACTCAGCGGTTCCCAACATGTGGGCCGCGGCCCCCTAGTGGTCCGCAAAGGCATTGCAAGTGGGCTGCCAAATAATATTTTTTATTTTGTACAGGCTAAAGTCACAAACGTGGACATAACAATAACATATAGGAGATGACATTCCCATCTCAGACAAAAACAAAACAATAACAAGAGAAATAAAGATACAGTCAGTAGGATCACTTCCACAATTCACAAACAAAAATAGGTTGACAACCAAAAACCACCAAAAACACAACATGGCATATTTATAGTTCCTTTAATCCCACTCTTCGTTAGAGCTAATTATTCCCCATCTCATGGCGTGTTGAGCCACTACTAATCTACTCTTCAAACACCTTAAATTAAGATTACTCCTCGATTGACTTTAAAAAATATGTATTTTACCCAGAAGAAAAGTTGTATTTATGAACTGTGTGCGGTCTTCATCTAAAAGCCAAAATAAAATATTAAAGGGTGTAAATGTAAATTCAATATCTGCCGCCAAATAATTTGCAAAACATTTTGATTTGTGTGGAAACATTTTCATTATTAAGATTTATTTTTATTTTAACCTCTTTCTTTTCTCTTTCTCGATCCTTCTTAGCAACGGTCATTACAGTCCTTAGCAACGGCCATTACAGTCCTTAGCAACGGTCTGTTCTACTGGATTAACAACGTGCCACATGTTCTGAATCGACAAAACATAACTTTATTTAGCCTCCGTATTGTTTATGGTTGAATATGAGCCGCACATTTTTTTTGTATTCTTAAGAGTTGAAAAAGGTTGGGAACCGCTGATCTGACGAACCAAACAATTGGTATAGCTAGCTGCTGTTTTGTTTTAGTTTAGTTTGGTTGTCTTCTAATGTTTTTTGTTTAGTTAAAAAAAATATCTTTATCCAGTCATTGTGTCTTTGGATTCACTTAAAAATAGATTTAAAAAAAGTCTGATAATAATAATAATAATCATAAATACTATAACAATTATAATGACTGTTATCATAATTATCTTAATCATCAGTTTACATAAAAATAGGATGAGAAATTAAACTGTCTTGTAGGAATTTATTTTTTATTTATTTTACTTTATTATTTTATTTTCACCCTGGAAATGGGTGTATGTATATGTGTACATATGTATGTTTATGTATTCATTTAGTTAGTTTTTTCGGATGTATAAACGGTCTAATTGTTGAAATAGTAGAATAAATAATAATTAATTAAACAAGACAAGAGAACAATGTGACTTTTGAAAAGAAAGATATTTAGGATCAGAAATGATTGTATTGAAAACCTGCCTTTCATGAAGCAGATTCAGCCTCTACTCCAACACTGAAACACATGAGCACAGACTACAGTTTAAAAAAGCAGAAATTAAACCTGAGCTGACAGAAAATGCTCAGTTTTAGTTTAATACACACAGTTAAGCTCACACACACTATTTGATGAACATATGGGTTCACCTGCTGAATTAAAAACAGAACAGATGAAGCAAAGAAAGTGAAAACCATGAAGCAGATTCAGGAAGTAGCAGTGGCGGTTCTAGGCCAATTTGACTGGGGGGGCCAGGCTGGGGCCAGTTATTTTCTGAGGGGGGCACAATAAATGCAGGAAGAAAAAGACAAAGACAGTATGAAGTAATTGCGCATAAGAAAACAATGCAATACAGTTATTGGTATTTGTTTCAGTACATATTTATTTCAGATACTTATAGTTAGTGTGTACGCTCTATGGGTCCGACTAGATAACTTTTTTTGTTTTTTCATTTTCAGGGGGGCCACGGGGGGTCCAAAGTCAGTGTTAGGGGGGCACTGGCCCCCTGCCCCCCTAGAACCGCCCCTGGGAAGTAGAGATAGATTCACACTTAAACACATGCACACAGACTACAGTTTAAAAAGCAGAGTTATTTATGATAATTGTGATATTTATAGAACAATTAGCAAGGATTACAAACTCTGAACTTTGATCGTTCTGGTTACTAAGTAACCAGAACGATCAAAAATAAAAACAAGCATGTTTTATTAAGACTATTGTTACAATAGTCTTAATAAAACATGCTTGTTGGCGATAAAAATGAATAGTGACGTAAAAATATTCACGCTCTGACATACAGTATCTCCTCTTGTATCTCACACACACACACACACACGCACGCTCGCATGCACACACACACACCACACACACAAACACGCACGCACGCACGCACGCACACACACACACCACACACACACACACACACACACACACACATACACACACATACACACACACGCACACACGCACACACACCACACACACACACACACACACACACACACACACACACCTACACACACACACACACACACACACACACACACACACACACACATACACACACACACACACACACACGCACACACACGCACACACACGCACACATACACACAAAGTGTCTCGCTTAGGAAGCATTTTAATAAACTTTTTTGGGGGGAAAATATATCATTACTGTCTGAACTGTTTCTAACCTGTTAGAACAAGCACTTTAATGGTATCTAGAAACAGAGAAATAGCATTAAATGACAGCTGAGGTGATAAAAGAGGAGTTAATGCTTTGACATCTCATGCCAACATATCATACTTTAAACAAGATCCAGCTCATATTGGAAATGTAATCATGGTCCAAAAGAGGGAGGCATTATTATTGTAGCCCTGGCATCTAAACAATTTGTTTTAATATCCAGAGGTGGGAAGTATTGGAGTACAAATACTTTGTTATTGTAGTTAAGTAAATGTTTCTGGTATCAGTACTTTGACTTCTTACATTTTGAACACAAATACCTGTACTTTCTACTTCTTACATGTTGAACCCAAATACCTGTACTTTCTACTTCTTACATGTTGAACCCAAATACCTGAACTTTCTACTTCTTACATGTTGAACCCAAATACCTGTACTTTCTACTTCTTACATGTTGAACCCAAATACCTGAACTTTCTACTTCTTACATGTTGAACCCAAATACCTGTACTTTCTACTTCTTACATGTTGAACACAAATACCTGTACTTTCTACTTCTTACATGTTGAACCCAAATACCTGTACTTTCTACTTCTTACATGTTGAACCCAAATACCTGTACTTTCTACTTCTTACATGTTGAACCCAAATACCTGAACTTTCTACTTCTTACATGTTGAACCCAAATACCTGTACTTTCTACTTCTTACATGTTGAACACAAATACCTGTACTTTCTACTTCTTACATGTTGAATACAAATACCTGTACTTTCTACTTCTTACATGTTGAACCCAAATACCTGAACTTTCTACTTCTTACATGTTGAACCCAAATACCTGTACTTTCTACTTCTTACATGTTGAACCCAAATACCTGTACTTTCTACTTCTTACATGTTGAACACAAATACCTGTACTTTCTACTTCTTACATGTTGAACCCAAATACCTGTACTTTCTACTTCTTACATGTTGAACCCAAATACCTGTACTTTCTACTTCTTACATGTTGAACCCAAATACCTGTACTTTCTACTTCTTACATGTTGAATACAAATACCTGAACTTTCTACTTCTTACATGTTGGACACAAATACCTGTACTTTCTACTTCTTACATGTTGAACCCAAATACCTGTACTTTCTACTTCTTACATGTTGAACACAAATACCTGTACTTTCTACTTCTTACATGTTGAATACAAATACCTGTACTTTCTACTTCTTACATGTTGAACACAAATACCTGTACTTTCTACTTCTTACATGTTGAACACAAATACCTGTACTTTCTACTTCTTACATGTTGAACCCAAATACCTGTACTTTCTACTTCTTACATGTTGAACACAAATACCTGTACTTTCTACTTCTTACATGTTGAACCCAAATACCTGTACTTTCTACTTCTTACATGTTGAACCTAAATACCTGTACTTTCTACTTCTTACATGTTGAACACAAATACCTGAACTTTCTACTTCTTACATGTTGAACCCAAATACCTGTACTTTCTACTTCTTACATGTTGAACACAAATACCTGAACTTTCTACTTCTTACATGTTGGACACAAATACCTGTACTTTCTACTTCTTACATGTTGAACCCAAATACCTGTACTTTCTACTTCTTACATGTTGAACCCAAATACCTGTACTTTCTACTTCTTACATGTTGAACTCAAATACCTGTACTTTCTACTTCTTACATGTTGAACACAAATACCTGTACTTTCTACTTCTTACATGTTGAACACAAATACCTGTACTTTCTACTTCTTACATGTTGAACCCAAATACCTGTACTTTCTACTTCTTACATGTTGAACACAAATACCTGTACTTTCTACTTCTTACATGTTGAACACAAATACCTGTACTTTCTACTTCTTACATGTAGAACCCAAATACCTGTACTTTCTACTTCTTACATGTTGAACCCAAATACCTGTACTTTCTACTTCTTACATGTTGAACTCAAATACCTGTACTTTCTACTTCTTACATGTTGAACCCAAATACCTGTACTTTCTACTTCTTACATGTTGAACTCAAATACCTGTACTTTCTACTTCTTACATGTTGAACACAAATACCTGTACTTTCTACTTCTTACATGTTGAACACAAATACCTGTACTTTCTACTTCTTACATGTTGAACTCAAATACCTGAACTTTCTACTTCTCTCATTTTCCAAACAGCTGGTTCCTTTAGTCTGAATGTGTGTTTGGTGGCGTGATCATTATTCTTTAGAGTCATTGCGTGCCTATTGATTTGAACACGATCCGTGTATCCATCATTTCCTGGTCTTCTCTAAAGAAGAGGGACCAATGGAAACGTTGTCATGTTGCCGTTGTTCAGCATGGAAACATTCATTAGCTAACAATGACATTATTGTTCTATTAATATAAAGGGAGGTCAGGTACTCTTTAAAGCAGCTGCTAGCTATGGGTACTTTTTACTGAAGTACATTTAAAAGCCTCTTTAGTATTTTTAAACACGAGTATCTGTACTTCTACTCGAGTAAAGGAGGTGTGTACTGTTTCCTCTCTGGGCGGTATAGATTGAGCAGCGTGAGAGTGTTACGTCAGCTGGATTCATTTCCTCCAGGCTCTCCTGCTCTGATCAGGTTCACCTGCTGCCGCTGGCTTCATGCCCACCTTCTGTTGCTGGTTATTTCTGGACCTACTTTCCTCCCCTTTGTTAATCTCCTCCACCTCTTTATCAGAATCAGAATACCTTTATCAGTCCCACAGAGGGTACATTTACATTGTTACAGCATAAAAGAGCCAAAGACATCTAAGAGGCATGCATACAAAATATATATTAAAGATACATGAACAATTATAATAAAAAAGATACACAATTTACAAAATACACATCCTGTAACAGTTCTGAGGATTTAGCAGCCAGGTATATATTGCACAGCTATTAACGGCATATATATATATATATATTGCACATGTTGCACATCATTGGTATTTAACAATGTAAATACTGCTATACTTTACTTTATTTTGTGATGTTATTGTTGTTTTGTTAAAGTAATTTTCTATCTGTGTTGGCACGAGATGTGTTGGCATCAGCGATGTAAACAGTGACATCATGACGTTGCTCTTATAAGGATCTTGGCCGTTGAAAAGCAAACTGGGTTGCATTTGTTTAGAACGTTATTCCATTATATTTCAATGTAAATACTGCAATATTTGTACTATATTATATATATTTTTTTTATGTTATTATAGTTTTCTTAAAATAATTTTCTATCTGTGTTTAATTTGTTTTACTTTTATGTATGCACCACGACACCAAGTCAAAGTCCTCGTAGGTGGTTATTTCTGGACCTACTTTCCTCCCCTTTGTTAATCTCCTCCACCTCTTTACCCAAACAGCCATCTTTTCCAGTGTAAATACTGCTATATGTTACTCTATTAGTTTACGTTATTATAGTTTTCTTAAAGTAATTTTCTATCTGTGTTTTACATTTTTGTTTTACTTTTATGTATGCACCACGACACCAAGTCAAATTCCTCGTCCGTGTTAATCTCCCTGGTGATAAACCTGATTCTGATTCTCTTGAATCGTCTTCCCTTCCTCCACCTGCACAGGAACACATGCTGCTCCAGAACCAAGTTGAAACAAGAATGAAAACGAGGTGTTTTCACTTGAAATAAGCACAAAAATCTGCCAATAGAACAAGTGAAAATTAGCTTGGTAAGATCTCTTGAAATAAGAAGGGATATTTAGATAAATCAGATCTTGTAATCAGCTGGAGAACTCATTCTGAACTATATTTGTGTCAGGATTCTCATGATATGTCACGTTTTTAGTTTTGTGTGTTCTAGGTTTGGGTGTTTTGCTGTTCTGTTCTCCCTGTCATGTTTTCTCCCTGGTTAATTGTCTGGTCCTTCTCCCTGTGTTTTTCCTCCTATCGTTAGTTTCCCTGGTGTGTCTAGTTGTCTGATTGTGTTCACCTGTCGGCCCTTGTGTTTCTCCTCCCCTGCCCGGCTGTTTCTCGTCTTGTGATTACCCCTCCCTGTATTTAGTCTTGTCTCTTCCTGTGTTCAGTGTTGGTTTGTCTTTTGTTTGTGAGCGAGTTCACCGTGGAGTGTTCTGTTTTGTCCCAGTTATTTTTATTTTATCCTTGAAATAAAGGCAATATCAGTGTAATCTGCATTTGGGTCCTGCTTGCTTCACTCACCGTAACAATTTGACCAGAATCAGGAAAGGCTGTGTTACAAAATAAGCCGCAAATGCTCAAATGTTTTCTGTTTTCTGATGTTAGTTAGTGATTTTCTAATAAATATGAGAACAAATATGTGTTTCATCTGAGATACAACTCAAAATAAGATGTTTTGACTGAACAAGATGATGCATGTCTAAAAACAAGACCTGATATCTCACTGCAGTGTCACTTCTGAAGTTATTGTGTCTTACATCAGTAGAGACACATTCTGACTGGATATCAGACACATATGGGTGAGATTTGGAGTTTCTTAGTGTGTCTTCAACTCATCCTTCTTTCCCTTATTTTTGTACCTCCCTCCTCCTCCTTACATTTCATTGTTTCAACGTATGTCACTTCTTCGTGCTTCTCTTTTCTATCAACACCCTCTGACAACATATTTATTTAACAGTTTCGATAGCAACATTTCTTTGTACGTTGGTTTTTATATGATTATAATCATTTAACCTTTTTTTAGAATTATGACATTTTTATTACTATTATCTTTTTCTACCTATATGTTCACTTTGTTTCATGGGGTTTTAAATTGTTGCATCGACTCAATTGTCTTGTGTCTTATCTGTCGGAGAGAAACCATTATTTATTTGATTGTATTTGTATTATCATACATTTGACCTCCTTGTGTTTATTAACCTGATAACATGTTATATTTTGCTGCATACCTTTAAAGTTCTTAACATCAGATCTGAGGGGAATTTCTTGCACTTTGAGCTGCACGTGTTGTATGAAAAGTGCTGTATAAATAAAGCTTTATTATCATAGTTAACAGTTTGCTCGTTTCCCTTATTTTCTTTAGTTTGTAACTCCCGGTCTCTTCGGTCACCCCCCCCCCCCCCTTCCCATGCTATTTTCGGGCAAAACTGGCCGGTGTGTTTTGCACAGTGATATCTGTGGAACCCCTTATCCAATTGTGATGGTTGACATCTCATTTGAACAGTCAAAGCAAGTGGAATCAAGGGGTGACAGACAGAATGACAGCAGAGGTGAATTTCATGTTATAATTTTGCAGTAAGTTCAAAGATACAACTGTGTACTGTACATTACTGTATATTATAAAAATGCTTGCCATGTAGGCTGTGTTTACTGGAGATGGAAATGCTTTAGTTGGTGTTGTAGCTCAGATTCTCCCCGTTCCAATGATGTATGGGAATGTATTGATTTGATACAAGCAAGTCAGTGTTTCATTGTGTACTTTCAACTACAGTAAATGGTCCAGACCCACCGGTGGGCCCATCAAGTTCAGCATTCACTGCATTCACTGTGATGAATATAAAATAAGACACTGATACTGTTTTCCTCCTCTCAGACCACTGGTTTGTGTGTGTGTGTGTGTGTGTGTGTGTGTGTGTGTGTGTGTGTGTGTGTGTGTGTGTGTGTGTGTGTGTGTGTGTGTGTGTGTGTGTGTGTGTGTGTGTGTGTGTGTGTGTGTGTGTGTGTGTGTGTGTGGAGATGTTTTCCATCTGCAGGATGAACATAATACACTCATACCCATTCATTTCCTATGGCGGTCAATTCTGACCGAAAACATCAAGGGTGTTTCACTGTTGAATAAACCCCTAAAACATCAAAGCAGGTGGTGATCATCAAGTGTGTACGCTCAGAGGCCGAGTGACAACAAACGGCCTTGAGGCAATTGGATGAAAAACACAATATTTATGATCAAAAACAAAGTCACTCGGTCGCTTCTGACCCAAAACGCAAGAGAAGGGTTAAAGTTTGCAGAAAGTGCATAATTATAGAGAACCTCTTGCTTTTTTTCTCAGAAAGGGTTTACGAATAGTTTGTAATTCATTTATTAATTAGGTTGTGAACACTTTATAAATCATTAATAAGCTTTTATAAGACATGAGATAAACAGGGCAACTGTGACAAATAGTGAGCCCACATTTATCTGTACTGCTAAGCCTTATATTGGCTACCTAGCGTACTTCATCTTCTTCATCAGCCAGCATCCTTGGTATCTGTTGTTCACTGAGTTGATTCTCGCTAAGTAGCCAATATAAGGCTTAGTCATCTTGCCAAATAGTGAGCCCACATTTATCTGTACTGCTCAGCCATATTAGAGATGGTAGTAACTCATTAATAAATGGTGATTTGTTTCACACTTTACAACAAGGCTCCCTTTTGTTAGTAACTCGTAAATAAATGGTCATAAAGAGATGCCAAGAAACATCAAGATGGATGGGGGAGGAATCAACTCAGTGAACAACAGATACCAAGGATGCTGGCTGATGAAGGACACGAAGTAAGCTAAGTAGCCAATATAAGACTTAGCAGTATTGATAGATGTGGGCTCACTATTTGGCAAGATGACTAAGCCTTATATTGACTACCTAGCGTACTTCGTCTTCTTCATCAGCCAGCATCCTTGGTATCTGTTGCTCACTCAGTTGATTCTCGCTAAGTAGCCAATATAAGGCTTAGTCATCTTGCCAAATAGTGAGCCTGTGTTGATGTATGAAAACTATGTTAGAAATGGTTCTTAATGATTAATAAAGTGTTTACAACCTAATTCATCACCTAATTAGAAACCCTTTTTGAATCCTTTATAAGGGTAGTCTTATTGTAAAGTGCTACCCTTTTTTTAATCCGATTTGTGAGTATTCTGACCTTTTTTTAAAAACTCCTTTCCTCAGATTCATAACATTTTTCTACAGAATGTAGTTTGTAACTCCCTCTCTCCTCTAACATCACGTCTCTCTGATTTGATCTGGACATCTTGGACATGGAGCCTCAGGAAAAACGTCTGCTCACCTTCTGTTGTTGTTTCTAAAAGGATTGTGACATTTTAATATATAATATGATGCAAAACAAGATAATAACATATATATATATATTCAAATTGGAAACCACAAATCAAAGCGAAGATAAAAAATTAAACAATAAGTTATAGTTTACAGAAAAAAACATGCATTATTAAATAAAAACTAAAGAGGCCCTCGTGCTTATTTTTCTCAGGATTGTGACTTTTTTCGCACTTATTTTCTCATATTTTTGACTTTTTCTTTTTCCTGACTGCAACATTTTTAGGTGCATTTTGCGATGGAGTGCAAAGAAAATGTCAACATATAATGACATAAATCCTATGGATATATATATATGTATATGTAAGGGATAATGTGCTCAGGTCATTAATTAAGAAAATACACCAAATAAAGGGTGATCTCTGACGAAACTCCAATGCATTGATTTTCTTTTTCATTTCCCCGTCTTTAAACACGGCCAGAGCCCAAACTGTGTTCCTGTTAGACACTTTCAAAGATCACTAAGAAACGTTTAAAGAATCCGGACATTTTGGTATGAAAACCTTACTCTTTCACTTAAATCCTAAAAACGTAGATCTTATTTATAAAACTTTATCCAAACCTTTCCCCTCTCTGACCTCTCGAGGTTCATTAGAGGGTAACAGGTTGCAGAGAACGCCTAGCCCGGCCGGGGAGTGTGGAACGTAGTCACTGACCCACTCCTACCTCTGACAAATTCAGGTTCCAGTCGGGGACCTCTCTCCCTGCGTGCCTCTCCACCTCTGTTTCCTACTTCTTACTTGCTACCCTTTTCCCTCAACCTATCCCAAGGGAGTGCATGTATGTAGACACGTTAGTTTAGCTGCTATAGGCTTGGACTGTTGGGGGGGGCACCTTACTCCGTCTTTCTGGCTGTTTGTACCTGTGTACTCTCTTGTTCCGATTAACCCAGTTTCCCCCAAATCTCTTTTTTGTGTCCATATATACGCCGGGATCCTGAGTCGAGGCTAATCCTGTTGCTGTGGTCGTGTGTCCTGGATCCTCTATCCTGAGCACTGGATCTGAGTCCTGGACTTCGAGTCGTGACTGAACCTGTCTCTGCGGTCCTGCCTTGGGTCTCGTCATGCTGCTTTCCTGATGGCTCCCACAGGATTGCTGACATCCTCGTGGATTCATCTTCTTATTATAGACACATGCATTTCCAAACATTTGGACTACCTATGTTGCAAATCTATTATCTTTTCAATTTACACACGGCATCTATTGCACGTCTGTCCGTCCTGGGAGAGGGATCCCTCCTCTGTTGCTCTCCCTGAGGTTTCTCCCATGTTCCCTTTAAACTGTGGGTTTTCTCTGGAAGTGTTTCCTTGTACGATGTGAGGGTCTAAGGACAGAGGGTCTAAGGACAGAGGGCCTAAGGACAGAGGGTGTCGTATTGTCATTGATATTCTGTACACACTGTGAAGACCACTGAGACAAATGTAACATTTGTGATATTGGGCTATATAAATAAACATTGATTGATTGATTGAAAACCCAAACAGGAAATGTGTATTTTGATAACTACGCCTGCTTATGAGTTGTTAGAGTGACTGTACAGAACAGGGAATATGGTCTATGAGGTCTACAAAACAATACAAATCTGCTCTTCTGTCAAAGGACATCTGGCCCAAACGTTAAAGTGTTAAACTTTTCTTGCCCCTCTGCACCAATCATTGTAACCCTAAAAGCATCTGCAGACCCTTTGTTTGGAGGCTGAATCCCTCTGTGACTCTGAGAGAAGACAGCGAAACACACCAGAGGCGACTTGCTGTTATAACATCCAAGAAGCAGGAAAAAATGAAGAATTACCTTTTTGTTTTCATTTGCAATTCATCAATGAAATACAGTTCAAACTAATGTACGATTAAATATAGAATAAGATAATAACATATATATCAACTTTGGAGTCAACAAATCAAAAAGATAAATGAATACATTATAATCTATAGTTTACAGAATAAATATGCATAATTAAGCAGGCCCTCTTGTTTTTCTCTCATAATTGTGACATTATTATCCGATTTGTGACTTTTCTCTGACTTTTTTCTCATAATTCAGATTTTTTCTGACTTTTTCTCTTAGAATGTTGACGTTAATATCACAATTTTGACTTTTCCAACTTTTTTTCTCTGAATTCCGACTTTTCAATTATCTCCTGACACACCAATGTTAGCTCAGGTTTGTTTCTGTCTTTACAATTGATCTCTCTTGAAATGTTGATATGACATAAAATACTTAATGCCTCTTAATTCAGCCACATACTCAGATACCTCCACCACACACACTTAACCCCCTCCACACACACTTTACCCCCCCCCCCCCTTGTCTCTCATCACAGTCCTGGCTCCAGGCCAGCAGTTAGAGAGTCGTAATGCAGTGAATGTATTTCTAGTGTTTACACCACAGCAGCACAAAGCCGCTGCCCTCACACAGCCAACAGCCACGTTAGAGCGAGGCTGTTCAGAGTTTGGGTTCAGATTTAGAAAAGATTACTCTTGTATTTAACAAATAAACGACCAAGTAGGTGGATGATAACTAAACACATATACAAGTAGAGACACTACA
>CM053244.1:44237188-44674688 GCA_028583405.1 Pogonophryne albipinna | reverse complement strand
GTGTGTGTGTGTGTGTGTGTGTGTGTGTGTGTGTGTGTGTGTGTGTGTGTGTGTGTGTGTGTGTGTGTGTGTGTGTGTGTGTGTGTGTTTGGGGGGCAGTTTAAGTGGAAAGGACACCCCCGACCCCTCTACTCAACCTTCTGGCCTTTATAACAAAACCCTGCAGCTCTGAGAGGAGAGGGGAGAGGAAATATGGGAATGTTCTGTAGCGTCACATCTTTCCCACTTCTGGTTCAAATGAAAAAGTATTAGTTTTCCAGGTTTAGCATTAGCAGCATTGTGTACATTGAATTATATTTAGATTAGTCACAGCTACACTGCACCTATTGATTGTTTTTTCAGCATCCATCTTCTGTTAGTGACCGCAGGATGACAACATCATATGAGGACATGTTTAATAACTGTGTAGAGTCTCTTGTTGTAGCTGCTCTGCTATGAGGAGCTAAGGAAAAAACTAAACTTATGAGCCAGTCGGACTGCAGACTAAAGCTCATGTGGACAGTTTATTATAACTCTCACTGCCAAACTGACAAAGTACCACAGTGTTAAAATGTATAAAAACAAGTTAACCTAGAGACTGAATTCAATCTATTTAGCTAGTTAGCTATCTTTAAAAAAAGCTAACCAGCTAGCTAATGTTAGCAATCTACTTAACAATCAAGCCAGTTAACGTTAGCTGTCTAACTAGTTTGCTAGCTTACGTTAGCTAGCTAACTAGATCTCTGGCTTACGTTAGCTATCTATCTAACAAGCTGGGACTTTTACCTGGTTAAATAAAGGATGTATATAATTAAGGAATATTTGACTTCAAACTAGCTTTTACAATATTGGTGGCTCTCATAATTTATATCAGATTTATGATGTAACATCCTATGGTTAAACTTGCAGTGCGGACATGTGTCTACATTCAGGCAGTGAGAGTTATTATAAAAACATTGTTGACATAATTTATTTGATCCCTTAGATGCATAAGTGGGTCTTTTTTGACCCGGTGAGGTGGTTTTCTTTAAGTATCTTTGTAATTACATTTTTTTATCATTTCATTCTCCAGCTATTCCTCAAAAAACATATTTTGGATATCATGCCATTCACATTTTAAATTTACATTTTATACATTTTAAGAAATTGTAGTGCATGCATTTCCTATGGAATCCTATGGGAACCTTTGATTCTTATCATCTGTTGCTGTCAGGAATACATTCACTGTAGACCACACATCACAAGTGACACCTCTCAGGAAGATTATTTTACACAGCAAGATCTGATACCTGTCAGTATCATAATAATAATACATTATATTTGTATAGGGTTTTTCAAGGACTCAAATCGCTTTACAATATAAGGGGAGGTTAGGGTGGGGGGGGGGGGGGGGGGGGTATAGGACTATCAAACTGGATCAACTGGCATGGATTGATGGGGGGGGTGGGCTATGAGTAGACAAGAGGAGAAGAGATGAGTTTTGAAAAGGGACTGGAATACTGTGAGGGTCTCAGAATAGTGGAGATCTTTGCATCGATATGTTCAAAACGTTTTTTTCAAAATGTAAAAAAAAAGTCTAAAATTATAAATAGTGAAAAATTAAATATAAAATATTTCTAGTGTGAACCAAAATATAATACTAAATATTATACAAGTGATTTTTCTTCACCAAAATGACAACAATTGTATAAAAACACATATTATTCTAATTTGGGTCCTTTTTGACCCACTTATGGAAGAGTTAGGGTCCAGCCACTCTAAGGGCATCTGAGGGTTAAAGCCGACCTTCACAGTTTCAAACATCACTGTAATCTGGGAGAAACTGAATGCAACAGATTTATATGTAGAAATCCCACAATCCAACTTTAAAGGACTTTAACAAACACTTTCAAGTCTAAATGCAATTTTAATTCTCACAGTTCTTCTGAAAGTTACTTTAAATCTTATCCCCAGAACTTTTCCATGACTCTTCATTGCTTTTTTACGAGTGCCCACAGTGGTGCAACAAAACACTTTAACAGACGCTGCGACAGTAAAAGTTTTAGGGTAGGGACGAGGCTCTGCAGTTTCCTGTTGAGTCAAGAACAGACTTCCTTGTCGACTTGTTTGTACACGCAAAGAATAACAGTCATTTCACAAACAGTACAAGTTGCACTGACCCCAAAGCAATACGATTCTTATTAGATCTGACAATTTGGACGCGGTTCCTTATTCCCATCCTTAGTGATTTGCAAGAAACTTCTTATATCTCCATAATAACACAATAGATGAGTTTGATGGTCCTTCTGCAGACATATCCCCTTCACTTATAAGCACGACATGGCTCATTGTATGTATCGTTTATCACTTTAATAGAGCATGGTAAAATCAACATTGCAGAGCATCTCATTCAATGTTAACCATCAAACCCCAAATATTAGAAGCAGAAGAGGAACCTTTATTAATCCCTCCAGAGGGAAATTCTGTTTGTATTTATTAAATCTGACACTCATGTAATGTTCCATCTTCCTTAATCTTATATTCATTTAGTTTTAAGTGAAGATGATTCCTCTATAAATGCTTACAAATCGCTTAAAACTACCATAAACAAAACAACCGGGGACCTTTCGCGTGTGAGGCGACGTGATAACCACTACTATGGTGTGTAACGATGCCTGCATATTTAGTCCTGATTGCTGTTTATTTAAAGCTCCCCTATGATACTGTTTCTCATCAGTATATCACAGGTCTCAGATATATCCAGAGCCTGTCTCTGATTGGCTGAAACACCAAACAGATCATTGCAGCATTACCCATAATCTCCTCTGTTTCAGCCCTGTTTCCAAAGTGCTGATTCTCTGTCTGTTACTTTAGATGAAAATAAGGAGCCCCTCCCCACGCCCCTCTGAGAGACATTTGGTTACAAAGAACTCAATGGAGCTCTAGGAGGAGATTCAGGTGATAAGGGGGGGGGGGGGGGTACCTTGGTTGCTGATTGGCTAATGGCTAATGATTGGCTAATGGTTGGCTAATTGGCTAATGGCTAATGATTGGAGACACATGTTGATGTAGAAGAGACATGAAGAAGAGGGGACACATGTTGATGTAGAAGAGACATGAAGAAGAGGGGACACATGTTGATGTAGAAGAGACATGAAGAAGAAGGGACACATGTTGATGTAGAAGAGACATGGAGAAGAGGGGACACATGTTGATGTAGAAGAGACATGAAGAAGAGGGGACACATGTTGATCTAGAAGAGACATGAAGAAGAGGGGACACATGTTGATGTAGAAGAGACATGAAGAAGAGGGGACACATGTTGATGTAGAAGAGACATGAAGAAGAGGGGACACATGTTGATGTAGAAGAGACATGAGGAAGTGGATTTTGCACAATAGGTGACCTTTAAAGACTCTTACTCTGTTAACTGAGTTACATCAGAGCGCTCTGTAGTCCATCCCAATATAAGCACTGGTCTCCAGTTTAAGGCCCCATGTCCCGGCTTCATGCTGGTTTGAGAGTTTAAAGGAGGTCGCAACCTTCCCCAAACCCTGAAACCCTCCAGGTGGGGGTCAGCCTCGTAACCCCTACAATAATCCAGGAGGTCTGATGTGAAATTTCACCCCAGCAGAGAGACGTTTTGCAGATGGCAGTTTAGTTAGTTGGCTTAACAGTTTCTTCATTAAATCATATTATATGAGACACTGAGGGTAAAGTATACTTCTCCTGATTTACCCTGTACATTTTGTACCCACACTACCTCAATACATATACATTTACATGGCTCTTAGGATTGTGAACATATTTGAAAATTGGCTCCCTGACCACCTGGAAGTCGGTGATTTTGAAAATGAGCATTTTTTTCTGTATTTTTACAGTAAACTTTTTTGGTCGCCTCCTAGGGAGTAGCTCAGATGTATTCAACATGTGGGTGGAGGAACCGTACATCAAATGTGTCGCAGTGTGAAGGAATAGTCAAAAATAGTTAAAACTATTAGTTTTTAGGTGAATGGAGAACACACCATTTTTTGGACGTTTTACTGTGTTAACGAAACATTGTCTGATCTGATCCGAACTTTACATGCTTGACAAGAGTTATTTTGAACTGTTTATGTTAACTTGTTTTGATTCTAATCGTTTAACTCAACACCCCTCTTAACGTGTTGCTGTGATGAAGCAATTTTCCAATTTGTAATGAATATCATATCTAATCTAATATCAAAAACTGCCTGTGTGCCATACATTTAAAAACCTTGAATCTGATTCTAATGTTGGATTAAATGTGAGATTGATATTGCATGATTAATGCAGTCCAACGCTAATGCACGACTCAAAAGAGACCAATGGACTCCTCCACTGCCTGGACACTGTTGCACAGACGTCTAATTTGGGGGTCGTTAAATGCAGACAACAGGAAAAAAGTCATAAAGTTATAGCAATGCTGGGAGGCAGATCATATAAAGGACAGCATGATGAAATCCCTACAACGGCTGATTTGAATGACCTTGTTTGTCATCTGGTAGCAGGAACACATGCCAGGGAACAGTGTAGCTGCAGGAGTGAATGCCTTATTGTTTTCCGTTCATATTTAACCGTCAACACCAGCTTTCAACACCAGCGCACACATTTTATTCCCTGCATGGTGGTCTATGTGTCAGATATTTGGAGTAGGCTGTACCAAAAGATGATTTATAATTCAGCTCCCGCCTTGTAGACATAAACACGGGGTGCAACGCAATATTTTATAGATGAGGCACCAGATTCTCGAAAATAATGATAATTGAATAGTAGTAATATAACTACTATGCTTCAGTACATCGAGGCAGTCTATTAAGGTGATTACTTATATTCCTTATTCCTTTAAAATTAGTTTAGTGCATTTTCTGCCACATTGAAACATATTATAATTATATTAAATCTAAATAATAATGAGAGCCACCAATTTGGCCATGGCTGGCTACAAAGCTAACATTCAGCTAACTTGTGAGCTAGGTAGCTAACGTAAGCTAATTAAATACATAGTAAATTATATAGCAAACGTTGGCTAGATTGTTTGATAGATAGATAGCCAAAGTTGGCTAGTTAGCTTGATAGCTAACGTTTGCTAGTTATATAGCACACTGAAAGTCTCACACACGTCCTGAACGTAGACACAGCTCCACACTTAAGGTTTAACCACATGGTGTTAAATTATAATTCAGATTTAAATTATGAGAGCCACCAATTTGTTAGTAGCTAGCTGGATGGTTACTATTACTTAGCTAGCTTGTTAGATAGGTAGCTAACGTAAGCAAGCAAACACGTTAGAAAGATGGCTAATGCTAGCTAGCTGGTGTCAAAGAACGCTAACGTTTGATAGTTAGCTTTATGAAAAGATAGCTAACATCTGCCAGCTAAATAGCACGCTGATAAATTGAAGGCTGTAGGTTAACTGGTTTTTGATAAAATGTTAACACAGTGGACATTTACACTTATTATAAACCGTCCACATGAGCTTTATAACGACTATTCGGTGTGTCATAGCAGAGCCATGTACAGCAAAACCATTCAATAGGTGAGTTGAACTGTGAATGATCCAAATCAAATATATTGTTTTCAATGCGGCTAGTGCTAAACCGGAAGATCAAACACCTTTTGATTTGAACCAGAGCTGGGGAAAGAAATGGGGCTACATGAGGTGAATAATTTATAAAGCTCCTCTGATTGTTGCTCATCACTTTCCCAGACGATGTAGAACTTTACCTTAAATGCTAAAGACCTGACAGACCTCTTTTCTAATAATAATAATAATGCATTTTGTTTATAGAGCGCTTTTCTTGAAACTCAAAGACACTTTACAGAGTTCAAATTCATAAAAACATAATTAAAACAACACTCTTAAAATATATGAAACACAACATTAATTACAGACTTGACTTTTCCTTGTTATTTCATCCTGTGATTTGGTGTAGCGAAAACAACTTTTAGTGAGCAATCTAGTAACTTTTTTCTTTTTCGTCCATAATGCAAGACTGGGCGCTTAATAGGCTGACATCCAGTGAAGCCTTTTCATCCATCAAGGCTTCATGCTGCAGCACAGACTCATTACCGCGTTACATTGTTCCAGACCATGGATGGTTATGTGTTTCTATGAAAAGGCAGGAAATTGAACTTAGCAATTATGCGTAAAGTCTATAAGTAAATGTAATTAGGACACGTGGAGGAAACTGTGTACCAGTCAACATGAGGATAAAGGGCAACACTACTTTCAACTCACCCTTTTTTGTGTTTAAATGCATGATTTAAACAGTGAATGTATTGTTTATAAAGCTATAATTGGTAAAAGGCAGATTAATAGTTCTTGACCTATGCACTAATTAGCACCTAAAGATCTCCGTAAGTGTGTTTTAAGCTACACAGAATGCTTTAAACCATGCGGTTAGAAATGCTAAATTAACAGGCTAAGGTTAGGTGATATTGGTGAAGGTGCACTTGTATATTTAGAGGGAAACAGAACAGAACTAATGTCTGTAGATCAGGTTACTGTAAAGGTGTGGGACGGATGAATAAAGCCGTATTTTCATTAAACCAAAAGCTACGTCAGCCTGTCTGCGATTCTTTTGAAACGCCCACATCTAAAACCAGAGCCTTGATGTGATTGCTTAGATATTATCTTTCAGCATCTGCCTCGTTCTTTCCTTTCTTTTCTGAAAGTGGGGGTATAATCACTTCACAAATAACAGGAAGCAGGTTGAAGGGATGAATCGCAGAAGGAACAGAAGAAGGAGGAGGGATAATGCTGTATAGTTTCCAGTGAAAAAAACCTTAAATCCTTTTCACTTTCTTCATATTTTACCACACTCTTCTTGTGAATAACATTTGTACACACAAATGGGGAGAGATGGCAAAAGTACACGTACTCAAGTAGAAGTACAGATACTAAAAATGTGTCTAAAAATACTCTGGTAAAAGTAGAAGTACTGACTAAACTTCTTTACTCAAGCAAAAGTAAAGAACTTTGAAATGTACTTCAGTAAAAAGTACCCATAACTCCCAGCTGTTTTAAAGAGTACCTGACCTCCCTTTATATTAATAGAACAATAATGTCATTATTAGCTAATGAATGTTTCCATGCTGAACAACGGCAACATGACAACGTTTCCATTGGTCCCTCTTCTTTAGAGAAGACCAGGAAATGATGGATACACGGATCGTGTTCAAATCAATAGGCACGCAATGACTCTAAAGAATAATGATCACGCCACCAAACACACATTCAGACTAAAGGAACCAGCTGTTTGGAAAATGAGAGAAGTAGAAAGTACAGGTATTTGAGTTCAACATGTAAGAAGTAGAAAGTACAGGTATTTGGATTCAACATGTAAGAAGTAGAAAGTACAGGTATTTGGGTTCAACATGTAAGAAGTAGAAAGTACAGGTATTTGTGTTCAACATGTAAGAAGTAGAAAGTACAGGTATTTGGATTCAACATGTAAGAAGTAGAAAGTACAGGTATTTGTGTTCAACATGTAAGAAGTAGAAAGTACAGGTATTTGGATTCAACATGTAAGAAGTAGAAAGTACAGGTATTTGGGTTCAACATGTAAGAAGTAGAAAGTACAGGTATTTGGATTCAACATGTAAGAAGTAGAAAGTACAGGTATTTGAGTTCAACATGTAAGAAGTAGAAAGTACAGGTATTTGAGTTCAACATGTAAGAAGTAGAAAGTACAGGTATTTGGATTCAACATGTAAGAAGTAGAAAGTACAGGTATTTGAGTTCAACATGTAAGAAGTAGAAAGTACAGGTATTTGGATTCAACATGTAAGAAGTAGAAAGTACAGGTATTTGGATTCAACATGTAAGAAGTAGAAAGTACAGGTATTTGTGTTCAACATGTAAGAAGTAGAAAGTACAGGTATTTGTGTTCAACATGTAAGAAGTAGAAAGTACAGGTATTTGAGTTCAACATGTAAGAAGTAGAAAGTACAGGTATTTGGATTCAACATGTAAGAAGTAGAAAGTACAGGTATTTGAGTTCAACATGTAAGAAGTAGAAAGTACAGGTATTTGGATTCAACATGTAAGAAGTAGAAAGTACAGGTATTTGGGTTCAACATGTAAGAAGTAGAAAGTACAGGTATTTGGATTCAACATGTAAGAAGTAGAAAGTACAGGTATTTGAGTTCAACATGTAAGAAGTAGAAAGTACAGGTATTTGAGTTCAACATGTAAGAAGTAGAAAGTACAGGTATTTGGATTCAACATGTAAGAAGTAGAAAGTACAGGTATTTGAGTTCAACATGTAAGAAGTAGAAAGTACAGGTATTTGGATTCAACATGTAAGAAGTAGAAAGTACAGGTATTTGGATTCAACATGTAAGAAGTAGAAAGTACAGGTATTTGTGTTCAACATGTAAGAAGTAGAAAGTACAGGTATTTGAGTTCAACATGTAAGAAGTAGAAAGTACAGGTATTTGGGTTCAACATGTAAGAAGTAGAAAGTACAGGTATTTGGGTTCAACATGTAAGAAGTAGAAAGTTCAGGTATTTGGGTTCAACATGTAAGAAGTAGAAAGTACAGGTATTTGGGTTCAACATGTAAGAAGTAGAAAGTACAGGTATTTGAGTTCAACATGTAAGAAGTAGAAAGTACAGGTATTTGGATTCAACATGTAAGAAGTAGAAAGTACAGGTATTTGGATTCAACATGTAAGAAGTAGAAAGTACAGGTATTTGTGTTCAACATGTAAGAAGTAGAAAGTACAGGTATTTGAGTTCAACATGTAAGAAGTAGAAAGTACAGGTATTTGGGTTCAACATGTAAGAAGTAGAAAGTACAGGTATTTGTGTTCAACATGTAAGAAGTAGAAAGTACAGGTATTTGGGTTCAACATGTAAGAAGTAGAAAGTACAGGTATTTGGGTTCAACATGTAAGAAGTAGAAAGTACAGGTATTTGGGTTCAACATGTAAGAAGTAGAAAGTACAGGTATTTGTGTTCAACATGTAAGAAGTAGAAAGTTCAGGTATTTGGGTTCAACATGTAAGAAGTAGAAAGTACAGGTATTTGTGTTCAACATGTAAGAAGTAGAAAGTACAGGTATTTGTGTTCAACATGTGAGAAGTAGAAAGTACAGGTATTTGTGTTCAACATGTAAGAAGTAGAAAGTACAGGTATTTGTGTTCAACATGTGAGAAGTAGAAAGTACAGGTATTTGGGTTCAACATGTGAGAAGTAGAAAGTAAAAAGTCGTTAGAACAATAAGTAGTGGAGTAAAGTACTGATACCAGAACAATGTACTTAAGTAAGGCAAGGCAAGGCAAGGCAAGGCAAGTTTATTTATATAGCACTTTTCAACACAAGGCAATTCAAAGTGCAAAGTACAGAAACTACTAGCAAACTACAGAAAAGTATTTGTACTCCACTACTTCCCACCTCTGCACATGGGGGTAATTGCCCTTATGCCACTGGGCCAGGCAGGGCTTGTTGAGGGTTCTTCAGAAATCACACTCCCTCCCCCCCCATCAGAAAACGCCCCGGGGTTCACAAAGCCAGATTGGCAGCTCCATGATCCAACTTGTCCGTGTTGCAATAGTAACCACGCAGGAAACGGGTGACTAAACTTTACATTAAGTGAAGTGCTGTGTGGGTTAAAGTACTTTGTGTTTCTGTTAAATAATTAAAGGTTACTGTTAAAAGATACGGCCAAGGGCTAACTTACAAAGAGCAGAGACTGACATTGTTTCTCTATTGATTTTACTCAAACTAGTACTGCTTTGTATACATATTAGATGACTTGGTAGACAGTCAAAAATGTGTTTTCTTTGAATCAATTGATCTATATATATATATATATATATATATATATGCTGATATAGGATAATGCAGTACTGTACTAATCCACACAGTATTTCCAGTATTTAACTTTGGTCCGTAACAATAGTAATATCATACAAGATCCATTCTGCATTACCAGTACTTTTGATATTTGAGGTGCATTTAGCTGATAATACTTGGGTACTTCATATTATTCTGAAACTGTTTATATGCAGAACGAGTACTTTAAGTTTATTTTGATGCTAATACTTTTCTACAATTTTAAGACCATAGTATTTCTACTTTTACTCAAGTAAACGAGTACTTGTTCCAACACTGTTAATATGTACATTGATAAAATGAAGGTGGATGTGATTATCCAAAGGTTAGGGTTATTTAGGGTTTTTTGGGTAAAATAATCCTTTAAGCTGGAAAGACCTCCCACAAATATATTCAAATATCAGTTTTTATGAGAGGTTCCCTAATAGAAGAATCATGGAGTTTGTCAGAAGGGTTACTCAAAAACTACCGGCCCAGTTTTCTGATTCTAGCAGAACCCAGCAACATTTGAAGAGGATCCAAAAATCAAAAGTAGGATACACAAACTGTGTTTTTTTTTTATTGCGACAACGTCCTGCATTCATTCAAATTTGTTCCCAACTAAACCTGAACGCCCCCTCAGGTCACAACAACAACTCTGCAACAGATTTGAACGTGTTTAAACGCTCTGAGCAATAAAATACAACAAGACGTCTTTGTAGTGTCCATGTTGTCTCCTCATTACGACTAAAATATTTAATAAACACTGAAAACAGACGTTTGGGAAAGGGGACCATCAGAGGTGATCATCTTTGAATATCCAATATTCTATTGACATGTAGACTTTTTGCACTACTTTTTATTTTGTATTTTTGTATTTTATTATGTTGCATTGTTGGAGGAGCTCAGATCAGAAGAATTCCATTGCCATTTCTACACTGTAGCTTATGACAATAGAACCTTTAAACCTTTGAATCTTTGAACGTGATTGCACCTTTTGGAGGTCTGCACTCGGGGAATAGCAGGTATATCAGTCCGATTTTAGACACTAGCAAGTGATTAGAAGAAAGGATCTTGTTGCTTCAGCCTGCAGCAGAAAAACGGCAACTTAAAAGAGAAAAACGTGCCTGACTTTAGTTTAAAAGAGTGTGTGTGTGTGTGTGTGTGTGTGTGTGTGTGTGTGTGTGTGTGTGTGTGTGTGTGTGTGTGTGTGTGTGTGTGTGTCTGCTTCAGATCTCATCATGATGAGCTTACAGAGAAGGAGAATAATAGCGCTTTTCTAAAAACTCAAAGATGCTTTGACAGAGAATGAAACTAAAGACGAAGAAAAAACGTAAAGAGACAAACAAAAACAGAAAAGAGGGGGTGGGGGTGGTCAGAGGTCGAATGCGGTGTTGATCAGGTGGGTTTTGAGTGACTTTTTTGAATGCGGTGAGAAGGATGGTTCCCACTGACGGAAAGAGTTGGAGGAGAAATATAACAAACAAAGCCCTCTGTTCTCGTTCTGTCCTGGGAGTGATAGGGGTGATGGGGAAATGTGATCGAGGAAGCTGGAGCTCAACAAGTGGCTGTAGGTTGCAACCTGGCGTGCACACACACACACACACACACACACACACACACACACACACACACACACACACACACACACACACACACACACACACACACACACACACACACACACCTCCCTCCCCGGTGTGTGTGTGTGTGTGCGTGCTGGTGTGCGTGTGTGTGTGTGACGATGATGATATGAGTGTTCTTGAGTTAGTGTATAACTGCTGACCTCAGTGATGGCCTGAGGTTTTTCCCTGCAGCAACGGATGTTTGGATGAAACACCAACGTTTCCTTTCGGTCTCTATTTCATTCGAGTTTACCAGTTCAACAATTCACAGTCGTTTTTCATTCCACAAATACTTTTCACTTATAGGGCGACTATGAGTCCAGAAGGTTGTTGGTTCTATCCCAGTCCGTGCAGTCAACATGTCGATGTGTCCTTGGGCAAGATACTGAAGCCTGAGGTGCTCCCGATGGCCAATGGTGTGTGTGTGTGTGTGTGTCTGTGTGAGTGTGTGTGAGTGTTAGCTTCCCTATCGTTAGAGGTGCTGCTCTGCATGAATGAGGTGTGAATGGGTGAATGACTCGTAGTATGTAAAGAGCTTTCAGGGGTCCAGAAGACCGGATAAAGACATGTACAAGTACAGCTACCATCTACTTGTAGTTTTCACTTTTTAGTTTAGGCAAAGAATATCATTTGTTTATTAAGACTTTCATAAATAACATAATCATTTAAGGTAGCCAGTTTCCATATAGGGTAAATTAAAGCTGATTCAAAGGTGAAATTACACAATAACTACCTCTGTGTGATGATGAGGAAAAATAATGCTATTGTAAATGTAGAAGTGATTTTTAGCTTGGCAGATAGCTTAAAAGTGTCTTCAATAAAAACCGAGGAGACAGCAAGTACGTTTGGATAGGCAATTTGTTGTAAAGCTGAAATACAGAAACAAAACACACATGTGTAATGAGTTTGACTTTTGTTGTCACATTATCAAACACTGAATAATTAATCCCTGCATAAAACATAAAAACACAAACACAAGATTTCCAAGCATTGCATACAGCTGCAGTGACATCTGCAATCCAATAATGTTGCAGACTAAAAGGAAAAAACCCTACAGTGCATGCAAAGTGTCCCTAGACAACATGATGCTAACACCTACGGTTATCAGGCCGTGCAGATTGAAAAATGACACTGCCGAAAAATGTAGATTAAAAATCCCTCCTGAAACCCAAATAGTGACCCTGACTGAGGTAATCTGATTACCTGTCACCGTGGGGCCTGAAGTGGAGATAAACCCCACATGCCTGTCATCCTCCACTGAGAGCCCCAGCGCCAGTCTACACACACACACACACACACACACACACACACACACACACACACACACACACACACACACACACACACACACACACACACACACACACACACACACACACACACACACACACACACACACACACACACACACACACACACACACACACACACACACACACACACACACCTTCACGTGAAACCTGGAGAGCTGTTTTCATAACCCACATCAGTCCCACGAGAATGTATGACACTGGTATTCATAACAATGTGGCACCAAGACGTCTTTTGTCTTTACGATTTATGGGTTTTATTTCGGATGATGATGGCCCTTTTCTTATATAACTTGATCCCAACGAGCGTCTTTCTTGTAAGTAGAAGTAAAACAAAGATGAAACACAGACATCAATGTTCAATCCAATGAATACATCCTATTGGCTTTTTGTCGTGGGAACCATTATGATGCTAACTTTTGGGTTGGCCTACAAATATTGTTGTGGGCTAGATTTGTTTAAAGTTACTCTGTAAATAAGTGCAAGTTGTAAACTGCATTTAAACTCTTTCCACCTCTTACTCATAACTTCCTCCTTGATATTTTTTACAATCAGGTCCAGGGCTGACAAACTTTCACTGCACAAAGTTTATCTGTTTCACACAGCCCAGAAAAATGCTAAATCCTGATCTCAAGATCGAAGTAATAACTCAAAGGATTTTGAATACATCAACACTGAGGTATGATTTACACAGATTAAGATACAGATTAAGTTAACAGGCAGATTGTTGGAATATGACTGTACTTCTAACAAAACCAAAAGTGCTTTTATTGGAATGAAAAAACAGATGTAGTACAAGGAAAAAACTAAAATAGATTAGATCTGAAGTGTTATTTGCACTAACTTCAGATCGTATGTTTCGAATAACCACATACTCCGCTGTAATCAAACACAGCATTCAATAAATGTTTTATGAGCAACGTAAATGTTTGAAAAATCAGGGCTGCGGTTTCCATGCGAGGCGCTTCAACTTTATTGCAGTAAGTGATGAAAATGAGTCTCAGTGTTGATGTATTTTAAGCATTTCATGTTGCCATTCTGGCTAAGTCTCCCCTCTTTAAAAGAGATATTGAGATTCCAACAGGGTGGGATGTGTGGATCTTTTGTTGATTATAAAAACATCAGTTCAGTGTCTCATGTCTTCAGGGCTTTCTGATGCACAATCACCAGCTCAGACTGTACACATACAGCCGTTTACACTGGGATCAGGACTGAACCACCCACTGTCATCTGTGTGATGCTGAGTCATAAAACTACAAATCCCTCCTCGTAGCTGTGGGATGACAAAGGCTTAGAAGTAATAATTTGTTACGGGTACTTTTTGCTACTATTTTGCCCCCCAAAGCAGTAATTATGGGGGATGGTTTCGGGTTGCCACCTGTCTTTGCGGCATCTTTCTGCTCCTGAAACAATGAATTGTTTTACTTTTTTTCTCATTCGAGGCAAGTTGGGACAGGAGTCAGAAACAGGCTCCCTCTCTACTGTTGTGTCACTGTGATATCTGTGTCCTTTTTGCATTCTTTCAAGAGCTTAGGGGCAAAGATTGGTCTATTTACAAAATAGTGTACAGTAGGTACAAGATAAGACTTGTGCACTTAATACTTGTATTTTTTGCAGATATACAAAGTAAAACACAAGTCTACCCACTCATGGCCTGACTGTATCCTACATTACCTGCCGTTTATATGTCTTTTCCTTTCTTTCCTTTCTCAGGTCCGAGGATTGTCATGGAGGTACCAAAGATGGCATCTTTAGGAGCAACTCTTCTTGCTTTGGCATCAGTGCTCCTACACTCAGCGAGGTGTCAGGGGATTATGGGAAAAGGCAAAGACAGCTTGCCGCTAAGGTTCACACATCATCTCTACAACGCCTCCATCTTTGAGAACTCTGCGCCACGGACGTATGTTGAGACGCCGGTGAAAATGGGCATTGAAGTGACTGATGTGTTCTGGGAAATCAAATATAACATTGTCTCAGGTGATGACGACAGACTTTTCCAAGCAGAGGAGGTTAAAGTTGGGGATTTCTGCTTCCTCAGGATCAAAACACGCAGCAGTAACTCAGCACAGCTCAACAGGGAGGTCAGAGACTCGTACACTCTCACAGTGGCGGCCACCGAAAACACTTTTGACTTCCAGGCGAAGACGAAGGTGTTTGTCCAGGTGCTTGACACCAACGACCTTAAGCCTCTTTTCTATCCTGCCTCGTACAACCATGCTATCAGGGAGGACAGTCCACTTCAGTCAAGTGTGGTGAGAGTTAGTGCTACAGATGCTGATATCGGCAGCAACGCTCAGTTTTACTACTCTTTCACCAGCAGAGCTCACCCTTTTGTCGTCGACCCTTTCACGGGAACTGTCAGTCTTGTCAGGAAGCTAAATCACACCCGAACTGACAGGTACGACCTCACAGTGTTAGCAGAGGACAGGACAAAGAAGATATCTGGGATTAAAAAATTCGGTAATGTTGCCAGAGTTACAATAAATGTACAAAAGATGGCAATGAGTTCTCCAGTCATCACTCCGACTCCCAAACCCACAGTGTCTACAGACGGCAGAATAACTATCAATGTCCACGTAGAGGCGGGAGCTAAGCCGGTTGAATCCCTGATTATTGTTGGAGGAGATCCCCACAAGTGTTTTGAGGTAATCCCTTTAGGTGTGCAGGGCACTGACTTCCAAGTGATCTCTACTAAGAGGATTAACTGGTCTCAGAGTCCTTTTGGGCTGAATATGTCTCTTCAAGCCAAAGACAGGAGCTTCCCTAGTTTACTCTCTCCAGCTGCACACATCCACATTCCTGCCTATCATTACACGCCCCTGGCATTTTTAGAGGACACCTACATCGTCCCTCTGAGTGAGTTTTCACCCCCTAAATCTCATGTGGTTAAAGTGTCAGTCACCCCAGTAGCTTATAATGTCACATTCAGTATCAAGAATAATCCGGACAGTACTAAATTTAAAATAAATCCCAAAACAGGAATCATCATAACAACAGAGACATTCGACTATGAGAGAAAGGATCGATATGAGTTCGATGTTGTGGCCAATCACGGCGAGGCTGAGACTCACATAGTGGTTGAGATTATCGATGAAAATGACAACAGCCCACAGTTCGCACACACCTCCTATCAGGCCACGCTGGATGAAAACTCCCCTGTTGGAAGCAGTGTTGTGAAAGTAGTTGCCATAGACAAAGATAAAGGTAAAAACGGCTTTGTGACTTACACTATGGCGAGTCTAGGCCCCTTACCTTTCATCATAGACCCGTTCACAGGCGTCATCTCCACCTCCGAACATTTAGACTACGAGCTGATGAAAAGGCGGTACCATCTGAGGGTTTGGGCGTCAGATAGCGGAAAACCCTTCAGTCAGGTCAGCGAATGCCCCGTGACTATAACCCTGAACAACATGAACGACAACATGCCTTTGTTTGAGAGAGTTGGATGTAACACAACTGTACCGCAAGATTTACCCGTTGGACACACAATTGCCGAGCTGTCAGCCATTGATGTAGATGAACTACAGCAGCTGAGGTACGTCATCGAGTCAGGGAATGAACTCCAAGTTTTTTCTATCGACCCGGTGTCAGGATCAATCACCCTGAAACAACCGATCCCCCTGCGAGCATCATCGTTCGATTTGAGAGTTGTAGCCACGGATGGAAAGCATTCCTCCGAAGCTTCACTCGTCAGGGTGACTGTAACGAACAGAGGCGATGAAGTAACGCTCGTTTGCCAGGAAACTGGCATTTTCAAACAGCTGACTGATAAACTGATTGAGTCCATCAAACCCATTTTAACCAGTCAACAGGAAGACATTTTTTCTGATGTTCACATCACCAACCGACACTCTCCAAAGTTTGACTCAAGCATCCCGGGTTCAATCGATCTCATTGAGGACCACCCGCTGAATTCCACCATTATTCAATTCATGGCAACAGACACTGACACTGGGTTCAACAGTAAGCTGGTGTATGCCATATCTAGCGGGAATGAAGATGGGTGTTTCTCTATTGATGTATTCTCGGGTGATCTTCAGTTAGTTTGCCCATTAGACAGAGAGAGTAAGGAGTTCTATATTTTGAACGTCACTGTTTATGATCTGGGAATACCGCAAACATCTGCGTGGAAGTTCATTGCCGTGAACGTCATGGATGTCAACGACAATCCTCCGGTTTTTGATCAGTCGAGATATGTGATACGTGTGCCTGAAAACACAGAGCAAGACTCCATTATCTTTACAGCTCAAGCCATTGATCCTGACGTAGATACGAGCGGGAATGTCGAATACTCCTTGCTGACGTCCACTGACATGTTCAGGATTGACGAATTGACCGGCGAGGTGACGGTAACGGGTGCGTTGGATCGAGAAACTTCACCCAGGCACGACCTCAGGATCGAAGCCAAAGATCAAGCGAAACCTGGACCTCAGTTGTTCTCCATGATTGACCTTGTGGTGGTTTTGCAGGACATTAATGACAACCCACCCAAGTTTGTACCCAAGGTTTACAAGATAAAAGTCCCAGAGGATGTTCCCGTTGGCACCCTCCTCGTCTGGGTTGAGGGTGTTGACTTGGATTTGGGCAGCGGTGGAATCGTCACCTATAATCTCAAGAATACTGAGGGTGGTATCTTCCATCTTGACGCCTCCACAGGGGCTTTGATCCTCGAGAGGGAGCTGGACTTTGAGAGGCGTCCGATTTACAACCTCACGGTTCGAGCTGTTGATCACGGACTCCCTCGATCTCTTTCCTCCTCATGCTTCGTGGAGATTCAGGTTCTGGATGTCAACGAGAACCTGAACAGGCCTGTGTTCTCAGAGTTTGTGTATGAAGCCGGAGTGATGGAGGATGCAGCTGTGGGGACATCCGTGGTGATGCTTACAGCCTCAGATAAAGACCCGGGCAGAGATGGAGTTGTTCGATACCACATCCATGAAGGCTCTGGTCTGGGACTGTTCACCATTGATGAGGAAACAGGTAAAAGATATTGTGATTTTGCCCTTTTTGTAGCTGTTGATTGGATTTGTTAGTGGTAAAGCAAAAATGGGACGATATTTGTTTGTGTTTATCTACAGAATGGCTGTTTATCTACAGAATTGAACACAAATCAAGTTTGAAGAAGTTATTAGTTAGAATTAATTAAAAAATATCCTTTTATATCCTAAACCATGTTTGACTAATTTGCCCTTATTTGCCTGATTTGAATACAAAATATAGCTAAGCAAAACATGAAAACTATTTTGAGATCTGACTGAAAATGATTTTTTTTTGTTTGTTGTCAAATTAAAAATGAGAATTATGTGAAAATAATTTATTTTAAAATCTGAGAATTAGAAGAAAAAAGTTAGAATTTTGAGAAAAATGTCAGAATTCAAGGTAAAACATTTTATTTAATTTTTTTATCGGAAAATATAATTCAATTGAGAATTTTCACTTTATCTCAGATTTCTCAGTTTAAAATATATAATTAATAATGAGCTATTTTAAGTTAAATCCGAAAAATAGAATTCAGATTTGTTTCTGTTTGATTTTGTTGGTCCAGAATGACATTTCATTGTGAATATTATGTATTTTCTACATCTCAAATTGTGTTTTGTATTGTTAGAGTGAAGGATCCAGCTAGAAAACTTCACCAAGTAATGTTTTTGTAAGGATATTGAGTGACATGACCACGTCTTCAGATTTTTTTTAAGCCATACATTTCCTCATGTAGTTGTGCAACATGACATTTCCTCTGGCGGTTTGTGTATTTTTCCATCAGCGTATCCTTTGCAGAGGATACCCTGCAACCTCTGAACACATCACTCTGCATTCCTTTGGCCTGCTGCTGCACTTAAGCTCAGATAAAATCAGGGCAGATAGAGTTTTCTGTCATATTGAAACACTGGAATATATCTCTTTTCCTATGTTGTCGTTATTTTTAGCTCTGCCTCAGGTCATCTGAACTTAAAACTGCTTTTGATCAAAACTATGTCTTTGCTTTTAGACCCCTGGCGTTTCATAACTAACCTGTGGCACCAAGCTTCTTCTACACTCAAGAAGTTTTAAATTAGTTATGGCAACAGAAATGTGTCGTGCTTCTGAGCCTTTGGGCACCAATCCAAACTTAAACTAGATGATTGAAAATACCTTAAAGGAGGTGAGAGTTATAAAACATAAAATCAATGAGGGATTAATTCCTGAGGCACATCAGCCGGTTTCGAACAAGTAAAGGTACCGCAGTATCAGGTCTAAAACCACCAGACTCAGGGACAGTTTTATTCCACAGGCCATAAGTACTAAATAAAAATTAGTGCAAAAAGTTTACATGCATGTAAATAGAATATGATATGTACAAGAACAGAATATGGAATTAAATAATGTAAATAATGTCAATTAAGACTAAATTAAATACGGAGCCTGTGACCTAAGTTTTTCATTGTCATATCTACACTGTAGCTAATGTGCACATGACAATAAAGCTTTGTATCTTGAAATGTCCCAAAAGTGAACGAGTGATTCTGAACCGTTAATCTTAATTCCACTTTTCTCGGGTCTCAGGTGTGATCCGGACCACAGAGACATTGGACCGTGAGATGATGCCTCACTACTGGCTTTCTGTTTACGTCACTGATCTGGGAACAGAGCCTCTTGTCTCTTGGACTCACGTCTACCTGGAGGTCCTGGACGTTAACGACAACGCTCCAGAACTTTCTCAGCCGGTGTATTTCGCGTCTGTCCCGGAGAACGTGAACACGGTCAAATCCGTCGTCCAGGTGTCGGCCAAAGACGTGGACACTTCCTCTGAGGGGAAGCTTTCCTTCCAGATGCTGGAGTCTCACCGGACGTACTTCGATGTGGATCCCAAAACAGGTAATTGATAGAGGTTCTGTTCTGCTTTTTGGGGTTTCCCCTCTTCTGTAGTGTGTTCTGTAGGTTTGTGTGCATGTAAATGGTCTACAAAGGCTGGGAATACAATACAATACAGTTACACTTTAAAACCTCCAGACCAAAGTGCTGTGCAGTCAAATAAACAAACAAACATACACAAATCAAACAGCTCAGCTCACACACCATCACAAGACATGCTGCCATTGAAGCACAAAGCTTTCCTTGTAAATGTACTTGTTTCCATCCTATATAACCCTTCAAACACAACATCTCAGGAAAGCCTCAAGAGAATTTCTTCAAATGTGGCACAAATATCTAAATTAACTTCATAGTCAAAGGTATGGCGTTACACAAACGTATTTTTTATTAATTCATGTGGCAGATATGACAATTGTACACAAATGTCTAATGAGTGATTAGGGGGGTAATTCTACTTTATGTAGCTTCAATAAAAATGTACTTTTTGTCAAACTACTTCCAGATTGAAGATTTGTATAAACTCTGTTAGCAGCTATACAAAGGGTAAATAGGCTTATCATGTCAAAGTATGCACCTCTATCTCCTATGTAAGCTGTCACATGAAGAGACAATTCCTGCAATTGTAGACATAGTTTCTAAGAACAAATTAGGAAAAACCCATGACATGTACACATGAACTAGGCCTTGCTTTGTGACAGTAGGTGTAGATATTTAAACATTTAGCATGGCCCTGTCATGATGTTTTACGGGCTGGCAGATATACAGTCTCTCTGGGATTTGAACTGTAATTGGATCAGCCTGCACAATGTCATCTTTCTATTTCATAAGCAGATTGGACAGAATTATAGGCAACCGGCTGCATGTGAGTGATTTACATTTGGATTCAATCTCCCCGTGTGATTATAAAACATTTGCATGGCCTCTGTGCATTCACAAATTGCTTCGAACATACCTGAATTGTTCGCCATGTCCCTGAGGCAGATTTACACTTTGATTGAGGTGTGTAACTGCAGCTGTAAAACCCCCACAGCGAGTTGTAACCCACTAAGGATGGCTGGAAATGGACTGATATGTCCTAATGCACTGTTGCAAGTCTGAGCAAAGCAAGCCATGCAGAACCTGGGGCGTGCCACAGATGGGACAAAGCTAGAAATGAAACTTCATAATGAGAAACTCTTTCAGAGGTCACTCACAAAACCACTCATGTGCAGACTAAAGGGATTTTTGGAGAGGCTTGAACCCCCCCCCCCCCCCCCCCCTCAGGTACATGCATGTTCATCTTTGACAGTTGCCACTATGATGTTCAGGAAAATTAGCCTAGCATTAGCTCTACAAGTCCCTGCAAGCCCTGTGCTCTCCACATAATCTCCAGGTAGCTCCGGTGTTTGTCCACACCCTAAAGGCCAGTATGCCCAAGGATTACAGTGTAATGGAGAGATGTCTCACAGCCGGAGAGTGGCACTTTAAATCAAGCTGTTTTTGTGCTGAAGCAGGTCTATTTGAGATTCACGAGGAATGCATTCAAGCTCAGGATGACAAATGTGTTTCGTGGAAGAGGGCGATTGTGTTCTGTTCAGACTGAGGAATATCCTAATGTCAAGAGTTGTTTTTACCGAGGTAATTGATATGTTGAAGACACAGATTCTGCTTTATTGTTCATTCTCCAATTGGATCTCCTTCCAAAAGCTAGTGGGTCTTTTTGAGATGATAATGGCCTTAACCCTAACCCTAACCCTAACACAACGTACATAGTAGTTTAAAATAACACAACACCGGTGTGACCCATACCCTAACAAACAACACATTACAACAGAGAATCAGTGGAAGCAGTACAAAGAAACTGAAAAAACTATGATTAAAATAAGATTGTATTATCATTAGCTCTAAAAGAAGTGCTGTAATTACACATAAAAGATATTATAAAGCCAAAGGTATGTGGACAACCCCAAACACGCTCTTGTGTAGATTTAGGTTTTTGGCTGTCGTTCATGGTTTGGGCTTGGCCCCTTTGTGGTAAATGAAGAGTAGTTCCTTTATAGCCCAACATTAGCCTCCTTTAGCTTAGCGGTGGTGACGTGAAGTCATGTGACCGTGCTGTAGTTCCTTTATAGCCCAACATTAGCCACCTTTAGCTTAGCGGTGGTGACGTGAAGTCATGTGACCATGCTGTAGTTCCTTTATAGCCCAACATTAGCCACCTTTAGCTTAGCGGTGGTGAAGAGCTAAACTATAGGCAGTTAATGCATTCTCTGATGATCCAGGGACAGTGTCTGACCAGCAAGAACATGGGAATGGGTGCAAATCCATGCAGAATTGTAGTGTTGAGTAAAGTGGCCAAATGCTTTAGGCATGTAATTAAAATCAGAAGGGAATTCATTAGAGGAGTTTATTTTGACAACCAAACACAAATAATGTAACTGTCTTTTGAAATAATCCGAGATCAAATACAACTTTGATAGCAGCGTTTACTCTTGCTGTAAATTAGAGAGATTGAGTTTCCTTTAATTACATAAAATGCTGTTGAGACTTGATCTTCAGAACATGACCCACCTTGTCCTATTTTCACAAATGAAGCCACCTTTGCTAAAGTGCTGTTCGGGGACTGGTGTAGAAACCTCTCGTGCCCAAACAGGATGAAGTGACTCACGGATTTCTGCAGGATTCTGACTAAGCTTTCACCCTCCTGAAGCGTTTATACACACATTATCCCATCTGATTCACCCTTAAAGAATTAGCCGATAAAGACATTTTTAACAAGGAACGATGTGAGCTGAGCGACTGAAAAAAACAAAGATCTAATTCGGTCCAATGTGTTTTAATTTGAGCTACGAACAATTTGTTTTCTGACTTCAAGAACAGGTCTGAGCAGGTGATGAGGGTGCGCCAAATCACCAAAATGATCCAAAATCAGCGTTTCTCATTGTGTTTTTCTCAAGATAATGGCGAGGCCGGGCAAATTAGGAATGTGGCCAGTTTGTTAGCATTTTGCCAAAACAAATACCTCATATGTTCGCCTTTAAGATCCCAAATATATTACATTATTGTGTGGTATTCTGCTATTTTTTATACGTAATGTTTATAAGCCACAAACAGAGAACTTGAAGTATTAGTTTTCCTATGTATTTTTCTGCAATCCAACAATTCACAAAAGACAGACAGAAAACCAAATCAAATATCTTCTTACTCTTTTATTATTTTTTTCCCCCGAAACGATTAAACCCACTGCTGCTGCAAGACATACTCACTAGAAAACCAAATGTGCTCCCCAACAAATGCACCAATATAGTACTGTTTGTGACCAGCTGTTGGAGTTAACTACTTGAACTACCCTTCATGCTGTAGTTCCTTTATTGCCCAACATTAGTCGCCTTTAACTTGAAGATTAGTCAAAGTCAAGTCAAAGTCAACTTTATTGTCAATCTCAAAATATGTTTGTACACACAGAAATATCGAAATCCCACAGTCCCGAGGTCGGAAAAAACACACATTAAAATACAAGAATATAAAATAACCGTTTACTTCAAGTAAGCAGGATATATATATATATATATATATAAAAAAAAGATTATGTGCATTGTGCAAATGAGAGTGCAAACATTTCCAAAGCAGCTTAATAGTGACTGGTGCTGGATTTTGTTTGTGTGTGGGGGGGTGTTAAAGTCCCGGTTAGGGTTATCAGATAGTAAATGACAGTTTAGACAAACATGTTGCAACTTTTTGGAAACAGTTTGTATTTGGCCCTTTCCTGTAAAACATGAAAACAAAACCAGCTTCATAAAGAAGTTGTTTTTTTGTTCAACCCCTGATAACATGAACTGAAACAATACGAATAACTCAATAACAATAGTCCCCTGATACCGATACCAGTCCAAAACCAGCTTTTAAAACTGAGATTGTTAATAATATATTTGAGTTGTGCAGTAATGAGTCCTAAAACCAGGACATGAGTCAGCATGTTATCACTTCCTGCAGCCTGGTTTAGAAGTCAATGGTTTTCTGAATGTGTTTTTGGTTGTTAGCCTGAAATAAGTTCTGTGGTTAACACAAGCTGAAGAGATTTTAAAGGTTTGTTCTTCTTATTGTTCTTAACAAAACGTGTAAGTATCATAAACATGTGTTTGCCATAGAGATTATTTTCTGCAATAATAAAAAATCCAATGGAAAAATCCCATTGCTTTTTGTCGAGGGAGAAAAATACACCACTGCACCACTCTATGGAAAGATGGAATAACTAATAGCTGTATCCTTATGTTTGCTTTACTCCTTTATAACTTTGGGATAACTGAACTTTTATTTGGGAACATTTTCAACTCAAACTCAAGTGTCTTTGGCTTCATTTTCACCGGATAAACTTTGTGTCTAGACTCTGACTTTGGAGACATTTTGTACAGCCTTTTAAGTTTCCATTATTTATCAGACCTTGAGAAAGTGTGTCCCCTCAGAATGGCTGCAAAGATCAGATAGCTTTGCTAGTTATTCAGGCAGACGAGGCACTGTGTTTTCCATCCCAGATGAGATCAGATAGTGAGATCTGATAATTAGGAGCATGTTGACGCCCAGTGTATTGACTCCTGCAATTAGTGATTAATTGCTGCTTTTGTCAGTGGCTTGTTTACAAACACTACTTCATTTGCATAGATTTATTATTGGAGAAGTAGTTTTTTTTTCTTAGTTCAAGAAAGCAAATTCCCCGTCTAAACATTCCCGAGTGAGTTTGGATCGCTCCTTGGAATCTTAAAATGTTTCCTTCACTTATTAAGATTAATGACTTGTTGCTCAGAAATCCCACATCGTTTAAAATATGTATGCTAGTGTAGTTTTGACAGGGCTCAGTGATTAAACTAAAGACTTCCAACAAAACAAAGATGGAAAGTGGGTGTTGTTGTAGATCAGAGTGGTGCAGGAATGAATCTTAAAACCTGGATATAACTTAGCATTTTTCAACTTTCTGTCCCCTGTTCTGGAGGTCAATGGTTTTCATAATTTGTTTTTGGTTGTTATCCTGAAATAAGGCCCAACATTAGCCGCCTTTAGCTTAGCGGTGGTGACGTGAAGTCATATGACTGTGCTGTAGTTCCTTTATAGCCCAACATTAGCCACCTTTAGCTTAGCGGTGGTGACGTGAAGTCATATGACCGTTCTGTAGTTCCTTTATAGCCCAACATTAGCCACCTTTAGCTTAGCGGTGGTGACGTGAAGTCATATGACTGTGCTGTAGTTCCTTTATAGCCCAACATTAGCCATCTTTAGCTTAGCGGAGGTGACGTGAAGTCATTATAGCCTAACGTTAGCTTTTCACTTCAAACATCATAAAGTGGAGATTATCATGCTGAACTAAACGTGTAGGTATCGTAAACGTTTGTTTGATACAGAGATTATTTTCTGCCATAATGGAAAATCCAATGGACAAATCCCATTGGCTTTCTGTCATGGGTTGGCCTACACAAATCTGTCACTACTGCACCTCTCTATAGCCAAGTGGTGGTGGATTTAGAGGGAAAGGAAACAGACACACCAGGTCTGGACATGTCACACAGCTCTGTTTACATCCACATGTTTTTTTGACAGCCGCCCTGAGTGAAAACAGGCGTCCCGGCTTTAGCGCTGATTCCTCTGCTCTGATGACAAAAGCACACTTTCTAATGAGCCCCACCTGTCCTAATGATCACAGCAGGGTCTGTTTGCTCTGTCGTAAAAAGGCTGAACGACCCTTTCACTGCAGGGAAAAGCTCCCAAACCCCCTCCCGACCCATAAACACATCAGTCTTTTCTACCCAAATATCACAAGTGAAGATAGACATATACACATAGATGCTCAACAAAAACTACAAACAAAAACTAGGTTGAACTTTATGTCTTAGAATAACTATTTTATCTTTAAATGTCATGCATTTCCTCTCCTTGTAACACATAGTTGAACACCTAACTGTAAAGAATATTAAATGTGTTAGAATATATTAGATGAACTCATAGGTGTAAAGTAACTAAGTACATTTACTTAAGTACTGTACTTAAGTACAATTTTGAGGTACTTGTACTTTTACATCGCTCTTTTCTAGGCAAGGCAAGGCAGGTTTATTTATATAGCACCTATCAACACAAGGCAATTCAAAGTGCTTTACAAAAATCAAAGACGTTAAGAAAATGGCATTTAAGAACAAAGATAATAAACTAAACATTGAAAATGCAGTGTAAGATGTGAATAGTTCAATTCAAAGCAGCAGCAAGAAGTAAAGTCTTCAGCCTGGATTTAAAAGTAGTCAGAGTTGCAGCGGACCTGCAGATTTCTACACTCTGGTACTTCTACTTTTACTCAAGTACAAGATCTGAGTACTTCTACTTTTACTAAAGCACAAAATCTGAGTACTTATTTCACTTCTGGATATACTAAAAATGTCACTGTTAGTCTTTAAGATCCACATTTCTCTGTGCGTAATGTGTGAAAGTGAGTGTTATTTGTATTTGCCCGTGCAAAAGACACATTTCCATTTAATATGAATTGAGTGAGTAATGAAGTAATCTGAATCTGAACAAGAGACGAACAGGCTGGAGGGAAATGGGAGTAATACAGATTCAGTTACACACATAAAGGGAGCATCGCTGCTAATAAAAAGTGAGCTATTATGAACACATATCTGCTTCTCCAAACTTTACTCAGTGTAGTTTTCTCTTTGTCTCTTTGCTTTCGCTGTAATCATTTAGTAGTGAGAATGAACAGAGCACGGAAGAATGTGTATTGGAGTCGTTCTCACTCCCACACACCTGTGCACACCTGGCCTGCAGACGAACTGAAGCCGACTCTGACACACACACACACACACACACACACACACACACACACACACACACACACACACACACACACACACACACACACACACACACACACACACACACACACACACACACAACTGTCTGCGTCTCGTTTTGTTATGTGTCCTGTTTCTGTCAACAGATTATTTCCACAACACGTTCTCACTCCCAACCCGTCACATGTTGACGGTCGGTCAGGGCCCCTCCCCGTCACTCTATTACGTACAGGGTACCCCTTGGAAGTCAGTTTTCAACGGACAGGGCGTCCCATAGACCTTCATAGACCTCCCATAGCGTTGATAATAGACGCCATGAGAACGCTCCGCGACGGCCGGTTGTTATTGTCAATATTAATATAATAATTATTTATTTTTTAATAGTCACACTCGAAGGCCTCACGAAATACTTTAATGTAAACTTAAATGTGAAGGGATGTGTGTAATGTGGTGATTATTATTCACCCGCTGATCTATGGGTTGGGGTATTGTTGCGCACGGACATTATAGTTAACCGGACTTCCTGTTGATGTGAAATCCGAAAACATATAAAAAAAATAAAAATAAGACTTTATTCCGAGTGTGCTTGCTTTTCTCTTTGGAGGTCATCACATAACGGCATTGTAATACACGGTTCAGCTGCATTAAATATTACATATCTGCGGTAGTTCTCTATTTATAGAGCCCTGATGAGAAGACTTCTAGACAAACAGGAGGAACTGCCGCCGAAACTGAATATGTGACGTGGATCATAAATATATCAGCAATCAAACAACATCTTCAATTTCTCTTCACAATATGTCTCCTTGCAGTATCAACACTAATTCGGCAGACTTTTATATTTGATCCAATCGGGATAGAGTGGCGAAGTCACGCCCATCTACTTCCGGTCCATGGGACCTTATTTTGGAAAAATAATGTATTGAAGTCAATGGAGAGAGAAAACTTATCTTTCGATCCCGTTTGAATTGTGTCATGAATTACACATATGATGCTTGTCAATCTTAAATAATAATTTCCATGTCAAAAAAGTCACAGTTTGTCGTAAAACTGTTGAAATATAAGACTATAAAAAATACGCAACTAGAAAGACTACAAATCCCAGAGTCGCGTAAGTGATGTCACAATTGTTTTCCTCCACTAAGAGATAGCTAAGATCAGCGCCATATAGATAGAATCTATCTATATGGCGCTGGCTAACATAAGATAACTTTAACACGATGCCTGTGTGCTTAGTACCAGGTTGTTATCAAACCAGCAATGGGTCTTGCTCGTTCTTTCGCTTCCCGTCTGATGAAAGGACCAGGAGTGGCTGGATCAAGTTAGCTACCTAGCTAGTAGCTAGCATGTTAGTTAGCATTACAGCCTTGTCATTTTTATTAGCCTTAATATGAAGTAACATTAAGTAACCCAACATGTTATGTAACCCTTTGAAGAGTACTGTCACCGGTGTGATCATTCTATAATACACAATTTAAGCCCGGGGGAGAAATGCTAACGCTACATTAGCATCTGCGATCTTTTCTACTTCACGCTATCTGCACAAATGGTTGACATTAAACATTAAAAAGACCAGGCAGTTCAGAGAGAATCAAAGGAAGACAGGCAGGCAGCTTTGCATGACACTCTTCTGGACGTGTTTCATTGTGGTGATAGTGAGGGTAGCCAATCCTTTTGTTGACAAGACAGTAGTGACGGCCATCTTGGTGACGTGTGTTGTTCTGCGAGACCGGAGATGTAGTTCATTCAGCGTTTCACACAAACAAATGTGTTACTTCACAGACACATTTTTTTTTTTTTACTTGCAAAATTGTCTTTTAAATTGACAAACATCATATGTGTAATTCGTGGCACAATTCAAACGGGATCGAAAGATAATCTTTCTCTCTCCATTTACTTCAATACATCATTTTTTCGAAATAAGGTCCCATGGAGGTCCCCCGGAAGGGGAGGGACTTTGCCTCTCTATATTGGTATATTTACACCATAACGGTGCACAGCTGATAGAAAGGGACACCTGGTGGTTAAAGCACGTTATTGAAATGTATTATTTTTATTATTAGATATTAATAGGAGACACAGATAGACAAACTAATAAGGCTTTATTTAAACATTAAAGAACACTTTAGGTTAAGGTCTTATTTTGAATAAGAAAAAAGCTTTGGGGGTATAAATATTAAGCCTGACAAAGTACTAATATATTGCTTTCCTGCAATGTTAACTACTGTATGTTTAAGCACTTATTTTAACTGATATTATACATATGTATTATACTCTTATAAGATGTATGTAGATAGTATAAGAAATGTGCCGAATATGACAGTTTAATGGTGGAGGTACACACATATTGATAGATGTCTTGTAATGCGCTGTTGAGGAACCTATGACCCAAGTTTTTCATCTCCGGCCTTGTCAGCTATTGAACAATAAATAAATAAAGAACACAGAATTGTTGAATATAAAACACAGAATTTGTGTGATTATACTAAATGATTTACAAATAAACACCACTGCATATTTAACTGTTACACATGCTGATGTAACGCAAATGTTTCCAACTTGGGATCAATAAAGTATATCTTATCTTAAGCTGATCGATGGCTACTGCCATATTTGCTAAATGTGCCTCTGAACCTTGACAAGTGCATGTTTCAGGCTTATCAATTAATGTAATGTAATGTAATGTTATCAATTAACAACAGGGGTCACAAACACAAGACCAGCTGTTAAATAAAGCTCTTCTGACATTAGCTGGCATGTGTGTATATATATTAATGCTGCCCATTATGGGCACAAGCAATTTTCACCCATTTATTAATTATATGTTTTAAATGTGAGTGTTTCCTATCCCCTAAACCTCCAGGGATGTACACAGTTTAATACTGGCAACTTCTTATTATGGGAAATGTAAACGTCTTTTAAAACTACAACTCCCAGTAGAGACGTGCCATAGATAGAGAACATGTTGCGAAACACAATAGCCAGCATGTGTAGTTCTGGGGACGGGGTGGGGGAGGGGGGGACGCGGTGGACCCGTTCAAATCCAGTTTTGGACAGTCTGCCGTGGTTCCATCCCATTTCAAGTGCTGTTCGAGGCTCGGCGTAACCCTCGGAGCACACTCTCCAATCACAGAGCTTGAGGACTATCACTGGGTTTGTCAAGCGAAGCGGAGAGAATACTTACTTCCGGGTGTAATATTCTCTAAAGCAAATGAGCTGCTCGGACCCTCGGTCCATCATGAAAGTGATGCGCTTTTAATAAGTCTATGAAAGTGTACAGACACTCTGACCCTTATTGACAAAAATGTTGCCATTGAAAGCCAATAAACCACATGTGTGATCACGCAGGAAATACCAGTCTTTACATATAGAGCTATAGATCATTTTTGTATCTTTAATGTTTTGTATGCATGCTTCTTGGTTAGTATTAAGCTGTCTTTGGCTCTTTTATTTTGGACGAATAAAGGTATTCTAGTTCCGGTTTTAGTGCATGTAAATGGTCTTCAAAGGCTAACATCCCTGTGTTCCCTCCAGAAGTAGAAGACATAACAAATGTGTTTACACATAAATAACCGTGGCTCGTTAAACGGTAGTCCTGAGGTGAGGAGTCAGAAACAGCATCCCAAAGAACAAAGACACCGCAGCCAAATGTGTGTGTGTGTGTGTGTGTGTGTGTGTATAACCTGCTGAGCCACATCCTTCACTGAAGCAGAAACACACACTGTTAGCGGTCCAGACACAACGCTGATTCACCAAACCGCCAGATCAGCCTGTTTTATTTCTGGTTTTATTATCAGCGTGTATCACAGGATTTATTACAGCTGCTCAGTGATTGGACGGCCAACAGCTGCTGCACTTTAATAGTGGTGCATATATAATAATAATGAAGCACTTACATGTGAAAGAGAACTTATAACAAACCCATACAAGCAACAACAACAGCAGAAACAACATCTATAAACCACAGTGTGTTTACTCAGCCCTGCTACTGTTCTGAGACACACACACACACACACACACACACACACACACACACACACACACACACACACACACACACACACACACCTAGAATAACAGCAGCATTCTGAGAACTGTCTTTGTTTTTGTGTTTGTTTGTTTAGGTGCAATTAGCTTTCTCACTTCCCAGGACTGAGACTCACACACAATAACACATTTTTTCATTGTGTGTGTGTGTGTTTGTGTGTGTGTGTGTGTGTGTGTGTGTGTGTGTGTGTGTGTGTGTGTGTGTGTGTGTGTGTGTGTGTGTGTGTGTGTGTGTGTGTGTGTGTGTGTGTGTGTGTGTGTGTGTGTGTGTGTGTGTGTGCAGGAATTATCAGCACTCACTCAGCTTTGGATCGGGAGGATAAACCAGAACACATTATCGAGGTAAGAAAAAATGTATATGAAAAAAAAGCATTTACATTTCGCAAAATGTTAAATAAGCAAATGTGGAACAAACAGGTAAACAAAACCGATATAATAAATACGTTTTGCAAGGCTTAAAATCAAAGAAAAATGAATAATAAATGTTAAATATCAATGATGTTTGACGCTGGAAAATAGCTGGAAATAAGGTCTGTGGTTGAGACACATTTAAGAGACGGATCACGTTTTGTTCAGCCTGATAATCTCCACATGTCTATCCTACTTTTATAGTTTTATAATCATAAATCTAATGTCAAGAAGCAAAATGTTCTGCTATAAAGGAACTACAGCAGGGTCGCTGCTTCAATGTCACGCCAACTTAAGATCCATATTCAAACATACTGATTCTAAATGGTACGAGTTGAAGTGTTTGTTTGAACAGTCTGCAGGAGGCAGGGACTTGCTTTCAAACAGAACAGGGCAAACAAACTCAGAGGAGTGTTTACGTGTTCGGCGTAATGACGTCCTGGCCAACTTCTGTAGTCCTATTCAGCCACTCTGTAACAACCATCGTTTTTCAGGCACGTCCACTCTTCAGAAATCACCAGTGGGGTCACTGCTGATGGATTTAATGTCGTGGAACAAAACGTGATCCGTCGCCTCAATGTGTGTCAGACCTTATTTCCAGATATTTTCCTAAATCTTATGGAGAGAACCCATTGGCTCTGAGGCGAGGGAACAGGAAGTGGTGAAATGCTGACTCAGTTCCTGGTTTTAGGACGCGTCACTGTGGTTCTCTATACTATTTTTTTTCTGTTGTGTTGTTTTCTATTGCAAACACAGCTTTAAAATAATACATTTATACTGATTTAACCAGGGTTGCCAACTCTCACGCATCGGGCGTGTGACACACGCTTTCACTCTCAGTCTCACGCTCTCACGCTGCCCAAACTATTCTCACGCCAAAAACAAGATGAACCGGCGATCGTTTTTGGCTGGTTATTTACAATGTTGAGTTGACAGCTGCTCAAACTGTCGACCCGCTCCCTCGCCGCCCCCACCACTCTTAACAACGTTAACAGACAGCTGAGCAGTGGGAGCCGGTATTGCGCATGCGCAGATCTGAGATCCAGTAGAAATGTTAAAGTAAAAGTCTGCTGATTATTGTTCTACTCGGCCAACATAGAGTCAAAGAGTATATGAGAGTTGTAGTATCAGGCATAATAGGAGAGTGTGTTAATTAATATATTTGGCAGTTTGGAGTAAGTCTGTAGATGTGTGTGTGTGTGTGTGTGTTTCATGTATAGGCCTCTCACGATAATTAATTTAGTTGGATACATTTTCCCGGAAATTATTGCGATAAACGATAATATTGTCGGCACGGTTGTATGACCATTTTAGAGCACTGACATAATGATAATATAAAATAATAATTCAAGTACATCCTTTCAAACTGCTAGTCACATCCTCATGGAAATGGCAATTTATCGAGTTCATTTTATTTATCGTACGATACGTCAACTAATTGCTTATCGCGACAGGCACACAATAAAACAGTGGAAACAAACATGTGTTTGACTTTCATTAGTGAATTAAACTTTGTGCCCTTTATAGTCTGTGTCCAATATTGTGTATTTGTATATATTGTATATATTGTATCCTATATATATGCTAAGGTCCCGCTACTGACACGATAGCAGTCATTTAGTGCGCATATGTGTAAATAAACCCATGATATCAAAATCTCACTCCAGCCAGGTACCCAAAGTTGGCAACCCTGACATAACCCTCATTCCTCAGGTCATGGTGTCAGATAACGGCGCTCCGTCTCTCCGCTCCACGGCCACCGTTGTGATCCGAGTCCTCGACGCCAACGACAACCGACCAAAGTTCACGGACAAACTGGTGCACGTGAAGCTGCCCGAGCAGCGGGGGGGTGGACAGGAAGTGTGCCGGATGGTCGCCCGTGACGACGACGAGGGATCGAATGCCGCGGTGACGTACTCGCTGACGGGCGATAAAGACGACCGGTTTGAGATCGACTCGCTGACCGGAGGAGTGACGGCACGCGGGGATTTCTGGCCGGGAAACTACAGCATCCTGACGGTGGGTCCATGTTCTTTATGCTGTCAACTAAAGCTCGTAAAATAATTCTCAGCCGCCCCCTTGATAGGCTATATGTATTTGTACTTTCGTATTTGTGATAAATAATAATAAACATAAATAAGTAAAAATAATTTGTGAAAACACGAACAGTCATTAAAATGCTGATTTAATTTCCAGATTAAAGCGACGGATCAGGGCAGTCCGTCCCGCTCGTCCACGGCCAGGCTCGACATCGAGTGGGTAGCCCCGCCTCCTCCCTCCCACGAGCCAATCACATTCGACGAGCCCCTCTTCACCTTCGCCGTCATGGAAACGGAGCCTGTCACTCACATGGTGGGCATCATCATGACGGAGGGGGCGCACCGCCTGAAGTGGTTCGACATCATAGGTGAGGGGGTGCAAACACACACACACACACACACACACACACACACACACACACACACACACACACACACACACACACACACACACACACACTGAAAACCCTGGCAGAAATGTAAGATTTCAGATACACGTTCAGAGGACGGACGGATAGACAAAACATAAACAGATTAAATAAAAAACCCTGCCAACGAAGAAGCTTAGTGATGGAGGAATAAAGAGGAGAAAGGAGGAGGAGGAAGAGGAGGAGGAGGAAGAGGAATAAAAGGTCTCGGTGTCGGTGTATCAGCGGGATGTTTTTTTTTAGAGGATAAATCAGCAGCGCTCCTCCTCTCATCACCGGCCAGATCTCCAAAGGAGGGACAACTGGCCATCCCTCCTCTTCCTCCTCTTCCTCTCCCTCCTCTTCCTCCTCCTCCTCTTCCTCCTCTTCCTCTGTAACCTCTCTATACCTGATGAAGGACCGTCACAACCTTTGTCTTACCGTTCCAAACTCTCATTATGCGTTGACTTATTACTCTTATAGTAAACATCATTACCGAATGTATACTCACACCTCTAAAGAAGACTTCATATCAACTCATGAACACAAGGTAACACATTTGAATTATTTAGACTTATTTTTCTCACAGACTGGTATACTGTCTGTATGTCAAAGTTTCGTCAGGGTTCAGGATTTAAGAGCAGCACATAATGACACCAGATGCTCAACACACAAGTAGTGATCGCATTTTAACATTATTTGTGTAGCAATTATATGAAATAACACTTTATTCCGACATAAAAAGATTCATAAAACAGGATAAGCTTAACTCAAACAAGAAGAAGGACCATCAGCTCCCTTGTGTTAGCGTCAAATGTGCAAATCTTGTCCTGCTTTGAATGTTCCTATAGCATATAATAAAAATCCTCAACGAAATCTCTGTTACACCTTTAAATTACTTAATTTTACCACACATTTTACTTGATTTGAATGAGCTTATTAAACCTCATTTACACTAGGTAAAACCTTAGTTTTGAGGTAAAACACCAACAAAAATGAAGTATTTGGACTTAAATGTACTCATCATATGATGTAAGTTCATCACAGACTGTTATATGTCAACGTTGTGTCAGGATTCACGATTTAATAGCAGCAACAGATGCTTATCATTTAAGTAAAACAAACGTAATTCAATTGTTTGTTATTTGTGTGGCAATTGTATGAAATAACCCCTTATTCCGACATAAGAACACTTTCATTTGGGTTCATTTGACTAAAAAACAACAGGACAAATCAAATGTGTTACAATATTTTCAGGGAAAGTGGGAATAATCCCTGGACGTTTTAGACGAGCCTCGTAGGAAAACACGTGGTAGTTTGCCAGGCTGTTTCCTGCCTGCGGGGGCAGAGAGGGGCTGAGGTTCCTCCTGTTCAGTTCACCGTGCCAAGCTCGATCCGGGCCAGAACCCAGCGGAACCCAGCAGGTTCTCTGCAGCCCTGACATTTCTGTGTTAGATTCAGTCGTGAAGCATTGAGTGCGAAATATCCTCAGGAGTCTGGCAGTACACTGTCATAATGATTTTAATAATACATGGGATTTATATAGCGCTCTACCTAATGCTCAAAGACACTTTACATAAAATAAGAACAGAAACAGTACAAAGAAAACAAAAAACAAAAACAGTAGTAAAATGGTGCTAACTATAGCAAATAGTAGGCTATAGGTTTTATAATCTTTAAATTATGTAAAGATTATAAAACCTATAGCCTACTATTTGCTATAGTTAGCACCATTTTACTACTGTTTTTGTTTTCTCTCACTGCCAGAAGGAGAGACAAAGGTCCACAGTGCTGACATTTAGAAACACAAGTTAACCTAGAGACATCATTAACTGTATCTGTCAGTGTGCTATTTATCTAGCAAACGCTAACTATCTAGCAAACTAGCCAATGTTAGCAACTGACTAGCAAACTTTACCTACAGTATCTATCTAATAAGATAGCTTGCTAATGTTAGCTATCTACTTTTCAAGCTTGCTTCAGTCCTCTATCTATTTACCTAGCTGGCTTACATTAGCTACCTATCTAACAATCTAGCTAGCTAATTCGAGCTATCTTGCCAGCTTTGGCCACATGTGTGACTCTCATATCTTAAATTAGAATTGTTATTTAATTCCTGTTGGGTTCAGAATTCCAGAAAAGACAGACAACTTCTAAGTTGAACTATTTATTGTAAAGAGAGCAAAAGATATATATTACTTGGCCAAGGACTCATCACGTCTTTGGGAATCACAGGCAGCAAAGCTGTAATCTGTAACCACCAAATCCGTCAAGAGCCTCGAACCTCGTGCGACAATACATTTTATTACACAGGGCGTTGCCCGTACATTTATGATTGGTCAAGACTAGCTGAAGAGATACCGCGGTTTAGACTTGGTTCTCTTTGGTTGGTGCGCAGACTCAGAGAGAGTCTCTTGGCAACACGATCCTCCAATCAGCATTCGGCCGGCCTGTGGAAGTCCCTCCCTACTCTGGCACCATCATACGTAATTTGTTTTCTCTAACGTTTCTTCAGATATAGCGGGAGACCATAATGTTGCTTCCTAGCTTTGCGGGGGAGCGCGGCTCCCATACAGAGTGAAGGCCGGTGCGATGTGCTGTTCTGACTACCTCTTTGTGTTCTCTCAGTCTCTGCACTCGACCTTGCTACTTTCAATATTGCAAGCTAAACTTTCTTCTGACTATTCCCCTCGTTGGTATCTCACCCATCAGAACCTGGGATTAGTGATTGTGTCTATTTATTCTATAGTAATAGCAGTCTCATGAGCACAATAAGCATATCATGTAATAATAAGAATCAGTCTTGTAATGTTATATAAAAATAGACTCCACATACCTTATGGTTATAAATGCAGTGCAAAACTGAGTCTACCATCCTGGCAGTGAGAGTAATAATGAAAACATTGTTAATAAGAGGATGTGGAAGCGCCCTAGAGCAGGGAAGCTTAAGGTGACTAAATCCTTAAGGAAGCAGAACATCATGGCAAAGTCCACATTTGTGTAGTAAAAACACAGTTTAAATTAAATTCCATGAATTATTACATAAAACAAAACAAATCACAGACTATCTGCAAAACCGTATCCCTCAAACTCATCATAGCACTTGTCCTTTCATGCATCGAATATATCTGAATAGCATTTACTATTTCCCTAACCACAGCGACTATAGGTTAATCACAGTAGAGTAAAACACCTTTAAATACAATACTCTCCTCTGAAATGTCAGTATGACTCTGGCAGCTGTGTTCAATCAGGCGTAGCGTTTTACTCTCTGTGTGGTCCCTCAGCGTTACTCAGTAATTATCACTGATGGCCTTTAGCTGTCAGATCAAACTCTTCTTTCTCCACCTCCTCCTTCTCTTGTTCTCTCGAGACATATCTAACCTTTTGATAAGGCTGGAAAAACCAATGTATTAACGTTTTATTTTGACTTTTTTCAACTTTAATCCAGCAAAATTTCCTTCCAGTGTGATATGTACACGTGAAATATTGAAATGGCTCCAGGCACAATATTTGTAAGTCAAACATGTGTTTATGCCATTTTAAATATGCAGCTTAAGAGATATGATGGCCTACAACTATTCTACATACATGTACATGTTCTATTAAATATGATACTTTGAATATATTATGTTCTCATGATTAGAGTAATTATGCACAAATGATCCACTTCTCAAACGTCAGTCAAAATAAATCGCAATACATTATTTTTGTCAACTCTAATCCGGCGCAATCCCCTTCCAGTCGCAATATGTACACGTGAAATATTCAAATAGCTTGAGGCACCATATTTGTCTTGCAGCCCTATTTATGTATAACTGACCCTCATTTTGTCGGCAGATGAGGGAATGTTGTTGTGTCACAGCGAGGACCTTCTCATGTAGATATGATCAGGCATTTTTAGCAGATGCCTATCGAGCCTCTCTGGCCGTGAGATAACTCAGAGGGAAGAATTGAAAACTTCCCTCGGTGTAAAATAACCTAACATTTTAGTCTGCACAAGTGATCCTCAAAGACTTAAGATGGTACTTAGAAAATATGAAGTCGATCCGATGAAATCTGTAAGAGGCGTTTGTTAAAGTACGTAGCCTGGAAATGGGCAAAATACATGAAGGAAATCACACTCAATAAAAAATGGCTGTCTTCCTGTTGGGTTTACAATATTCTTCCAAGAGGTTTTTTTTTGCATCTCACCATTCTTCATATACATACCAAATGTCAGACTTGTAGGTTAAACCACAACAGGGGGCTCAATGTTAGCAACTTTGTAGGGAGTGCTTTAGGAGGATTTTGTTAGCCTGGAAATGACCAAAATACATGAAGGAAATCACACTCAATTAAAAATAGCTGACTTCCTGTTGGGTTTAAAATATTACTCCAAGAGGCTTTTTTGTGCGTCTCACCATGCTTCATATACCTGCCACATTTCAGATTTGCAGGTGAAACCACAACACGGGGCTACATTTTAGCAGCTTGTAGGGGTTGCTATAGAGTCGTCTTACCTGCACCTTTAACGAGACCCCTAAAATATATAACATTTCACCAGACCTGACAAATGTGACCAAAGACTCCAGCTTTTAAGCATGGGAAAGTCTTCAAAAACACGTTTCATTTAAAATATATTAACTTTTTGGATATCAAATGTTCCCAACAGCCCCAACTTTGCCTCTTATGTGACTTTTAATAATCTCAATCAATCTTAATTTATTTAAAACAACACAGTACATCGTCCTCTCTCTGTGCCTCGTCTGATCCCGACTCTGTGCTGGTGTGTGTCTTAATCTGCAGATTTAAAATCAAAATCAGATGAACTGAAATGTCAATGTTGCTCGTTATTCAGCTCAGTCATTAACTGACAGAAATAGACCTCATAATTACCCAATTATCTATCGATCGGGAACCAACAGATTGTGTGCAGAGTGTGTGTATCTAGATTTGAGGTAGGATATAGGAGGAAATAGTAAACAAATAAATATATTGATGTGTAATTCCCTCAAAAACGATAGGGGATTGAAATTCAAATGAAGTAGCAATGAGGTGCAGCCTTGGTTATGACTTAATACAAAGGTAGAGGCATAAAGGTGTGTGTTTATGTGTGTGTGTGTGTGTGTGTGTGCGTGCGTGTGTGTGTGTGTGTGTGTGTGTGTGTGTGTGTGTGTGTGTGTGTGTGTGTGTGTGTGTGTGTGTGTGTGTGTGTGTGTGTGTGTGTGTGTGTGTGTGTGTGTGTGTGTGTGTGTGTGTGTGTCACAAGGTGGACGTCTTAATAAACACCATCTGGTGCAGCAGGCATGAGGTTTACCTTTATCACGAACACACACATCCTGCTGAGAGAGAAGTCATGAAGCAAGAAGAGGAAGCAGGAGAAAAGAGTGGAGGAAATAGAGAAGGAAGGAGGAAAGGAAACAAAAGATGTACGTCACAAAATGTGGGAGAAATGGAAGAGAGAAGAAAAAACGAAATGCATAATCACATATGTGATTGTAGCAAAGCATAATAAATAACATATTCAAAGGTTACAACAGGACACTGAAGATGAACAACCTAACACACATTTTGATACCTTGAGTTTTAATTGAATTGGCAGCAATGAGAACAACAACGCTTTTGAATGAACAACCTCTCACCTCTCTCAAACACTCTGATTAAATATTCAATTAGAGAGAAATCCAGGGCAGAAATCCTTTATTCGTCCCAAAGCTGGGTAAATTGACATTGTTAGAGCAAAGGGAACAGTGGATATAAAATGCAAAATAAAAGAAGTAGACAAACATGTTAGATAAAGAGGAAAGCACAATAAAATAAAATCAATAAAGCACACTTCGGATGTAAAACAAGTAGCAGCTTTTTCAAAGTACGTTTTATGAACCTAAGTCAGTTTCTGCTGTCACTCCACGGTGAAAACTGGAGGCCTTTCAAAGTTAGGAATATGATGATAAATGGCAGCGGGAAATCACTGCAGGTCTTTCTGTTTGAGGACGACGCCAAGATGCATCCTTCCTGCGCAGAGAGGGCAAAAGTACACATCCTTTACTCAAGTAGAAGTACAGATACTCGTGTTTAAAAATACTCTGGTAGAAGTAGAAGTACTGACTAAACTTCTTTACTCAAGTAAAAGTAAAGAGGCTTTGAAATGTACTTCAGTAAAAAGTACCCATAACTAGCAGCTGTTTTAAAGAGTACCTGACCTCCCTTTATATTAATAGAACAATAATGTCATTGTTAGCTAATGAATGTTTCCATGCTGAACAACGGCAACATGACAACGTTTCCATTGGTCCCTCTTCTTTAGAGAAGACCAGGAAATGATGGATACACGGATCGTGTTCAAATCAATAGGCACGCAATGACTCTAAAGAATAATGATCACGCCACCAAACACACATTCAGACAAAAGGAACCAGCTGTTTGGGAAATGAGAGAAGTAGAAAGTACAGGTATTTGAGTTCAACATGTAAGAAGTAGAAAGTACAGGTATTTGGGTTCAACATGTAAGAAGTAGAAAGTACAGGTATTTGGGTTCAACATGTAAGAAGTAGAAAGTACATGTATTTGTGTTCAACATGTAAGAAGTAGAAAGTACAGGTATTTGTGTTCAACATGTAAGAAGTAGAAAGTACAGGTATTTGGGTTCAACATGTGAGAAGTAGAAAGTACAGGTATTTGGGTTCAACATGTAAGAAGTAGAAAGTACAGGTATTTGTGTTCAACATGTAAGAAGTAGAAAGTACAGGTATTTGGGTTCAACATGTGAGAAGTAGAAAGTACAGGTATTTGGGTTCAACATGTGAGAAGTAGAAAGTACAGGTATTTGTGTTCAACATGTAAGAAGTAGAAAGTACAGGTATTTGGGTTCAACATGTAAGAAGTAGAAAGTACAGGTATTTGGGTTCAACATGTAAGAAGTAGAAAGTACAGGTATTTGGGTTCAACATGTAAGAAGTAGAAAGTACAGGTATTTGGGTTCAACATGTGAGAAGTAGAAAGTACAGGTATTTGTGTTCAACATGTAAGAAGTAGAAAGTACAGGTATTTGTGTTCAAAATGTAAGAAGTAGAAAGTATAGGTATTTGTGTTCAACATGTAAGAAGTAGAAAGTACAGGTATTTGGGTTCAACATGTAAGAAGTAGAAAGTACAGGTATTTGTGTTCAACATGTAAGAAGTAGAAAGTTCAGGTATTTGGGTTCAACATGTAAGAAGTAGAAAGTACAGGTATTTGTGTTCAACATGTAAGAAGTAGAAAGTACAGGTATTTGTGTTCAACATGTAAGAAGTAGAAAGTACAGGTATTTGTGTTCAAAATGTAAGAAGTAGAAAGTATAGGTATTTGTGTTCAACATGTAAGAAGTAGAAAGTACAGGTATTTGGGTTCAACATGTAAGAAGTAGAAAGTACAGGTATTTGTGTTCAACATGTAAGAAGTAGAAAGTTCAGGTATTTGGGTTCAACATGTAAGAAGTAGAAAGTACAGGTATTTGTGTTCAACATGTAAGAAGTAGAAAGTTCAGGTATTTGTGTTCAACATGTAAGAAGTAGAAAGTTCAGGTATTTGTGTTCAACATGTAAGAAGTAGAAAGTACAGGTATTTGTGTTCAACATGTAAGAAGTAGAAAGTACAGGTATTTGTGTTCAAAATGTAAGAAGTCAAAGTAAAAAGTCGTCAGAAAAATAAGTAGTGGAGTAAAGTACTGATACCAGAAAAATCTACTTAAGTACAGTAACAAAGTATTTGTACTCCACTACTTCCCACCTCTGAAATGAGGCCGTCAAACTGTAGAATCAACACCTGACGGAGTATCTTTTTTACTTCTCTGTCTCTCAGGAGGCGACGAGGAGAAGGACTTTGACATCCAGAGGACGACGGGCACCATCTCCATCGCCCGCCGGCTCGATGCCGCTCGGCAATCAAACTACAACATGACGGTGAGGGTCAGCGACGGACACCGCAGCGCCACCACACAGGTGAGAAACACGAGGGTTTGTAAGAATAAAAATGCAAAAATAGGTAGAAAGGCAGGTTAAATAAGACAAGAAGTACTTAATTGATCCCAATGTGGGAAATGTTTGTGTTGCAGCAGCATGAAAAGACAAGGCATTGTACAATACAAATTGAAAGACAAGAAATAAACAAGACAGTAGAAAATGTACCTGTTGATTTTACAAATTAACAATAACAAGATATAAAGCAAGGTATTATATATACATAAGTATGTGACAGATGGAATATTAAACTAAATATATAAATGTAAAATATACATTATGACAACATATAATATGTATATAAGAATGGGGGCTTAAATTACAAGTTTCATCACAATAGAAAATGATTTAGATTAGATAAGAGATTTGCAAAGTCTGCCTTGATACAATTGAGGGGCCTGAAATCAATATAAGACAATATGATATCTCCATTTAACATACACACTTACATTTATATATATAACTCAGCTAAATGTTTGCAATATTACTGGGTAGTTGCCAATAAGTGTCCATAAAACCCTGTAGTTTGTTGGTTTAAGGGCACATTTAACCAAACTGGGGCCCTCTCAACAAGCTGTGTTACTAAAATACATCCCACTCAAAAACATCCCGAAATTGAGTCAGAGAATCTCAGGTCTAGTTAATCCTGATTCCTGCCGGCAGCAGCTCGGGTGCTGCGTGTTAAGCTGCTTTAAACCTCTGCATGATTTCCATATGTAATGTTGTTCACGCTGAGCATCCCTTCTCTCTCTCACACTGCAGGCTTATATCCGAGTTCTGGACATGAACGAGCACCGGCCCGTCTTCCTTGAGCCGCTGTACAAGGTGAGCAGAACATCGATTGGATTTTAATTTGTAGATCTCACAGGAGACCGATTTCAGCACTAATACACAAAAGGACAATCCCATGTTTGTGTGCTTGCTATAAAGACAGGAATCGACGTCTTAACGTATGTTTTTTTCGTAGTTGTATACGTATAACTATCGAAGTGTGTTCACTTTTCACTTGTTTTTCTTTAGCTTTTGCTACCTTGCCCAAAAACACAACAGACATAAATCCTGTTCATCACACTGAATATTATTTGTCATCTGTGTGTTCGAGTTTGACTGATTTATGACTCGGAGCAGGAGCATGTTGAATTATGCATTTGATGGGTTTAACGTGCCTCAGGCCAAGTTGTTGTCACAGTAAACTCATTGCTTCTTTCTCTAGAATATTTGCGTGAACTGAACATTGTCTTATACCCAAAATCTAAAAAGAAATCCATAAAAATCAAAATAGAAACTAAACAAAAACCACAAATTCCGTTTCCTATCCTTTTCTTTTGTCCTGTGTTTGTATTTCATTTTTATGACTTTAAAATTCTCTCCTGTTTCAAGGTGAGGGTTCCTGAGGACACGTCCCCCTGGAAGGACATCCTGCAGCTCAGCGCTCAGGACTCGGACTCCAACAGTAAGCTGGTGTTCTCCGTCAGCTCCAGCCTCCACCCCGACAGCACCAAGTTCTTCCACCTGGACCCAAAGAGCGGGGTCCTGGTGCTGAAGGAGGAACTGGACTACGAGACCATCCCCGTGCACACGCTCATCGTGATGGTAATTTTAGATATTTTTAGATTTGATTTGATGAACTATCCTAATTCTGGGTATTAAAAAGAAAAGTAAAAGAGGGGAAATGTGTTGTCTGCGGATGCAAAATGGATGAAAGAGAAGAGGTTAGAGGAATGTGAACATTTGGTTCGGGATATTTCCAAATATCTGGAACAAACTACCAGAAACCTGCAGGTCCGCTGCAACTCTGACAACTTTTAAATGAACTATTCACATCTCACACTGCACTGTAACTTTTATTCATGTACCTGTGTTATTCATGTTTTATTATATTTGCTTTTAAATTAGTGTTTTTAAATGCTGCACTATTTCTTAATGCTCTTAATGTCTTTTATTTTTGTGAAGCACTTGTGTTGAAAGGTGCTATATAAATAAACTTGCCTTGCTCTTCTGCTCGCCCTCAGGTTCGTGACCAGGAGATCCCGGTGAAGAGGAACTTTGTGAAGGTGGTGGTGGAGGTGCTGGACTGTAACGATCACTCGCCTGCTTTCCTCAGCACTCGTTACGAGGCCAGCATCTCAAACCTCGCCCCCCACGGCTCTGAAGTTCTCAGAGTCAAAGCGCTCGACCACGACATGGGAAGCAACGCCGACATCAGCTACTCTCTGAACTCTGGTGAGCAGAACAAAGGCTTTTTAAATATATTTTATTTCTGGTGGCTGCTTCTTTACAGTCATCCCGATACACGTAATCGCACCTGGGAGCTGCTGCCTTTTCCTCATTTAAACCGCGGGGAGCTGACACATTCAACCGCCAGATGATGAATACTTATACTTCCTGTAAAGCAGAGGGTCAAGGACACAATGGTGATGCCTGAATTCCCTCTCAATATTCAGTTTGGGTGAAGAGGATTTCCATCAAATCAATAATGTAATGTTTAACACCTTTGTCCCGTTAAAACTAAAGATAGGTCGATACGATGCGATAAGTACTTTCAACCAAGAAATAATATAGTTCACTCCACGAGAATCCAGAAATTACTCTTTAAACTATTTGGTTCATAGCCTGACTGACGGAGACGTTTAAAGCTGAACAAATTGGGGGAGAAAATGATTATTTTGACCGATATTGCATTTTAGAGGAACTGATAATTTTTGAAAAATTCAATTCAATAGAAAAATATATTTAAAATCATCATGGTGTGATTTTTTACGAGGACGTTAACCAAACAAGGTTTTCCAATAAAGAGGCTCTTTTATGCTTTTCTGTTGCCTGAAACGTCTCCATTGGACTACATTGTTTATATATGGATAGTGACATCACTATGTCACTATCCATATATAATGCTACAATACAAACAGACCAAGTGACCACAATATACAGGAATTGAGTTGTATTTAATGCATTAACAGGCTACAGTGCTCTTCAACCATTTTAGTGGAAAGTATTTTCTCAAACCCTTTAAAGTTGACTTGAAGTAACAAATCATTTTCTTCTCTCCAGGGAACATCGACAGCATCTTCTCCATTGATCCAGAGCTGGGCTCCATCAGTGTTTCCAAACCTCTGGACCTCCAGCCTCAGGACCAGTTCCACCTGACAGTAAAAGCCACAGATCAGGGCTTCCCTCAGCGCACCGACCTCTGCTCCGTCCATGTTCACATCCGCATCTCCGACCAAACCCCACCCTCCTTCCCCTCGGACGAATACCTCACAGAGATCAGTGAATTGAGCACTATTGGAGCACCAGTCCTCACCGTCTCAGCCTCCAGTCCTGCTGCAGTGCACTATGGGATAGAAAGTGGCAACCCAAACGGGACTTTTCACATCAACCCCTCCACTGGGTTGATTTCAATCCAAAAGCACCTTGATTTTGAGATTGCTGTCTCCTACAAGCTCAAAGTAACAGCTTCCACAACAGCTGGAGCTTCCTCCAATACGGTCGTGTTCATCTACGTGATCGACGAGAACGACAACGCTCCGGTTTTTCAGCAGCCGCAATATCTGGGGCAAATAAGTGAGTCGGCTCACATCAACAGCATGGTGATGGGAGAAATAAACACTCCTCTGGTCATCCAGGCTTCAGATGCTGACAAAGATTCAAATTCTCTGCTGGTGTATCAGATTCTCGAGCAGGAGGCCTTGAACGTATTTGCGATAGACTCGAGTATGGGCACCATTTCTTTAATATTACCGGTTGACTTTGAAGCCAAGGCTGAGTATCACTTCACAGTGCAGGTAAAGGACTCGGGGGAGCCATCACTGTTTGCATCGGAGCCTGCCAAGGTCACTGTGAGAGTCCTGGACCTCAATGACTGCCCGCCACAGTTCATAAAGCCAATCTACGAGCCATCCATCATCTTCCCAGCTGTCAGAGATACAGAGGTTGTGCAAGTCATGGCCAATGATCTGGATTCAGCTGTTTCATACAGCATCAGCGAGGGAAATCTCCACAATGCCTTTTCAATTCACCCCAATACTGGAGTCATCACCGTGAGCAATGTGTCTGAATTCAGGCCGTCTTACCAACTGGTTGTCAAGGCGTCTGACGGCCTCTACAAAGACTTAGCCACCGTCAACGTCAACGTAACAAACCTAACAGCCAGCGATCTTGGATTTGAACACAAAGTGTATTCAGCAAGCGTTAGAGAAAACCTAAAGACAGTTAAAACGTTGCTAGCCCTCAAAGCCACAGGTTGTTTTTTAAACGAGCCTGTTTTCTACTCTGTGGTGAACCCAGTGGGAAAGTTTGTCATTTCCCAAACATCAGGCATTCTGGAAACAACCGGTATGCCTTTTGACCGAGAGGAGCAAGATGTGTATGACGTTGTTGTGAAGGTTGAAGACATGAGAACGCCAGCAAGGACTGTTACCACGCAGGTCAAGGTTTTTATAGATGATGTCAACGACAACGCTCCGCAGTTTCTAAACTTGCCTTTTTCAATGATGATTTCTGAGACCTCTGATCCAGGGGATGTGTTATATCAAGCAATGGCTATCGACAGAGATCTGGGAGAGAATGGGGCCATCGTGTACTCACTGGAGGAGGGTTATGATCTTTTTAGGATCGATCCTGATCTAGGCGATGTGTCCCTCCAGAGGCCTCTTGACTTTGAAGCTCTGAATAAGTATGTGTTGACGGTCTTTGCTATAGACGAAGGCGAGCCAAGTCACACCACAATGGCCCAGCTTAGTATTCAAGTGAGGAATCAATCCAACCCAGTTTTCCAGACCCTTCTTTATCCCCTAAAAGTGCCAGAAAATGTCCCACAATTCACCACCATCTTACACGTCCAGGCCAGAAATCCAGAGGGCTATCGACTCATCTACAACCTGGAACAGGAAAACGCCTCACAACATTTTCATATTGATTTCAAAACGGGCGTGTTGACCGTCTCCAACCCCCTCGACTATGAGAGCCAAACCATGCATGTGTTGACAGTTTGTGCTTCTGACTCTGTGACCGGAGCATTCTCTGAGGCCTCTATTGAAATAGAAGTGGAGGATGTGAACGATAACGCGCCCGTTTTCCCGAAGGTAGCTTACATGGTGAGCATTGATGAGGGGCTCCCGATCGACACCTCTGTGATACAACTCTCTGCCATTGATAGGGACTCTGGCAGAAATAAAGTACTCACCTTTCACATGGTCAAAACAGAGAAGAATGAGACTGATTTCTTTGACATAGACTCCCATAGCGGGTTGATCGTCACAAAACAGGTGCTGGACTATGAAAACACAAAGCACTTTCATTTTAAAGTAAAAGCTACTGACAATGGCACTCTGCCTCTTAGCAGTGAAGCCCATGTTTTCATTAATGTCACCGATGTAAATGACAACCCACCGGACTTCATTAGCTCCCAGTATGATGCCACACTGGATGAAATGGCAAAGTGTGGTCACATAGTCGTCAAAATCCAAGCTTCAGATCCGGACACTGCGGAGCTGAATAACCTCAAGTACAAAATCCTTTCAGGGAACGGAGGGCGCTACTTCAACATCAACGAATCCTCTGGACTTATATCGTTTTCCAATGTCTGTAAGAGGAATCTGGACCCTTACTATAATCTGACGGTGGCGGTGTCTGACGGAGTGTTTCAGAAAACAGCACCAGTCAATATCGACATGATAAACAGCAACAGGCATAGTCCACACTTCAAGCAAAGCCTCTACGAAGCAGAGCTGGCGGAAAACGCAGAGGCGGGAACTCGGGTGATCCGATTGGCCGCCATTGACCCTGACGACGGGCCATTTGGCAGCGTTGACTACACCATTATTAACAAACTTGCAGATGAGAAGTTCTCTATTGACGCTGATGGGCAGATAGTTACGACACAACCATTGGACCGAGAGAACCCCACACAGAGAATCATTGCGATCAAAGTGATGGCTAAAGATGGCGGCGGAAAAGTGGCCTTTTGCACGGTCAAGATAATTCTGATAGATGAGAATGACAACGTTCCTCAGTTCAAAGCGTCAGAGTACCAGGTTTCAATTCAGTCCACTGTTAATAAAGGCTCCCCTGTCATTCAAATCATGGCTTATGACGCAGATGATGGCAAAAATGCAGATGTCACCTACACGGTAGATGAAGGCGAAGAAGTGACAGAAGACATTATCGAGATCAACCCTTTCACCGGAGTCGTAAGCGTCAAAGAGAGTCTTGTTGGCATGGAGAATAAGATCTTCAACTTCAAAGTAAAAGCCCGTGACGGCAGCCTTCCTTTCTATAACTCCACAGTCCCTGTTCAGCTCAAAGTGGTTCCTCCCGAGGTTCCTCTACCAAAGTTCTCAGAGCCTCTCTACTCCTTCTCGGCTGCAGAGGACATCCCCGTAGGGACGGAGGTCGGCTCGGTGAAGGCGGACTCAGACATGCCTCTTATCTACAGCCTGGTGAACGGGAACACTGTGGAAAGCAACAAGGACAAAGTGTTCAGTTTGGACAAAGAGAGCGGAACGTTGCTGTTGCAGAAGACCATCGATCACGAGAGGACGAAATGGTATCAGATAGATGTGATCGCTCAGGGGAACCACAACGGGACTGACGTTGTGTCACTGGTGTCGGTCAGCATCCAGGTCCAAGATGTGAATGATAACCAGCCGGTGTTTGATGCTAACCCTTATCGAGCCTTCCTGGCTGAGAACATGCCAGCTGGAACGACTGTCATTCAGGTAAGTTCAGAAAGTTTAGATCGTTCTATCTTTGGAAAAAGCCGATGATCACTATTGACTAAATGAGTGCAAAATATGACGTATAACAGTGTATTTCAAATGTATTTGAATATTGATTGACGACTTTGTTAGTTAACCTATAGATGGAAACACAAAGATTACATTAGCGTCAATAAACTGGTAGCAATTTAGCTGCAAAGCAACCTTTACCGAAAGAAACTTTCAAATAAAAACGTTTATGTAATTTAGAAAGAGCAAGATATTATTTGTATCTGGTTTCAATTATTAACAATACCTGAAGATATGAACTGAAGTCATTTATCTGGTTTGACAATAAAGTGAGTGCAATTTTGGAAAATTACTTAATCAAGAATGTTCTATTGATATTGCGTTATTGAGCATTTGCTTAGTTTTAGCTTAATAAGGGTGCTAAGCCAGGATTAAAACAACCTTGAACAACATATCTTCTGAACGCACAGTTAAGAAAGTAATTTGAATGTTCTCCTTGCACTCACAGTACAACATCTTATATCCTAAAATATACAAACACACTTGAGACCGAATGCTTATTCTGACCCGCAGGTGACCGCCAACGACCCGGACACCGACACCAACGGTCTTGTGACGTACAGCTTGGATTCTATACCTGACGACACCACCATGTCAGATATCAGCGGGGTTTTCTCCATTGACGGAGAGAGCGGCTGGATCACCACGGTTCGGGAAACGGACTGCGAGGAGACCAGGGTTTACCGGTTCTACGTCTTCGCCACGGACCACGGCGGCGACACCAAGCTGTCCTCCAGCGTCCTGGTGGAGGTCATGGTGACGGACGAGAACGACAACCCGCCAAAGTTCTCCGATGACTTGTACCACGCCTCAGTGATCGAGAACAGCAGCCCCGGGGAGGTCATCGTCTCCATGACCACCACGGATGCTGACGTGTCGCTGGAGAACCGACTTGTGACGTGTTACATCACAGGTGAGAACGTTCAAAAGGGTGTTGTAGTTCCGTCTAATCGAAAAATTAACACAAGTAGCAACAAGCTTGACTCCATCAAAAATACATCTCAGGTAAGTTTGGTTGACTCTTTACTTAAACAAAAGGTATCAGTAAAAACACATTATTTTCAAAGGTCAAAAAACGATATTGCTCCGTAATTATTTTCTCCTCCTAACTTCTCATTGCCAGCAGCTGCGGTCGGTTATGACGTCAATTTCACAACGGCTGGTTTAAATAAATGATATAATAATACTAATAACAAAGAATGACAATGTTCAAATATATCTATATATACACACATTATATCAAATTATACATTTTAACATATGGCTCCTACAGATGTGTTCCAGGTACTTTCTCTGAAAATGTAAATGTCACAAACACATTGGAAGATCCAGTCAAATGTTATTCAACCAGCATGGTTAAAGTTATGATTTTACTCATTCTGTATCTGCACGTCTTCAGAAAAGATTATCTGTAGAGACGACAGAAACGGCATAGTAGTAGACAACTAGTTAGATTCAAAGATTCAAGATTCAAAGGTTTTAATGTCATATGCACAAAGCTAAAGTGTAGAAATGGCAATGAAAATCTTATGACCTGAGCTCCTCCAACGATGCAACATATATAATAAAATACAACATAGGTGAGAACGTTCAAGAGTGTGTTTGTGAGTGTGTGTTCCAGGTACTTTCTTGGAAAATGTAAATGTCAAAAACACATTGGAAAATCCAGACAAATGTTATTCAACCAGCATGATTGAAGTAATGATATAGAGGCCAACATCCTAGAAAGGTAAAACAGATAATGAACTTAAAATCAAACTGGCGCCAGTTAGCGAATCTTACGCAAGGCAATGATTCAAGTTCAGACAAGAATCTCCATTTGTGCATTTCATTCCTATAACAAAAAATCTACGAACAGGTTTCCTATATCTCTTCCCTTTAGCTTTTCCTATGGCTTTCCTTCTTGTGGCTTTAAACACCCTGGTAAAAAACCATGTGCCTACTAGTGCTCTATAGTCTCCGATATATACAATTACACCAGGTGCCCAAACATGCCTTCTAAACACTAACTAAGAATACATTTACTATAAAGAAAAACAGCAAGAAGATAAATGTTTAACTATTAAATATATAAAGCAATATATAGCTCCAACAAAGGATTTTAATTATTCTGTATCTGCACCTCTTCAGAAAAGCGTATCTATAGGGGCCGACGAACACTACACAAAATGCAGACAATTAGTAATCTGTCTCTGCTAAAAAAAACTCTGTGTATCCTTAAAGGTGGGGTAGGTAAGTTTGAGAAACCGGCTCGAGATACACTTTTTGTTATTTTCCATGGAATGCTCTTAACATCCCGATAGCAATGAATATCTGAAGTGCTTTGACAAAAAATCCATTAAAAGACGTCATCTGTGGAAGCCGTAGCGCTGTAAAAAGCACGACCAATCATTTTAGCCTTCCATCTCGTGCACAAACTTATCTCGTGCCCTCATTGGTCATGTGCGCGTTCGTGTGTGTTGGAGGAGGGGCTCTGTAAGGAAGTGGCAGATTTATTCCGGTTCAAATTCTAGCGCACTTGAGCTGGTTTCTCCAAAATTACCTACCCCACCTTTAAGATGTTGTGGCTTCATTCGATAGCTGCTCTTGAGATTGAAGCGTAAGAGAGTTAATGTCAGCTGTCTGTCAAACAGCAGGTAGACTGACCTGAATCTGTCATACAGAACAAAGCACAGTTTCCATGACGAGTTTGAACGTTTGTTAGAAATAGAAGAAAACTATTAAATTCAAAGTACTGCAGTGACTAATATGAGAACATTCCCCCGCGGTACAGTTATTGAGGGAAAAACATGATTGCAGTAACACAATGTTATTGGAAAAACATTGCATCAGAAGTTTGTTTTATTAAATAAGACAACTGTCATTTCAGAAAGTTTAGTATCACTCAGGGACACAATAATGAAAGACAATAAATGCCCAGCAATATCAATAAGACCGAGAGCCGGGAACTGCAATATTAATATTACTTGTAAATGGCTTCTGTTACGGCCTCTTTCTCGTTTATGTGAACAACAACCAGTACAGCAAAGGAAATAAACAATGCAAGACATATAAAGTGTAAATGGTAAAAGCTCAGACACATTAACACACATCAATGTTTCAGATTATTGTTGAAGACCTTATTTTAAACATTTAAAAATATATATATAATGTCCATCCTCGCAACGAGTAAAAAAGATCAAATTGTTTCTCATCACGATCAAAATAATAAGTAATCGTACTGAGTATCGTTATATTGTTGTATTAAATCACACACTAACAGTTGATGGCTGTATGTTTTCAAATCTGATAATTTTTCAGCTTTTTCTCCATCTACATTTTAGTTTATTTAATATTTTGGGGTTTTAGACAATTTCTCAAACAAAGCAAGACATTTAAAATTCACATTGAGCTTAAAGACACTGTGATGGACATGTATTGCTGTTTTATGGACCAAATATATCTTATAATGTTTGCAAAAGTATTCCGCAGTCCGCAAAGAGGCCGCTTCCTCTTCTTCAAAATGGTATTTTTCCAAAAATGAGTCTTGAAAAAGAGGGGTCGTCTTATATTCGGCTCAATACGGTACTTTTAAACATAACATCTTTACTAACTGAGGTGTTTGTCCCGCCTGCAGACGGAGACCCTCTGGGACAGTTTGCCATCATCCAGGAGGACGAGGGGCGCTGGGGTCTCATCCTGAAAGAAGCTCTGGACAGAGAGACTAAAGACAGATTCACTCTGAGAGTCACCGCCACCGACGGGAAGTCAGAGGCTCCGGTCTCTGTCGACGTCCACGTGCTGGACATCAACGACAACAGTCCTCTGTGTGAACAGGTGAGGGGCGACTACTCACTTTCTGGAGCGGCCAAAATCATATAGAAATAGAACCGATAATGAACTTAAAGGTCACCAGAGAAAAGGATGTGTGTACTTTTGCCATCTCTGGTCTTATCTTATATCTCTTCTCCTCGTGTTTCAGCTGGTGTACACGGAGGCGGTGATGGAGAACCCTCCCCCCAGCATGTTCCTGATGAAGATCCGAGCTTCAGACCCTGATATTGGGGCCAACGGTCAGGTGACCTACAGCCTCCATGGACCCAACGCTGACATGTTCCATCTCGACCAGCGGACAGGTATGTTGGGTCTGTTTGGGGTCAGATCACCTGGGCTCACGTTAAGTGTTTGAGTTCCATCGGCACTGAACTGAAACACATTGCTATTCTCCGCTGACATCCATCACACTTCATATCTTTCAAAACACCCATCTGTCATGTCTGGGTCAGGTGGATAATTGTGTTGAGCTTACTTAGAGAAAACTTTTCCAATTATATTGTTAGAAAAATACCACTCTCCCCCGGCTTGATCTTCAACCTCAGGATCCATGTATCTGTGATCCTCTCCAGAATGGAAGTAGTCATCACATACAGAGCATCAACTAGTTCCTGAACAGCGTCCTTCACATGCTGATATCCAAGAGAGGGAGTTAGTCACAAGATGGAGGAATAGAAAGCAGTATTCAATATTTACTTCAGATTAGCTCCACGTCAGAAATGAGCATGCTTGTCATATGTCTATCTCCATAGAGGCTGAATCATCATGTTAATCACATAGCTATCATCTGCCTCAAACAGTCCTGATGCTCTTCTAGGTAATCACACATCCTGTCATGTTCACAGCTACAGTTGGGATACCTTTGTTATCATGTGACTCTCATGTTGGAAGAGGACATTCAGTATTTTCCCAACAAATATCTTTCGTCAATATTCATACTAGCTTTTTTCTTGAGTACCCGATAAAGCTCAATGCAGATGACGCCTGATTATAACTCTCCCGATGAGCTGTTCACTCTGGGGAGAGATTAATACACTGTTATTTTGCTGAGGTTTCCAAACCCTGATACGATGTTAAACGTTAATTATAAACCACGTGACAGTTTGATTATGACCTGAATCTGTCCCCAGGTGAGCTGTTCACTCTGAAGGAGTTGGATCGGGAGCGGGATCTGGAGTTTAACCTGGTGGCGAAGGCGACGGACGGCGGGGGGCGCTCCTGTCAGGCCGACCTCCGTCTGACGCTCCAGGACATGAACGACAACCCGCCTCACTTCTCCTCCAAACACTACGAGGTCACCGTGTTCGACAACACCACCGTGCGGACCCCCGTCGCCGTCATCTACGCCAAAGACCCCGACACCGGTAGGTCTTTGAACATCACTTTGGGTGAAATTAGGCCTTTGGACGAGTACTCTTTAAGTGTTCTCTACCCGGACCCATTTCTACGTTTGGGAAGATTATGGGGAACATCATCTCGACTCAATAGACCATTCAACACATTCCTGACAAGTAACCCCTCGTGTCGTTAATGGTAAAGTAATTCTTAGTAATATTCTAATTAATGAGGATGATTTGTTGGTTTAAATTTGTGTTAACATTCTCTGAACTGAACAAATATAGAATATATTAACTAAATATCATGGAATCAGCTATATCTGCTAAATTAATGAGCAGATCATAATCATATTTCTAATTGTGACATATATGTGTCACCACAGGTTCTTATGGGTTGAATTGAAATGGTTACAGATGACTATTTCAAACAATTGACCACTTACACATGTATTTATGTGGGCAAAAAGGACCGTAACACTGCTAGGATCATGGGTAAAGTGTTGGAAAGGTTTCATACAACATTTAAAAGGTTATAGATTACTAATAACATAACCCTGTAATAAATATAATGAGCATTATATGTCCAATACTTCATCACTACTTCAATCAAAGTTATGTTACTGTATTTTTCAAACTCAGCAATGAAAATAAAGGGTTTATTGAACATTAAAGCATAAAGACATGGCACAAAATACAAACTGAAAATGAGCTGAAAACAAAGCTCAACTCCAAATAAATGCAGCCTATCTGGAGAAAAGTGGCTTCTTGTAACCCCTGATTTATGCGTGACACATTTATATAACTAGTTTCCTTCTGAACAAGCAAACACAATAAGAGCACAGAGAGCGTCAGAGTGTTTCTCTCAGGCCCGAACATGTTGTGACTAACCCTGAGTCAGCGATCCTTTACTCCATCAAATCCTAATGCACAGGCCCGCCTTTGTGTTTGTACAGTGTGTGAATGTGTGTGTGTACAGTGTGTGAATGTGTGTGTGTACAGTGTGTGAATGTTGAATCACTAATACTGAACATAATGAAACACTAAGCCATTCTGCTCTCAGTAACGCCCACCTGAAAATGGTGCTTTGATTATTTACTGCTCGGGGTTTTGAACTCTTAACCCAGACTGCATTCACGTCTTTTTGCTATAATCATTATGTCTGTGTTTCACTTTTTATATCGCTTCAGTGTTTGAACCAGAATGTTCTGTCTGAAGATGCTGACAGTTTGCTAAACACATTTCAACTTCTGTGTTTTAATGTTTTTATTCACATGTTTCCTGTGATAGTTTGTGCATGGTGCTTGACATGCAGAAACACACACACACACACACACACACACACACACACACACACACACACACACACACACACACACACACACACACACTATTGAATTACCCATGTTCTCACAGTAAGATTGCTAGAAATGCAAAAAGACACACACACGTTTCAGACAGGTAGAAACACACACACACACACACACACACACACACACACACACACACACACACACACACACACACACACACACACACACACACACACACACTCTTGACTAGCCACAGTTCACACAAGATGATTGATGAAAATTGCAAAAAGACACCCACACATTTAATTATTTTGCACTTACAAAAACGAATAAATGTTCGCAAAATTATGGACAAATTCAGACAGGTAGAGAGACACACACACACACACACACACACACACACACACACACACACACACACACACACATACACACACACACACACACACACACACACACACACACACACACTGCTGAGCCACTCCTTCAGATGTGCAGCAGCTTGTCTTCTTTCTCCACACAGACGACTTTCTCACAGACAATAATGACTAATGGACGTGATGACGTGAACCATAAAAAACACATAAAGATAAAAGAAAAACATCACGAATTGGAGGTTTTAAACATAAATAGAGATTCTGTTGATCAGTTTATTGTGTTAAGAGACTCGGAGCCAGAATGTACGAAATACATTTGGAAACAGCAGCAAATACTGATCCTCTGGAAATCAGGGTTTTAAATATTGGCCTTTAACTTCAGCGTATATTTCATTTCATAAAGTCTTTAACACCTTTGAAAAACTTGCTGCACCACCTGTTTGCTGAAGCTTCGTTTCAGTTTAAAATGTTGACCTTTAATGACGGCGCTCCCTCACACCGTGTAATCATCCTGAAACAGAAGTAGCGTCTCAAAGGAAAAATGTGTCGGCTTGTTTCTGAAAAGCTGCAGGGAAGAGTGTTGTTGTGAGCGTTAGGGTGCAGCGTAAAGGTTTCTAAAAAGGTTTTCATCTGGATAATCATAAGAGTACTGTAATGGCAAGTATATTATTCCTGGAAAAAAACGGGAATTTCCAAGATTTAAAGCGGGAAAATTCATAAAAAAATGATTATTTTGTGACATAAAAGTAATATATGATATTTGGTCAAACGAAAGTGTTAAATGTATTTAAAAATAATGTGATATTCTTTAAGCTAACATTGGTAAATGTTTGGGTTGGGGTTAGGGTAAAGACACACAAGTTTATAAGGACACAAATATACAGGTGTGATGAAGTTGATCCAAACACGCAAAATAAAGGGTAAAAAAACGTACATTTTCACTTTAATCTCGGAGAATTCTGAGTTGTTTTTAGAAAAAACCAGATTATCCATCAGTACATTTCAGATGTTTTGAAGATTTTTCTTGAATAGATTTAAGATTTAATTATTTAATTTAAAAAAATCCCGGAAGATCCCCCCTCCTGCATGTCTGTTATTTTTTTTAATGAATTTTTATTCTTCAGTCTTTTAATATTACTCTCACTTATGACGTTGAAATGTTATACTTTCATCTTTGACACTTCAGGTTTCAGCTTTTGCAAGTTGATGTCTTCACTTAGGCCCCGTCCACACTGAGACGAAACCGATTTCGAACCGAAGTCGATTTAAAAAAAGTCCAAACGAAACCGCTCGAATCCGCTGGGAGACGCTGTAGTACATATGCCGGGCCTGCAAGTGGCGCCACAAAATACACCAAAAGCAGCGAATAAGACCCCCGAGCATGGGCATAAGGCACAAACAAACAAGGTAGTTCATGTAGTGCACGTTTCAGAGTGGCCTTTTATTGTGGCCAGCCTAAGGCACACCTGTGCAATAATCATGCTGTCTAATCAGCATCTTGATATGCCACACCTGTGAGGTGGGATGGATTATCTCGGCAAAGGAGAAGTGCTCACTATCACAGATCTTTTCAGATTTGTGAACAATATTTGAGAGAAATGGTTATTTTGTGTTTATAGAAAATGTTTTAGATCTTTGAGTTCATCTCATGAAAAATGGGAGCAAAAACAAAAGTGTTGCGTTTATATTTTTGTTCAGTGTATGTGTGTAGGTTCCATGTGTGTATATGCATGTGTGTGTATGCATGTGTGTATATGCATGTGTGTATATGCATGTGTGTATATGCATGTGTATATATGCATGTGTATATATGCATGTGTGTATATGCATGTGTGTGTATGCATGTGTGTATATGCATGTGTGTGTATGTATGTGTGTATATGCATGTGTGTATATGCATGTGTGTATATGCATGTGTGTATATGCATGTGTGTATATGTATGTGTGTGTATGTATGTGTGTATATGCATGTGTGTATATGCATGTGTGTATATGCATGTGTGTGTATGCATGTGTGTGTATGCATGTGTGTATATGCATGTGTGTGTATGCATGTGTGTATATGCATGTGTGTATATGCATGTGTGTATATGTATGTGTGTATATGCATGTGTGTGTATGCATTTGTTTTACATGCATATACACTCATCCAACAATATGTCTGGCATATAATCGTGTGTATATGGATCACTGGCAGTGAACGTAGGCGATTACTTTAGTCGTTGTTATTGTTTGTTTGTTTTAATTGTTTTTGCTTTGGTACATACAATCAGCACAGACCATTACTATATGACAAACAACTGCTTATGGAATGTCGAAACTAAATCAAAATATTTTTGACTTGAAAAGTGCTAAATTTATGAAATAAAAGTCACAAATTCATCAGAAATAAACAGCGGTAAATGTATGAAAAAGAATAGTATTTTCTCTTAGATACAAGTGTTTAATTCATGAGGAAAAAACTGTTAAATCTAAATGTGTAAATAAGAATATAATTCCATAACAATACTACATTTATAAAATATTGTCTAAAAAAGAAAAAGGCAAATTCTTGATATAAATCTTTAAATCTACGTGACTCCTCCCCCTCAGGTATAAACTCGGAGGTGCGTTACTCGCTGCTGTCGGGCGACGGCGGCTTCTTCTCCCTGGACGAGTTTTCGGGGATCCTTCGTCTGGAGCGACCTTTGACCCCCGACACGACGCCCTCCTTCGAGCTCAAGGTCAAAGCCACGGATCGAGGCCTCCCCCGAAACCTCTACTCCGTCGCCACGGTGACGGTGGACGTGGTTTCCCTGAACGACTACGAGCCCGTCTTCCTGAACTCCGAGTACACCGCCAATCTCCCAGAATCCTTAGCGGTGGGGTCGGAGGTGCTGAGCGTCTCCACGGTGACGAGGGATCCAATCACGTACCGCATCGTGTCCGGAAACAAAGATGGACGCTTCCTGTTGGACACGCGCACAGGTGAGAGGACTTTTAAATTCATATATCCTGTGAAAATAAGTTGTGAAATGTCCTCTTGTGTGTTTGTCTGTATTGTACACATACCTGTGTGTGTGTGTGTGTGTGTGTGTGTGTGTGTGTGTGTGTGTGTGTGTGTGTGTGTGTGTGTGTGTGTGTGTGTGTGTGTGTGTGTGTGTGTGTGTGTGTGTGTGTGTGTGTGTGTGTGTGTGTGTGTGTGTGGAGGGAAATCTGCTAGATTGTAGAAATGGTTTACACCAATATTACAAAAGTTAAATAGTTAAAGATTGAGCAAAAATCAGTGCCAAGACTTTTTCTTTTCAGGATAGAAAACAACCGAGCATCTGTTTTCAATATTTACTTTGATATAAAGACATTTTTAGGTAGAAGTTGAATTCAGGCTCGAGATCAAGAGCTTCTTTGGGCGTTTAGGAGTTTAGCAAAGTGAATGAAACAGGAAGGATCTTTTGTTTTGATCCGATACCTGTATAAATCATCAGTAGATGTTCTCTATAGTGAAAAGACTGGCTTAGTAAGACTGTGCAGAATTGTATGAATGAGATGCGGGAAACATTGGATCACTGCCAACTTTCTCTGGGAAAAACGTTGGATTTGTTCGTCTCCTGCTGGTGACACATATCTGTTTGATCTCAGCGTGCACGAGGTGAACATATCGTACCTGTGGAAACCCAGAGGTGTTGAGTTAGATGGTTGTTTATGTTGGAGCCCATTTTTGTTTTATCGTAATGAACTGTGGTTCAGCAGACTGGCTGGCAGCCCGTGAAACACACACACACACACACACACACACACACACACACACACACACACACACACACACACACACACACCTACTGTACACCTACGCCTCTTGTCTTTTTTAAAGCTGGTTCAGGTGTATATCAGTATGTAGTGTCTCTACTTTAAAGAGTCCTCTCCTGCTGATGTTCAGCTGTATATCAGTATGTAGTGTCTCTACTTTAAAGAGTCCTCTCCTGCTGATGTTCAGCTGTATATCAGTATGTAGTGTCTCTACTTTAAAGAGTCCTCTCCTGCTGATGTTCAGGTGTATATCGGTATGTAGTGTCTCTACTTTAAAGAGTCCTCTCCTGCTGATGTTCAGGTGTATATCAGTATGTAGTGTCTCTACTTTAAAGAGTCCTCTCCTGCTGATGTTCAGGTGTATATCAGTATGTAGTGTCTCTACTTTAAAGAGTCCTCTCCTGCTGATGTTCAGGTGTATATCAGAATGTAGTGTCTCTACTTTAAAGAGTCCTCTCCTGCTGATGTTCAGGTGTATATCAGTATGTAGTGTCTCTACTGGAACATGTCTCCATGCTTTAATGTTCAAAAAGCTCTTTATTTTTCTCATACTTCCTCAAAAACAGATATATAACACAATACAGGGAAGGGAAAACCCCAAAAGGCATAATAGGGTTCCTCTGATAAAATGAGGTGAAAAGGTTGATGTGTTAAGGTTTAAAGAGTTACGAGGATTTAAAACCGTCTGAGAGAAGTGAAAACGGAAAAAGGACACGTCACATTTTTAAGAAACTCTGACACCTTTGAATCTCTGCCGTTAATCCAGGTGAAACTTCCCGCTAGCAGACAGCTGCCGACAGATGTATAGCTCTAAAGGTTGGAAGCTTCACTGAGCTGACAGGAGTGAGAGTTCACCTCATATGTCACACACACACACACACACACACACACACACACACACACACACACACACACACACACACACACACACACACACACACACACACACACACACACACACACACACACAGTACGTTCGACTTTTCATACACAAAGGTAACTCAAAGTGATTCATAAACCAAAACAAAATCAAATAATAACCCCACATTTCCAGGTAATAAACAGTCACACATAGCTTTGTGATTAATAACAACACTTAATACACAGGACTGAATTAACAAGAATACAATAAGAACAAAATAATAAGAAATGTTAAGAAAAATATGAATAAATTCAGAATAAAAAACTGGAAAAATACAAATTCAATTAAAAGAACAATGTAAGTTTTAAAGATGTAAGGATTGTAAGGAAAGGAACAGAAAGTGTGTATAAATATGAAATAACAACAGATGAGTGTGAGGCGATGTGTGGGTAGAAGTGTGAAGTCAGGCTAATGCAGTATTACGAGTAATAATAGTAAGTATATTGCCAGGGAGGAAACAGCCAATCACAGTCCTCTAATCTCCTGCTGATGTTGATAAGAGTTTCTGAATGTCCTGCAGGCCTCCTGACCCTGAACGCCCCGCTGGATTTCGAGGTGACCCGGGAGTACTACCTGTCTGTGGAGGGGAGTCGGGGGAAGTCGTCCCTCAGTGACATCACTACGGTCATCATCAACGTGACGGACCTGAACGACAACGCTCCGGTGTTTCAGAGAGGAGACAACAGCGCCGAGGTGCCGGAGGATCTGAACCCCGGCAGCCTGGTGATGAAGGTACGAGAATAATGAGACTTAGTTATTATTATTGGCATGTATTCATTTATCTATTTATAAATGAATGACTGAGGGTAATTGAGCATTGCTGGGAGGGTTAGGGTTAGGAATTTTATTTGTTGCCTTCTTTTGTTTTAAAAAAAATTGGATATGATAATAACAATAATGATAATAATAATGCTTTTAATTTTAAATATTATAATAATTATAATGACCATTATCATAATTATCTTAATTATCAGTTCTTCCTACCATCAGGGCATCCAATGTGCAGCCTATCAGTATGTTGTTTGGATCATAGAACTAGAGGTTATCATACATCTTATTCCTCACCGTTCCCCCCCCTCTTTCCCTCCAGGTAACAGCCACTGATCTGGACGGTCCCATCAACAATCTGCTGCGTTACTCCATAGTGAGCGGAGACCCTCTGCAGCAGTTCACCATCGAGCCTCGCAGCGGAGAAATCACCGTCCGCACGGCGCTGGACCGAGAGGAGGTCAGTGTGTTATCTATATGTGTCAGATTAAATCAGAATAAACAGAAAAGGGCAGATGTTGAGATCCAATTTACAGTGTTTAATATCCAAAAGACGAGGAATACAGGACGGTGCACTCGTTTAGTGAACACAGAAATAGAGAGCTGTAGAAACAACTCAACGTAAAGGGATCATTAAAGGTCACCAGCTATTATGCAAAATGCACTTCTTCATGTCTCTTCTACATCAACATGTGTCCCCTCTTCTCCATGTCTCCTCTACATCAACATGTGTCCCCTCTTCTTCATGTCTCTTCTACATCAACATGTGTCCCCTCTTCTTCATGTCTCTTCTACATCAACATGTGTCCCCTCTTCTCCATGTCTCTTCTACATCAACATGTGTCCCCTCTTCTTCACGTCTCTTCTACACCAACATGTGTCCCCTCTTCTTCATGTCTCTTCTACATCAACATGTGTCCCCTCTTCTCCATGTCTCCTCTACATCAACATGTGTCCCCTCTTCTTCATGTCTCTTCTACATCAACATGTGTCCCCTCTTCTTCATGTCTCTTCTACATCAACATGTGTCCCCTCTTCTTCATGTCTCTTATACATCAACATGTGTCCCCTCTTCTTCATGTCTCTTCTACATCAACATGTGTCCCCTCTTCTCCATGTCTCTTCTACATCAACATGTGTCCCCTCTTCTTCATGTCTCTTCTACATCAACATGTGTCCCCTCTTCTTCATGTCTCTTCTACATCAACATGTGTCCCCTCTTCTTCATGTCTCTTCTACATCAACATGTGTCCCCTCTTCTTCATGTCTCCTCTACATCAACATGTGTCCCCTCTTCTTCATGTCTCTTCTACATCAACATGTGTCCCCTCTTCTTCATGTCTCTTCTACATCAACATGTGTCCCCTCTTCTCCATGTCTCTTCTACATCAACATGTGTCCCCTCTTCTTCATGTCTCTTCTACATCAACATGTGTCCCCTCTTCTTCATGTCTCTTCTACATCAACATGTGTCCCCTCTTGTTCATGTCTCTTCTTCATCAACATGTGTCCCCTCTTCTTCACTTCTCTTCTTCATCAACATGTGTCCCCTCTTCTTCATGTCTCCTCTACATCAACATGTGTCCCCTCTTCTTCATGTCTCTTCTACATCAACATGTGTCCCCTCTTCTTCATGTCTCTTCTACAGTAGATCAACATGTGTCCCCTCTTCTTCATGTCTCTTCTACATCAACATGTGTCCCCTCTTCTTCATGTCTCTTCTACATCAACATGTGTCCCCTCTTCTCCATGTCTCTTCTACATCAACATGTGTCCCCTCTTCTTCATGTCTCTTCTACATCAACATGTGTCCCCTCTTCTCCATGTCTCTTCTTCATCAACATGTGTCCCCTCTTCTTCATGTCTCTTCTACATCAACATGTGTCCCCTCTTCTTCATGTCTCTTCTACATCAACATGTGTCCCCTCTTCTTCATGTCTCTTCTACATCAACATGTGTCCCCTCTTCTTCATGTCTCTTCTACATCAACATGTGTCCCCTCTTCTTCATGTCTCTTCTACATCAACATGTGTCCCCTCTTCTTCATGTCTCTTCTACATCAACATGTGTCCCCTCTGTGGAAAGAGACTCTGAAAGTTTCAGGAACAAAGATTCTCTCTCTTTTTGATCCATTTCTATAAAAACCTGTCTGAAAATGAGCTGATCAGATTTTGGCCACTTGATGATGTCATAACGATGTTTTGGCTCGTGTAACCATTAGCCAATCACCAACCAAGGTAACCCCCCCCACCTTATCACCTGAATCTCCTCTAGAGCTCCATTGAGTTCTTTGTAACCAAATGTCTCTCAGAGGGGCGTGGGGAGGGGCTCCTTATTTTTCATCTAAAGTAACAGACAGAGAATCAGCACTTTGGAAACAGGGCTGAAACAGAGGGGATTATGAGTAATGCTGCAATGATCTGTTTGGTGTTTCAGCCAATCAGAGACAGGCTCTGTGTATATCTGAGACCTGTGATATGATTGATGAAGAACAGTATAACAGGGGACCTTTAAGTAAATCTATTGTATACCTCCTCCTCCCCCTCCTCTGCAGATGCAGCACTACTCTCTGACGGTGCAGGCGGCAGATGAAGGATATCCTCCGCTCTCCTCCGCCGTCCTCATCAGCATCTCGGTCAACGACGTCAACGACAACCCGCCGCTCTTCTCCCAGGTCAACCACAGTCTGCTGCTGCAGGTACGACCATCTGAGCACGTGTTAGCATCATGCTACGTACAGAGAATGCAAAAGTACACACATGCTTTACCCAAGTAGAAGTACAGATACTCGTGTTTAAAAATACTCTGGTAAAAGTTGAAGTACTTTTACTTTCTCAACCAAAAACGTATTAACTAACAAACAATTGACATCTACCTTTATTTGTGTGTGTGAGAGCTTGTATTGCTTCATGCTTCACTAGGAAATAGTGAAGGATGTTCAGGTGTATATCAGTATGTAGTGTCTCTACTTTAAAGAGTCCTCTCCTGCTGATGTTCAGGTGTATATCAGTATGTAGTGTCTCTACTTTAAAGAGTCCTCTCCTGCTGATGTTCAGGTGTATATCAGTACGTAGTGTCTCTACTTTAAAGAGTCCTCTCCTGCTGATGTTCAGATGTATATCAGTATGTAGTGTCTCTACTTTAAAGAGTCCTCTCCTGCTGATGTTCAGGTTCATATCAGTATGTAGTGTCTCTACTTTAAAGAGTCCTCTCCTGCTGATGTTCAGGTGTATATCAGTATGTAGTGTCTCTACTTTAAAGAGTCCTCTCCTGCTGATGTTCAGGTGTATATCAGTATGTAGTGTCTCTACTTTAAAGAGTCCTCTCCTGCTGATGTTCAGGTGTATATCAGTATGTAGTGTCTCTACTTTAAAGAGTCCTCTCCTGCTGATGTTCAGGTGTATATCAGTATGTAGTGTCTCTACTTTAAAGAGTCCTCTCCTGCTGATGTTCAGGTGTATATCAGTATGTAGTGTCTCTACTTTAAAGAGTCCTCTCCTGCTGATGTTCATGTGTATATCAGTATGTAGTGTCTCTACTTTAAAGAGTCCTCTCCTGCTGATGTTCAGGTTCATATCAGTATGTAGTGTCTCTACTTTAAAGAGTCCTCTCCTGCTGATGTTCAGGTGTATATCAGTATGTAGTGTCTCTACTTTAAAGAGTCCTCTCCTGCTGATGTTCAGGTTCATATCAGTATGTAGTGTCTCTACTTTAAAGAGTCCTCTCCTGCTGTTGTTCAGGTGTATATCAGTATGTAGTGTCTCTACTTTAAAGAGTCCTCTCCTGCTGATGTTCAGGTTCATATCAGTATGTAGTGTCTCTACTTTAAAGAGTCCTCTCCTGCTGATGTTCAGGTGTATATCAGTATGTAGTGTCTCTACTTTAAAGAGTCCTCTCCTGCTGATGTTCAGGTGTATATCAGTATGTAGTGTATCTACTTTAAAAGTCTTAACCTTTGCAGACCATCTACATGCACCAAAACCTATAAAAAACACTACAGGAAAAGGAACGCCCCAAAAAGCAGAATAGGGCCTCTTTAAAGTTGCAAAAAGGAACCAAACTCTTCTCCCCAACACATTCTCTAAAACATTTCCTGTGTGTTCCTCACTCTGATGAAAACCTGTCTTTGTGTTTTGTGATGCGAGCTTTAATTTAAACTTGTGAAACCACATCGGAGTTGCATGTTTTAGCCCATCAACTTCAAATTGCTGCCCACTTCCCAAAGCATCCTATCCGTTCTTTGATGGATAACTCATCTTCATAGCTTTAATGTAAGCCGGCTTTAAACATCAGAACAATGAGACTTTGGACAGGTGATCCATCATTTGGGAAAAAGGTAATCCATCATGTCGGACAATTTTAGGACTGGTTTTATTTATCCGCTGATATAAATAAGTAGATTGCAAGATGACAAACAGAGGAAGGTTTATCGGGGCACTTTACAGAGCTCAGGTGTTTAGCAGTCTTATGGCCTGTGGGATGAAACTGTCCCTGAGTCTGGTGGTCAGACGGCAGCAGACAGAACAGTTTGATGCTGGGCTGTTATTATTATTATTATTATTATTATTATTATTATTATTATTATTATGCACCGCTTTCCACCTTCTTCTCCAGTAGGACTCAGATGAGGGTGTTGCACTTTTCCTTTTCCTTGTACATGTGATGTTTTGGTGTTGTTGTTTTTTTGTTTTGTTTCTTTCTGTCAAGTGGGAAATAAGTATGTTTTGTGTTTCTCCTGTTATCCTAAGATACTCTTATGTTTGGCTGTGAATAAGTTTGGCTGTGAAAAAGAAATATGAAGGACAGACCAGCTATTTCTATTTATTTAGTTTATTTTAGAAAGGGGCTGGTTATTTTCTTCTTCCTGCTCCTTTTCGGTCAACGTTGTGATTACAGAGACATGTTTTGTTAACAATTATTGTACATTAAATGTTGCATACCATGAAAGAATAAAAATGAAATGAAATGGGGGTCTTTTATAATCCAACAATTTATTTAATCCATGTCCCTGTTCCCCTGCAGGAGGGCGAGTCGGCCGGCAGCACCATCCTGCAGCTGGTGGTGACGGACAGAGACTCGCCCAGGAACGGCCCGCCCTACTCCATCCACATCGTGAGCGGAAACGAGGACCGCCGCTTCCACGTGGATCAGGGAGGCCTGCTGTCGCTCTCCTCTCCACTCAGGAAGAAGGTCAAAGCCCATCACCTGCTCAAGATACAGGTACGATCCAGCAGAGGGTGTTAATAAGCCAAGAGGACATGTCTGTATGTTACTTTAGATTAACCGCATGATGAAAGCATTGACGTAGCTCGGCCAGAGGCGGACTGGCCATCGGGATGTTTGGGACGAATCCCGATGGGCCGGTACCGAAGTGGGCCAGTCGGACGATGTGGGCCGATCGGATAAGTCACTAGCACCCCTCCCCCGTTGACAATTTACCAACTGTATTTCCTAGAGGTACCGAGGTGGGCCGGTCGGATAAGTCACTAGCACCCCTCCCCCGTTGACAATTTCTTAGCGGTATTTCCTAGCGGTTTGATTGGCAGTCCTCCGTCTAAAACTTGGATTTTATCCAATGGCTGTTTAGAAAGCAAGTGATGATCCTGATTCTGAGGGCTATCACCATTCGCTGTGTCAGAAGTCAATCAATCAATACAATCTGGAAATGTATTAACTTATTCACAGAGAGTTTTGTGGCTACATTTTGTGGATTTTTTGTGTGAGTGCCTGGCTCATAAAGATGTCAATCCATGGATACATTCCTCCTTAAACCAAAAGAGGATTAGCAAACAGATAGATAACAGCAGCCGAATAAAGGAACAACTATCTTGTCCAAAGTTTCTCAGTCATTGTCCTTCCTACACTGCTTTAACCAAAGCGTAGTTAAATAGGAATACGTTTCTTTCACATCTCACATTTCACCCCAGAGATTCACTTAATCATTCTGCTTGAATCTCATGACAATAAAAAGAACATCTCTGAAAGGTGCTTAATGTAATCACGGTATATTGAGCCTTCCTGTACAGAGTGTTACCTTTAGAGGCTGTAAGGGTGCAGATAATTACCTTGTCTTTATCTACGGACGAGGGCTCACACCGCCTACATATTCCCATCGTAATTTTAAAGACAAGTAAGTGTTGTCCTCCAGGGATCCTGAAAAGTTTCATCATAAGGAAATATAACATTAAAAGTTAATGCAAGACGATGCTTGCAAGACAATGAACAGAAAGCATTTTGGAGAACAGCTGACTATGTATTTTGTATTATTGCCATACATGGATTTGTGTAAGCTAGGTCAAATATCTTGGGGTTTAAAACTGCTGATTTATGATATTTAGTCCAAATAACTGCATTTTTGTATTGCTTGAATATATGTTTTGTACAAGAAGATCCATATGTGCAGTGTTTAGAGAATGGAAACACACACTGGTCTTTAAGAAGATACCTTATTCTTAACTGGGAAAGAGCTCTTTTGTGCAGTTAAAATAACAAAACGTGATTTATTAATATCCTATGGTGACGAACTTTACTGGATCATATTGAATCTAGTTTAGAATTATTCTGCAGAAGCTCCGGCTTCACGATAAAGTTTCCAATGTGGTGCAGAAATGAATCTTAAACCCAGAATTGAGTTAGCATTTGAATGTTTCTGGGGTTGCTTTTCTCTAAATCAGTAATTTGTCTGAATGTGTTTGTGGTTGTCAGCGTGAAATAAGGTTTGTGGTTGACACAAGCTGAAGAAATCTTACTGTTTTTGTTCCAAGACATAAACTACGTCATTAACTGGTGAATTAAACTTAAAATGGCAAAAAATCCAATTCAACTTTATTTATACAGCACATTTAAAAACAACAGAGTTGACCAAAGTGCTGTACATTAATACATATATAAAAAGTAGCATACATACATTCAGACTAAACTGATAGGACAAAAAACAAATGTAAAAACACGAGACAATAAAACCATACTTAAAGCCACAGACTGAAACACTCTCATACACAATGTAAAAACAATATAAAACACAAGAAAATTTAAACGCCAATTTAAAAGCACAGACTGCTAAGTATTATACGTAGTCTGCAAAAGCACGGGAGAACAAGTAGGTCTTTAATCGAGATTTGAAAACAGGCAAAGTGGGAACGAGTCTGATCAGGGGGGGAGAAGTCGTCCCACCGCCTACACTTCAGTGGTAACTTCTCTCCATGTTCCCATCAGGTGACTGACTCAGCATTTTAGCGTTTTCCGGGGTTGCTTTTCTCTAAATGAGTATTTTTTTGGCCTGAAATAAGGTCTGTGGTCAACATGAGCTGAAGACATCTTAACGTTTTGTTCTACGTCATAAACTACGACAGTAACTGGTGAATTAAACTTAAAATGGCAAACAAGACATAACTTCTGTCCATGTTCCCTTCAGGTGACTGAGTTAGCATTTTAGCGTTTCTGGGGTTGCTTTTCTCTAGATCAGTAATTTGTTTTAACGTGTTGTTGGCCTGAAATAAGGTCTGTGGTCAACACAAGCTTAACCTAAACTTAAAATGGCTATCAAGACATAACTTCTCTCCATGTACCATCAGGTGACGGACAGCGGCCATCCTCCTCTCTCCTCCATCTGCGTAGTCAACATCAACGTCACGGAGCAGAGCAAGTACCCTCCCTCCGTGGTTCCTCTGGAGGTCTTCATCACCACCTTCGACATGCTGTTTTCCAACCGTTTGATCGGACGACTTCACGCCTCGGACCAGGACCTGCAGGATGTTCTCACCTACTCCCTGCTGTCAGAACATCCCGATGGAGGAGGGTTCTCTGTGGACCAGGCGGACGGAAAAATCTGGGCGGATGAAAACCTCAAGGTCTCTTAATGTCTTTTTTATTTTTGCAAAGCACTTTGAATTGCCTTGTGTTTAAAGGTGCTACATATATTGCTTCCGGCGCACCAAAGGCAGGAATTGCGACAACAATAACTTTACGGCAGCACTTATCGAGGCTTTCTGCAACAATCCAAGTCTGTTTACAGTTTCTGATCCACTAACCAGTCCTTAAACTCTACAGAGCCCATACCGTGTTCCTGTTAGTAGTGTTGTAGTCGAGACCTTATCAAAACCACCAAAACCGGAGAGTAGCAAGACCAAGACAAGACCAAGACTTTAAGAGTTCGAGAACGAGTCAAGACCAAGACTTTAAGAGTTCGAGACCAAGACAAGACCAAGACCAAGGCAGGGCGAGACTGAATCAAGACTCGAACCAGACTACTGTGAATCCAACACTACATGCACAGCATGAAGGAAAACCCTTTAACACACACACACACACATTCTCTCTCTCTCTCCCTCCTTCTCTCTCTCACACACACACACACACACACACACACACACACACACAATCACACACACACACACACACACACACACACACACACACACACGCTCTCTATCTCCCTCCCTCTCTCTCATACACACTCAGGAGTTTCCGGTCAGTTAAAGCCCCGTAAGCCGCACACACACACACACACACACAGTCTGCAAGAGCATTTGAGTGTGTGTGAAGGGGGTGGCGAGAGGTGAGGGGGCAGCAGCCGGTATAGACCAGTGCCATGTTTACAAACATTGTGGCGCATGAGGGCAAAGATTCGGAGTCAAAGATTCGGAGTCACGTGAAGTCACGTTATTGGTCTGGACCATGGATGTACGATAAGAACGGTCTCGACCGGTCTTGACATACTACCTATAGTTCCGAGACCAAGACAAGACCGAGAACGTTAAAAAGGGGAAAAGACCGGTCTCGAGTACTACAATATTACCTGTTAGTGTTTACTTCCTGTCTGTGCTATATAAATAACCTTGCATTTCATTTGCCTTGAAGGAGGGTTCGTACTCGCTCAACGTCAGCGTTTCCGATGGGAAATTCACCGTTTCGACGGGGGTCAAAATCCATGTCTGGGCGGCCGATCAGAGGGCGCTGGATTCGGGTTTGACGCTGCAGATGATGGGGTTTTCGGCGGAGGAGTTTCTGGGTGATCACTGGAGAGGTCTTCAGAGGAGCCTGGGTCAGGCGCTGGGTTTCCTCCGACAGGAGGTGCTGCTCGTCAGCCTCCAGCAGCTGCCGGACGGCGGGGGGCTGGAGGCTCTGCTGACCTGCAGGAGGGAGGGTGGACTCCTCCAGAATCTGCCCAACAACAGACTCGCAGGTGAGCAATTAGGGAGTTTAAATATTGGGACTTTTAAATTGGCAAAAAGTGGCAGAAAAAAGTGACAGAAAAAAGTGACGTAAAGCATTCTTCTTCTTCTTCTTCTTCTTCTTCTTCTTCTTCTTCTTCTTCTTCTTCTTCTTCTTCTTCTTCTTCTTCTTCTACTACTACTCCTTCCTGTCCTTGTTCTAGTTCTTCTGCTTCTTTCTAAGAACTAGCCTATTAATCACAGCATAAACAACCATTTGTGTTACTTTTCTTTCCGGAACAAGTTAATGAAATGATATGTTCATTAAAAAACGTAATGTAAAAAATGCACCAAGGTACGAGACGTTCTAAATATCGAAGCCTTTTTGGCTAATTCCGTTAATTTGGACACAAACCATGTAATCCCTTTGAGATGAACAGTCTGTTTGATGGTGCAGTCTGTAAACCTGATCTCTCTTCTTCAGGCATCATAACGGACATGGAGGACTCTCTGGGGCTCAGCATCCTCAGAGTGAAACACAACGGGTGTTTGGGCGCCGGCTGTCCGACGAGAGGCTGCAGGAACGCCGTCCGACTGACTTCCGAGAGACTCAACCACTTCACCACCGCCAGAGCCGCTTACATCACCCCGCAGCACAGCTGGGAGAGCGTCTGCCCCTGCAACGGTACGTGTTAGCATCTACAGGAACTCAGACTTTATATCTCGTTGCCACACGAATGTAGTCGTCACCAAACACAGGTTACCGATTATTTGAGAAGAAATCCTTTTAGTGGGTTAAGTACATTCTTAGAATAAGTGAGAAATGGACTTCTGAAAGAATACCTAAGTTGTTTATTATTTTATTGGAGTTTTTCCCTCTGACTATTGTAAAGGCCTCTTTTATTTGTTGCATGTGTAAAACGTTTGTTATGTTGAGCATCCGATGGTATCATCCAAACCATCGGAGGCCAAGCAACTCATTAACAGTGAGTAACACAAATATAAAAGAAAGAAAACGAGTTAGAAAATGTCTGTTTAAGGCGTCTATTGGCTTAATAGAAAATAAGGAAGGAAGCCACGACAGTATTTATATTGTCCAATATCACACATTTTCCAACAACACATCAGATCAGGTTGAGTGTGAAGCTTCTCTCCAGCCGACAGAATATCTAACGTCTGCTCAGCAGCGCCTCGTCGGTTCGTCCTCTCTGATTTCTGTGGGCATTCCTGACAGGATTAGTGAAGACAGAGTGAGAGTTAGAGCTACGGGCTTTCTAGGAAATAAACTCGTTATCAGCTTGTTTAGAGTCCTCGTCCCTGTGGAACATCTTCTGTTATATAGTTATTTTGACTATATCGGAAACCAATTTCGACTTAAGAGACTCTGGAGTTTGGCGATAAAGAGTGAAGAAAACAAGAATGTTAAAGCAGTCGTTCCGATTTTCTTTGTTACTTTAAAGGCGTTTGAAGCATCGAGGGGTAAATGGGCATCTACCAACACACAACATGAAAAAATTACCTATTAAACCCTGTAACAGAAAGTAATTAACCACTGCAACAGGAAGTTATGAAACCCTCAAAAAGGAAGTTATTAGACCCTGTGACTACCCGATTTGCACTGCGCAAGCGCAAGTTGGTCTCCCATATTGGACAGCTACGTACAGCAACCAAAGTAGGACAGGGTTAGGGTTAGACACAGGCATTTCACAAAGGGGAAAAAAACGAGGAGATGAGTTATGTTTTTACATTGTAATTTCCCGATTATTTGAGAAAAAAGCCTTTTAGCTGGTTAAGTACATTCTTAGAATAAGGGAGAAATGGATTTAACTTTGTTTGCCAGCTATCACACTGGAAACATGAGAAACTGTAAATGTATGCAATCATTTATGGCATTAATAATTCATATATAATGAATGGTTTTCGTTTATTTAACATTAGAAATGATTTAGTCTGGCCAAACTTTGTCTGTTGAGATTCCTGGAAAAGGGAAATTACATAAATTCATCTTCTTTTTACAGACACATGCATTTCCTAACATTCGGTCTATATGCTGTAAAATGTATTATCTCTTTGATTTACACACGGCATCTATTGCACGCCTGTCCTTCCTGGGAGAGGGATCCCTCCTCTGTTGCTCTCCCTGAGGTTTCTCCCATGTTCCCCTTTAAACTGTGGTTTTTCTCTGGAAGTTTTTCCTCGTACGATGTGAGGGTCTAAGGACAGAGGGTCTAAGGACAGAGGGTCTAAGGACAGAGGGTGTCCTTTTTCTCATACTGATATTCTGAACAATCTGTGCTGTTGTATTTGCTGTAAAGTGTCTCTACTGTAGGCTATTTTGATTTTATGTACAGCACTTTGGCTCGACCAAAAATCGTTTATAAATGTGCTTTATAAATAAAACTTGATTTGATTTGATAGAATATTTTTCATCAAAAAAAGTTGATTCAAGATCAGAACTCTGTTATTAGATCATTATAGTTCTTATATGACAGTTATTGCTAAATCTGAAAGGTCTGTCTCAGATTTGGAATTTCTCTGTTAGGGCCATATACATTTGATTATTGACTTCATCCGCGGTGCAGATCGGGTGGTCACAGACCCTCCAACAGGAAGTGATTTAACCTTTTTTGGCTTTTCTTTCGTCTCACTCTCAGTTATCTTTGTATTTCAGAGTCTGCGGTGAGGTTTGATGGTAAATCGTACCTGAAGTACCTCCACAGGATGGATGAGGACGACCAGGACTTCAAACTGTCTCTGAGGTTTAAAACTTCCCAACAGCACGGCGTCATCGTGTCCACCAACAACACCAACCACTGGGGGGCGCTACAGGTAATTACCCCCCTGAGGAAGATGATACTCATGCAGCAATAGAGAACCGCAGTGACGCGTCCTAAAACCCAGAATCACAATCAGAATCAGGTTTATTACCAGGTAGGTTGACACGTACAAGGAATTTGACTTCGACTAGATGTTACATAACAGTAAAAAAAAAAAAAAAAACATAGATAGCGAACTATATTAAGAAAAGTGTACAATACAAAAAAAAGAAGAAAAAAGAAAGACATGGTATCCCTGCTTACTATGTTGTTTTTATTTTTCTTTCACTATATCTGTAAAGCGTCTTTGAGCACCTGTAAAAGCGCTAACAAATTAAATCTATTATTATTATTATTATTATGTTGGTTTCTAAAAGCAAATTTCGACGCTCTTTAAAACAGACATTTCCAACGTGGTATCTTTCAGATGTTTAGTTTTACTCACAGTTGTTAGACGATATGCAACTCGTGTGGTTATTTATAATAAAATACAATTTCTTCGACACATATCAAAAGAGAAAAATAAGTTCTGTTTGATGATCATTTGAAAAAATTCATTGTTGTCAATGTCTTCCACACAGGTCACCCATATCTGTGACTTTTGTATAGGCATGGCATCATGGGAGTTGTAGTTTTTAGTAGTGGCCAAATAAGGGTACTACACTCCTGTTCGAGTCCCTGAGGTACATTGGGAAAGAGACGTCTGTGAATCAGCGTATAATACGTTTTGGGCTAAAGAAACGACCCAGCATGAACACTTATAGTCTTTATTTAAATCATTAGGGTCTAAAAGTATTACATCGAAGACTCTCACCGCTGATTGGCTTTCTCGAGACGATTGAGTTAAAACATTGAGTGTGAATGCATCAATAAACCTGTAGAAAACGGACCTTCATCCCTTCTTCTCTGGGAAACACCAGCTCTATCCTGGTTCTTTTCATATCGTCTGTTCTGACAAAAAAAGGCAGCGTGAATCAAGTTAGTTATCCTCTCTTAGCCCTTCTTCTTGCAGATGATAACACGTTTGATACGGCTCTCCCTTATCTCTGCGTGGCAGCGTGTGTTTATCTGCGCAAAACGCCTGATTGAATATCAGACGGGAGCGTTAAACTCACATATTTAAAGTTCCTCAGCGGATTAAGCGCCGCCGTTACACATCTGGTTTATTATCCCCTGTTTATTCAGCGTAATCCTCTCATCAATGCCCTTTTAAACTGAGATGATGGATATGCCTCTGCACGTGAGACACATGTTGCCCTTTCCCTGGAAAACACCCGCTGAGCAAACAAGCCGCAGATAACAAGGTGTCATCTTCCACATGTATTGATGTGCTGAACCCTCGAGGGGACGGACGGCTCGTTACAACACAAGGTCTTCTGCACAATATTAAACAGGCGAGTTGACAGAGAATGATTCACTGTTGTCTTCTTTATGAGACATGAATAATCCTCTAAACAGAGCAGCTATCCTCACGTCGCCGGGGTGATTTCCACTCGTTCTGAATTTCAAATCAGTCTTTGGTGTCTGCTCTCTTCACTGTGAGCAGAAACAGCTTCAAAAGGAATTTAATAACACGGTTATCTGAGAAATCCCTATCTTGCATTCTGTGGTGACTCCAGAGCGACTTCCTAAAAGCAATACTAATATTAATAAAGGTTTGTATTTGATAGGATGAAGCTCAACGTGCTTTATGGCACACGACACATAAACAGAAAAACATGGAATTTGATTTAGGTCAAACATTATATTATAGTATGAGTAGTATGTATTATATACTGTATATACCATGGGGGAGTAAAATAGGCAAGAGATAAACAAATATATATATTTTTGTTTTAATCCAAAAATTAACAACAGCTACAACAAAATGAATAAGTACAAAATAATAAATATAATAATAAAAATACTGAACAATAATTGAATGATTTAAATAATACAATAAATGAAACAATATATTTTTTAAAGGAATTAAATCAAATAGTGTAATTAGTAGGGACAGTCGTAAAACACGAAGGCCAATATGTGTTAACATATTTGTAAAAATCCATATAATTGCATATATATCATAAGATTGTTCTTCTTAATTCTTAATTCAATTATTTAAAAGTCGCCTGCACACGCCGTTGCATGAGACCGTACTCTATTTTCTCATTTATTTGCGTATAAACTCAACTGCAGAAGCTATTCCTGTGTTACCCTAAATCAGCGTGCTCAGCTGGTCTACCTGATGCTCTCCATGCATCACCTGAGAGAGAGCATGCAGAATACATTAACGTAGCATCGTATTAAAGCTCCCTGCAGGACGCATGCTGCCTTTCAATCAGTGCTGTTGGGGGGTTGGTGATTTAATGTAGATTTAGTGATGCTGTAGAGCTCCATTCCCAGTGGAGATTGAGTTGAAACTGTATATATAGATAGAGAGATAGATAGATAGATGGATAGATAGATAGATGGATAGATAGAGAGATAGATAGATAGATAGGTAGATAGAGAGATAGATAGATAGATAGAAATGTAAAACCAACGTGTATACTGACAACTCATCTCTTTCGACTCCACTTTAAAGAGCGTCGACATTTGCTGTTAGGGATAAGATGTCTGCAGGCGAACAGAATCTAACATAATATTGACTTTTAAGGGGCGGTGGTGGCGAAGTCGATAGGGACTTGGCTTGGCAACTGGAAGGTCACCAGTTCAATTAAGTCCCGGCAAGACCAAGTGCTACCGAGGTGTCCCTGAGCAAGGCACCGTTCCCTACACTGCTCCCCGGGCGCTGTTCAAAATGGCAGCCCACTGCTCCTAACACTGGGATGGGTCAAATGCAGAGAAACAATTTCCCCACGGGGATTAATAAAATATATCAAATCAAAATCAAATCAAATCAAAGATGATATGAGTTTGCACAGTGAAGTAGAACATGCAGCAGTGTTTGTGAATCAATGTTTCTCAGTGAGAACTCTGCAGAGCAGCAATACTAAAATACTAAATACTTGTATTGATATGCATATTCCCTCGTATACAAAAACCAATATAATACCACATCCATTACGTTTCCATGCACATAGATCTGAGTAAAACGCACATAGCTACTGATAACATAATGTCATGTGTGTCTGTCAGGGATCTCCCCTGAGGAATATTCACCAGTAGTGACAGCAGTAAACCAAAGTAAAAGAACATTGCTATACCAAAGAGAGCAGATCTAATTGTTAAGACGTGTTTATATTCTCAATGCAGGAAGTCTCCAGTTACTGTGTTAGCGGTGTCTGCGCTGTGTTTCTTTTGTAGAAGGATGAGATCAGAGTCAGCATACCGTTGGAGCTGATCTCCATTTATTTACTGACAACAGATATATAACAAATCAGTCGTTATTAAATTATTTTCCCGCACACTTCGACTCCTCTCACATGGAACACATTGATAAAAAGGGAAGAGGGAAATGAGTACAGCGACTGAATTTTGGATGTTCTGCTCTCTGATTTGAGACCTAGTCAGATATTTAAAGTTTTTGTAAATGAAGAACACAGAATTATTAAATACAGAACACAGAATTTCTGTGATTATAATAAATGAATAACAAAGAAATATTTGACACTGCATATTTACAATTGTTACACTTGAACTGTTCTGAGCTTGAATCTAACCCTAATTCAAGGTAACTATAAACTAATTTAAAACTAATCTATTTTCAGATTTTGTTCCCAAAAAAACTGAATCTATAACAATTTTTCTTAAGCACCAAAAATATAATCTCTAAACATTTTTTTTTATAATAACTGAATCTATAACCAGAGTTACAAATTAAATCTATTATCACATTTTCTTACATAAAAGCTGAATCTAAAACACACCACATACTAGATATATGTATTCTCTCTCCATACTAAAGTTCACACAAACAAAAAGCTTAAAACATTTCAACACTGTTTTATTAAAGTGACTTTATTTGAACATACAAAGGATCCTTACCGCACGTTAAAACATAGAAATATTACATTACTATAAAAGCGTTTTGAACATTGATTGTCTTTCAATGTATTCCTGTTTTCACTGAGACGTATGCCGACCTGCAAACATCCCAATCAATACTTCCAGGGGAAGAATTACACACTGCAATAACTGGACAAATAAATCAATCAAACATGATGCCTAAACATAACATTATAATTTCTTGGTGTGCATTAAATGCCAAGTAAATGTAAATTAAGTGAAGAGCACATGGATGTAAACTTTGAGTTTTTTTTTTTTTATGTTCCTTTTAACTTGTTTTGAGGTGTCGAAATATTTTTCCATTTAATAGATTTTCTGTTGGCTTTGCCAAACTTTTTTCGACAAGTTATGATCAAGTGATCGTTAAGGGTAATTGAAAACAGATTTGTTTAAAATGGTTCAGGGGCTTTATTTATAATATGCACATTAGCTACAGAATACATTTAGCAACGACACTTCAGGCTTCTCCAATACAATATACTGTCGCTAACTGCTCTCTTCCACCACACTGCAATAACTGGACAAATAAATCAATTACACATGACGGCTAAACATACAATGATAAATTCTAAGATGCACCTTATATGTAAATGGGGGAAAAGAGCATGCAAAACTATTGGATGTACATTTGAGCTTGCATAAACATCTGTAAAAAAAAAAAAAAAAAATGCAATGTATGTTTAAAAAAAAAAAAATCTTCCATTTAACTTATTTTGTCATTTAATTTATATTCTGATGGCTTTGCTGAACTTTTTGTTATTAATAATAATAATATTAAAGGGCACCTATCATGCAAAATGCACTTTGTGATGTCTTTTATACATGAATATGTGTCTCCGGTGCGTCGGGGAACTCACGCAGCGTCAGAAAATATAACCCTCTCTCTTTTCCTCCGTACCCAAATCTTTTAAAAACGGGGCTACAACGAGCGGATACAGATTTGCTGCCGATATTACGTAATTTCGGATGGTGGACCCACAGAAAGTTGCTATCAGAAACAATGCCTGACGTGTTTTGGACGTAATATGGTCTTTGTTTACATTAGCAAGCATCGCTAACACTCAGAGCTAACCTGTACTGTAGAGCATGTGTTTGAAAAGCAGGAAATAAAAAAAGGAACTCACCTTGTGATAAACCTGCAAGAGAAAAAGCATTTGAGATCCATACTGTTTCAGAAATAATCCTTGATGTGTTTTAGAACAGGATGGTGTGTAATCACAGCAGAATTTAACTGTATCTCCGGTAGAATTCTGATCAGGCATTAGCTCCGCCTCCTTTTTTTTTTAAAGCTAAGGACCAAAAATCCGCGTTTCTCTTAAAGGGCTAAAATAGAGGGAACAACTTTACAGAAAAGCAGGAGTAAAAGAAGAAACAGTCAGACAAACAGTCAGACAGACAAAACAACAAATAAACTAGGGCACGTTATGATCAGGTGATCGTTAAGGGTAATTGAAAACAGCTTTGTTCCAAATGGCAATGAAAACTCAGTTCTTCTCTAATACAGTAAACTGTTCCTAACTCTTCCTCTCTTCCTCCTCCTCTTCAGCTGGCGGGCGGAGAGCTGCAGTTCAGCTTCAGCTGTGGGAACATCGCTGTGATACAGATCAGATCTGACCTGGTGTCAGACGGCAGGTGGCACAGCGTCCTGTTGGAGGTCAACTCCAGCGCCCTGAGGCTGACCCTGGATCAGCAGCATCCGTCCTACCTCTCCCTGACGCAGCCCTGCAGGATGCTGAGCTCCCAGGGTGCTTTGCTCTTCGCTTCCTCCACTCCAGAACATCTTGGTAACTTCAGCGGCTGCTTGGAGGGCCTGCAACTCAACGGGGAGCCAATCAGAGTGGGGGATGCGTCGGAGTGGGCGGGGCCTGGCAGCAGGAGGGTGTTCGGGTCGTACCAATGCTGCAGCCGGAGGGGGGTCTGCGACACAAACCCCTGTCAGAACCAGGGGGTCTGCGAGGAGGATGCTGGAGGAGGTGAGTGACTGAAGAGGAGACCTAAAGCTATTCAAACTTCCCAAAAAAATATAGGCGTACAGCTTATATCCTTTATTAAAAATTCAATCGAAATCTTTTATTTATATACAAAAGGTGCTTCAGATCAGAAAATACTACCCCTCTCCCAAATAACACATCAATTTGTGGTTGGAAAACAAAACATTTAAAACAAAAAAAAAGTAAAATAACACAGCACGAAAAGAAAAAGACAAGAAATGGAGAATAAAATATAAAATAAATACAAAATTAAAAACAAAAATTAAACAAGAATAAAGAAAAATTAAAAATTAAATAATTCTACAAAAAATGGCCTGCTTATTATTATTATTACATTACATTTAGCTGACGCTTTTATCCAAAGCGACTTACAATTACAGGGACATTCTCCCTGGAGTAACTAAGGGCTAAGTGCCTTACTCAAGGGCACACTAGTGGTGGTGTTCCAGGTGGGATTTGAACTCTAGCTTATTATTATTATTACACAGCCTCTCAGTCAGCCATGACAGATTAGTTTGGCCTGAAATCTTTATCACTCTCCGGCCCTTTGTGTGGCTGCATGCTTATTGCCGTTATCTCTAACTGGCTGAATGCATCTATCGAAACACAAAAGATAGAAATGGAAGTCCGAGGGGTTTGCAGCACAATCATTTTCCTCTGCATTGTCTCACAAAACAGCAGGTTTGACTTATTCTCTACATGCTAAAGCTTTAAAATGATATTATTCCCTTGCACAGGGTGGATATAAAATCAGACATAAAGCCATAGAAGATATAGATCTCAGGGCTTCAGAGGAGCGAACAAACCCTGAAACTGTTGTGAAAATCTGCCTTCTGTTTCCACACACATGGTTTATCTCAGAGTCAGTCAGACCCGGCGGCAGACGTACATGTCTGGGCGGGCATTTGATTTACCAGGGCGGGCCCACCACGACACTTACATTTCAGAATTCAGAATTACCTAGCAAAATAAAAAAATGATATTAAACTAATACAAAAATAAATATTAGGACAAAGCCCTACAAATAACAACAATAAACATAATAATAAAACAATAAAAATGTGGTATTCAGCCCTGATTAAAACAGCGGGCCCAAATCCTGGATGAGCGGGCCCGGCCCCATGGGGCCCGCCCATGACGCCGGGTCTGGAGTCAGTGAACCGGATTATTTATTTTTCCCCGTCAGTACAATAGGAGCTTTTTCCCTGTGACCCTGTGGAATAAAGAATACAGACTTCTCTCAGGACTTTATTCGTCAACTCGTCAAATCACATTTCATTTTATGCTTCACACACAAATCCTGGAGCGGGATGCCGAGCAACAAATAAATATTATTTCCCAAATGATCCCACCAGGTCGATGAAATGTAATGAGACAGGCGGAAAACCACGGAGGGAATTGTATTATTTGTTCCGCAGGATATAAAGTCGTTCCACTACTGAGGAACTTTATTTCCTAAGATAGTAATTGTGATGTTAAGTAGGAGGGCCGATTAACTAGATGTCCTTTAAGCAATTCATTTAGTCAACTTGGTGATGTATACATTTAAAATAAAATGTTTTCTGTGGCTTACTTGAACTTTAAAACTTAAAAAGAAAAATCCACCGATGTTTCTCGACACCGGGGAAGTTAAGTTTTCTTTCTTTCTGATTTATTGCTACTTCGAGTTGGATTTGTTACATATTTTACCCTTCAAGAAGTAACTTTCAATGGCACTTTCTTAAAGGATATTTTGGCATCAGTAATTTCCAGTCTGACAGCTTTAGTTGCTTTGCAGGTTCATATCATTAATTAAAAAAAAGGAAACGAATGACTCTCGCTTTTGATTCTGCTGTTCATGTTTTGTGGAACTATTTCCCAATAACAGACATGTCGGTACACAACAACACAATCTTTACTGTCAAATATCAAAGACACTCTCATGATCTCTGGTGGTGAGGGTTGACATTTGCTTTGTTTATTTATTTGCCTTCAGGGGAAACCTGTGGCTGTAGTTTTTTAATATCTCTTTGTGTGTTTTCTGTTTTCTCTGCAGAGGCGCGCTGCAGGTGTTCAGGACTCTTCCACGGCAACCGCTGCGAGCTCAACAACAACCTGTGTGTCTCCAATCCGTGTAAAGACGGCACGGTGTGTGTGCCCAAGAGTGACGGTTACATGTGCAACTGCTCGCTGGACAACCCTGAAGCACGGTAAACACAGATTTTATTTCACTTTAAACATATTCTTAAAATCATGACAAACTACATGACAATACAGGTACATGCTATTAAAGGGATGGTCCAGTAAAGTCATTTCAAAACAACCAAATGTTAATTTTTCTGAAAGAAAGTCGAAAATGATTGAATGTTAAATCTGGAGTCCCACAGGGTTTGGTATTGGGTCCTTTCATTTTTTTTTTTTTCACTGCATTTTCTAGTTTCTTTCCTGTTGAATGTGTGTTTGTTTTGCCTCAAGAGCTGATAATGCATTATATTTATTTATTTATTCTCGTTTAACCAGAGAGTTTTAGAATTAAATATTAATTGAAAGGCTGTTTTAGAAGCTTTTAGATAAGATTACAATTATCTTCTTTAAAATGAAAATGCCAAATATGTTTGGAATTGTTAGGCCAGTACGCCTTCATCCTTATTACGTATACAAAGGTTGTACAACTCAAACACAACCCCTTATTACATGCAACATCAATTGTACTGCATTTGCATTCCTCAAAAGCTGTGCATGGCCTTGAATATGCATGCATATTTAATTGGGCACACACTCGGTACTATAACACAACCTAATGTTAATCCACTCACACCACCAGTAGTTTACAAAGAGGAACAGTCACGTTCAAATGAAATTACAGCAGCATTTGCATATTCCTGCTTTCATTATGGCCGCCTGTGGGGTTGCGATGCCCCTCGTGGGGATTATAAGTGATCAGTGACACAGGTAGGGTTGTGATTAACTCAGTGCATAACCACAGTGATTCTAATTGGATAATTATCTTCACAAGTACATGGGAGGACCATCTATTTATAATAGAGGGGTGCAGTGATGACGTACTTTTCTAGGTCGACCCAGAGGTTAGCATCTCCCTGGTTCGCTCGACAAAATAATAAAATGAACTACAGCACGGTCACATGACTTCACGTCTCCACCACTAAGCTAAAGGTGGCTAATGTTGACAGCACGGTCACATGACTTCAAGTCACCACCGCTAAGCTAAAGGCGGCTAATGTTGGGCTATAAAGGAACTACAGCACGGTCACATGACTTCAATGGTTGAATTGAATACCATCCACATGAATGAGTGCAATACAAAATAAAATAAAGCACTTGACAACTTATTTAATCAAGAAACTTTCCAAAAACTAATCTCCTTGTCATCTCCAATACATGCTGGACTTTGCTCTGTTTGCTCTGTAACTACTGCAATGTACTATTCTGTGCATAGTGAGGGATTTGAACAACTGGGAAATTATTTTGAAAAGCCGAACACCCGGCAGTTTTGATATAAAACAAAAAAGATAGGTTTTGTCAGAATCGAAGCAGCAGCATCTGTTAATCAGAGGTCTGCCGGTCCGTCCTCTGGGTCGTGAGTCTGGAAGTGAAGCTCTCTGCCTTATCAGTAAAATATAACCTTAATTCCCGGGACAAGGTGGACGCCTTCGTGCTGTAATTTTTTATTTAATCTTTGGGCCACAATCCAGACTATTCAGAGTTTCTGACATCATTGTTAACATTTCCTGAATAATGAGTAGCTGAAAGAGAATTTCTGCCTGAGAAAGAAAATCTATGTCAACAGATATCCTTGAAATATTACATGTGAAACTTTTAACTGCATCTTACTGTCAGTTATCCGTGTTTATTTTTTACATGCTAGCACTGCAGGACTTGATTATAATATGCAATACGCACTAATGGTAAATAATGCAATCCGATCTTACTTGGGAAAAATGCGCAAATATTAAAAGCTCAGTTCCGACCTTTTAATTACAACAAATTGCTTGTTGACATTGGGATTTAGATAAAACATGATACTGTGTATTATGCAGCCCTTTTACATCCATAACAACTGTTAAATGTTAACTTTAATCAACTAACCCCTTGCCCTTATTCCTCCTAGCTTAGCACTTTCTACTTTTGTTGTTATTTTTGTTTTACTTGCTTGTAAGCGCTTTGAGCACCAGGAAAAGCGCTTTATAAATGTAATGTATTATTATTATTAAGCTTACTAACATTATGGTCCAACCTTAAGCGCTGTAGTATTCTATTTTCGAGCTCCTTGAGTCCAAGTGTTAGCTGTTGCTAGCTAGCAATAATCAGCATAGACAGAAGTTTGATATTGGCTGATTTTGACAATATTGGAGTAGTTTTGTGGGCTATTGAGAAAGCTGAATCCATTTCTGACATTTTCAGGATCCAAACTTGCAACACAAAGTTTCCAGATTTGTTCTCCTTGTGGTTGTTGAGGTTTTAGAGGACGATGGATTGTTTATGATAGTCAGCAGTACATCATCAGCAAAATAACATGCATTACAGATTATCTTTAAAATCTCCTAAATCTCCTATTTCCTTTTCTCCTGCAGGTGCTGTTCGCCCAATCTGTGTCCTGAAGGATATGAGTGTAAACTCACAGGTGACTCCTTCTTCTGTGAGGCGATGCATAATGTAAGTCCAAGCATATATCATGAATTGATCTTCTGTTTTTATTAGTAACAGTGTAAGGCAAGGCAAGTTTATTTATTTAACACCCTTCAACACAAAGCAATTCAAAGTGCTTTACAAAAATGAAAGACATTAAGAAAATGGCATTTCAAAACATTCATTAAAAAGCAAAGATAATCAAATAAACATTAAAAGACAAAATAAATTAATAAAAGTTACAGAGCGGTGTGAGATAGGAATAGTTCAATTAAAAGCAGCGGCAAAAAGAAAAGTCTTCAGCCTGGATTTAAAAGTAGTCAGAGTTGCAGCGGACCTGCAGGTTTCTGGAGTTTGTTCCAGATATTTGGAGCATAATAACTAATAGCTGCTTCACCATGTTTAGTGTTTTAGTACCTACAAAGACACTTCCATAGGTACCATGCATTAGACATTATCTTTAATTGATGCTGTCCTATCAGGTGTCTCCAATGATTGGCTACATGGAGATCATGGAGATCAGTGTCAGCGTGCTGGGACTACTTCTCTTGGTTGGGATCTTCGTTTGCATCAGGAAACGTTACGTCCAGAATAAGAAGAAGACGCCTGTCTGTGTGCAGGACTCCAATGGGTAAGAGCTGATGTTTGTGTCTGAAGTGAAGTTTATAAAGTCAAACATATTCCATTAGTCGAGGTTAAAACTACAGTAGAGTCTGTTTGGATTTGGTTTAGTTGGGTTAGGTTTGAAAGATCTAAAACAACGCTTTTCCAGCAGTTTATTTCTTGATTTTGAAGCAGAACAAACCATGAATTGACTATTTACTGCAACTAGTAGCTGGGTTATTTGTGTATCATCTTTTAACATTTTGCATAACTCCTCCGACAGCTACTTCCACCCCACCCTGACCAAGAGCATGAAAGCAGAGAAGCGGGAGATGAACCCGATCGAGATGAGCTCATTGATCGGTCCCAACAACGACCTTGACAACACACCGTTCAGGTTGCAGCGCCCTGGCAGTCAGATCATCTCCTCGGGAGGGGTTTCCTGCCAAAAGATGCAGGGGCCGGTGGTGTGCAGCGTGGCCCCTAACCTCCCACCCAGACCCCCGTCCAGCTCGGATAACGACTCCATCAGGAAGACCCACTGGGACATGGACTACGAAGGTGTGTGATTTATGGATGATAAGCATTTTGAGTGTTTGTGTTTACCTTACCCTGTTATTTTATTGTCTTTATCTCGGGGAACTGCCCATCTTTTCCCCAGTGGCCCATCTTTTCCCCAATGGCCCATCTTTTTCCCAATGGCCCATATTTTTTCAATTGCCCATTTTCCCAATGGCCCATATTTTTCCCAATGGCCCATCTTTTCCCCAATGGCCCATCTTCTTCCAATTGGCCCATCTTTTCCCCAATGGCCCATCTTCTTCCCATTGGCCCATCTTTTTCCCAATGGCCCATCTTCTTCCCATTGGCTCATATTTTCCCCAATGGCCCATCTTCTTCCCATTGGCCCATCTTTTTCCCAATGGCCCATCTTTTTCCCAATGGCCCATCTTCTTCCCATTGGCTCATCTTTTCTCCAATGGCTCATCTTTTCCCCAATGGCCCATCTTTTTCCCAATATCCCATCTTCTTCCCAATGGCCCATTTTTTTCAATTGCCCATTTTTCCAATGGCCCATCTTTTTCCCAATGGCCCATCTTTTTCCCAATGGTTCATCTTTTCCCCAATGGCCCATCTTTTTCCCAATGGCCCATCTTTTTCCCAATATCCCATCTTCTTCCCAATGGCCCATTTTTTCAATTGCCCATTTTCCCAATAGCCCATCTTCATTCTAATGGCCCATCTTTTTCCCAATGCTACATCTTTTCCCCAATGGTCCATCATTTTGAAACCCCCATATTCTGTTATTCTAAATCAAACTAGCTAATAAAGCATTGTAATATGGACGAATAGGTGATTGGTCAAATTTAAGATTGACTGAAGATACATAAAATAACATGGCACCTTCTCTTACTCTGTTTAAGGCCTCAAGGAGAAACCTATTTGCCAACATAGAACAATGAATCAGACAAAACGAATACATCTAAATTAAGTTTTATAAATGTGCCAATTGTAGAAAAACTCAAGATACATCTTCTACTGAATCTCCACCTCAAACTTGTGACACATTCCTACCACACGTCCCTCTTTAGAAATACCAGTGTATGAAAAGGCTTCTTATAACTTTTACCCATCATTTGTGTGGACAAAGTAGAGCTTTAGATGGTAATTTGAAGACAATTTTGTCAATGGCCCAATCTTTTGAACGCACACTGCCATTAATTACATCGCCGCGACTCATTTCCGACAACGTTTTGTGCGATTAAAGTACGTGCATGGTGTCAAATCCAACGCATATAAAAAATAATCTCAGTTTTAGGAGACGAAATGTTCTTGCATGTTCTTTGTCTCGCCCTCTCTTATCATCCTTATTTGTATTGCCTTTTTCTTTCATGTTGCACTCTTACTCACCCCATCTCCTTCTGCTCTTTTGTTATCCTGCTTCCTTCCGTTTTGCCCTCCTAACCTTTCTCTCTCAGTCTTCCTTTTGATTTTGTGTGCAGCATTTTTTCTTTCATGCAACAGATCAATAAGCTATGCTCCACACAGATGAAGAGGGTTCATCTGTGTGACCTTAGTTGTTATCAATTTCGTTGTTAAAGTGGACGTCAGCTGAATTCTCTTCACTCTGTTTTTTTTGTGCCACTTGACTGCATTGTCCATGTTCTCTGCACACAATTGGTTTTAAACTCTGAAAAGAAGATATACGTTTGGTATAAAAGCTTGGCAGGATGATAGACAAAGACTTAATGATGGACCTTCTCTTGGCCTTCTTTCACAATCGCTGTTATTGAAATAGTGATGATGAATCTAATCACAGAGCCCCATTACACTGTCAGTCACCATGAAGCCGTTTATGGACATAGAAAGATTTTCAAGACGTTTTTTTAAATATAACTTTTTAAATCCTGCCTCAAGTGCTTATTTGCAGTATGTAGTAGTACATTGTGACATAGTGACATCACTATGGAACCCTCGCGCTCCTATTGGCTAACGCTCCAACATATAGTCCATACATACTGATATACACCTGAACATCAGCAGGAGAGGACTCTTTAAAGTAGAGACACTACATACTGACATACACCTGAACATCAGCAGGAGAGGACTCTTTAAAGTAGAGACACTACATACTGATATACACCTGAACATCAGCAGGAGAGGACTCTTTAAAGTAGAGACACTACATACTGATATACACCTGAACATCAGCAGGAGAGGACTCTTTAAAGTAGAGACACTACATACTGATATACACCTGAACATCAGCAGGAGAGGACTCTTTAAAGTAGAGACACTACATACTGATATACACCTGAACATCAGCAGGAGAGGATTCTTTAAAGTAGAGACACTACATACTGATATACACCTGAACATCAGCAGGAGAGGACTCTTTAAAGTAGAGACACTACATACTGATATACACCTGGACATCAGCAGGAGAGGACTCTTTAAAGTAGAGACACTACATACTGATATACTCCTGAACATCAGCAGGAGAGGACTCTTTAAAGTAGAGACACTACATACTGATATACACCTGAACATCAGCAGGAGAGGACTCTTTAAAGTAGAGACACTACATACTGATTCACACCTGAACATCAGCAGGAGAGGACTCTTTAAAGTAGAGACACTACATACTGATATAGACCTGAACATCAGCAGGAGAGGACTCTTTAAAGTAGAGACTACATACTGATATACACCTGAACATCAGCAGGAGAGGACTCTTTAAAGTAGAGACACTACATACTGATTCACACCTGAACATCAGCAGGAGAGGACTCTTTAAAGTAGAGACACTACATACTGATATAGACCTGAACATCAGCAGGAGAGGACTCTTTAAAGTAGAGACTACATACTGATATACACCTGAACATCAGCAGGAGAGGACTCTTTAAAGTAGAGACACTGCATACTGATATACACCTGAACATCAGCAGGAAAGGACTCTTTAAAGTAGAGACACTACATACTGATATACACCTGAACATCAGCAGGAGAGGACTCTTTAAAGTAATAATATTAAGTCCCCTATTAAATCCTTCCTAATTGATCTCATTCTAACTAATGTTCCCCATAAATATTCATCTGTGGGAGTATTTGCAAATGATCTGAGTGATCACTGTGTTGTAGCCACAATTAGGGACACTAAGGTCCAAAAGGTTAAACCTCGGATTATCATTAAGAGAGACAAAAAACATTTTGTGGAGCAGGGTTTTGTGCATGACCTGTTTGATTTTGATTGGGGTAAACTCGATCTGTGTGCTGATGTAGAAACCGCATGGTCTTATTTTTATCTTGGTTTTATGGAGATCATTGATAGACATGCACCCATGCATAAATTTAGAGTAAAGGGACGAGACAATCCTTGGTTTTCTGCTAATCTGTCCAGTCTTCCTTCAAGGCCTGGGCAAAGGCTAGGAAATCAGGCTCAGAGGTAGAATGGCTGCGTTTTAGGCAGCTAAGGAATAGCTTCACATCGCAAATCAAGAGTGCTAAATCAAAGTATTATCTGTCAGTGACCACAAAGAATCTGAACAATCCTGGAAAATTTTGGAAAGCCATTAAATCGTTATCCACCGGCGATATCCGTAATGAGCTACCTCCGTGCATTACCACAGCATCTGGCTCTATATCGGACAGGGTTACTATGCTAAATTACTTTAATGAGCATTTTGTGTCCTGTGGTTCTCTATTTGATTCTGTCACTAACTCTGCTTCTGTGAACACTACAGTATGTGACTCTGAAAAACGTGTGTTGGAAAACCCTTTTAGTTTTACCCCTTTTACTGTTGATGTTGTTCGTGAAGCTTTAACCAAGTTAGATCCTAAGAAACCGGCCGGCCCGGACAACGTAGAACCTTTCATTTTAAAGATAGCTGCAGATTTTATTGCTCCACCTCTCACTACTCTTTTTAACCTCTCCCTCAGCACTAACACAATTCCAAAATTGTGGAAGTCAGCGTATGTCCTGCCTTTGCTAAAAGGAGGGGATGCCACCTTATTAAATAACTATAGGCCCATCTCTAAGTTGTCAGTTCTGGCTAAGGATCTTGAACGCTTAGTGATTGAACAGGTAAAGGTGTTTTTATGTACAAATTACATCCTGTCTAAACATCAGTCAGGCTTCAGAAAGCAACATAGCACCATCACTGCCACAATGAAAGTGGTGAATGATGTGGCGAGTATTTTAGATAATAAGCAGAGTTGTGCAGCTCTATTTATTGACCTTTCCAAAGCGTTTGATACCGTCGATCATGGCATCTTAAAGCAGAGGCTACTCAGTATTGGCATGTCCAGCCATGCAGTAGGGTGGTTTGTAAACTACCTCTCTGAAAGGTCCCAATGTGTTCATTTTGATGGGCTGTCTTCTGAGTGGTTGAACATTGCAAATGGTGTTCCCCAAGGTTCTGTTTTAGGTCCACTTTTATTCTCCATCTACATCAACAGTTTAGGTGAAAATGTGGATGAAGCTACTTTACATTTTTATGCGGACGATACCGTGATGTACTGTGCAGGTCCCTCCATTAAGGAGGCTGGTGTTAAATTACAGGCTGTTTTTAACATTATTCAGACTCAGCTCTCTGAACTAAAGCTTCTTTTAAATGTTGAGAAAACCAAGGTAATGCTTTTTTCTAAAGCTAAAAAGACACCAGAGCCTGTTTTAGATATTGTAACTACGCAAGGAATAAAACTTGAAGTGGTTACCTGTTACAAATACCTTGGTATCTGGCTTGATGATTGTCTCACTTTTAAACTTCATGTCAATAACCTGCTTAAAAAGCTGAGGGTTAGGCTAGGTTTCTTCTACAGGAACAAGTCCTGTTTCTTGCTTGAGGCCAGGAAAAGGCTAGTCACTGTGACCTTTTTACCTGTGCTGGACTATGGTGATTTGATGTATATGAATGCACCTGCCAATTGCCTGGTCAAGTTAGATGCTGCGTATCACAGCGCACTAAGATTTGTGACAAACTGTAAAGCATTAACCCATCACTGCACCCTGTATGCAAGGGCTGGTTTGCTTTCACTAACTGTACGGAGGCTCAGTCACTGGTACATTTTTATATACAAAGCCATGTTAGGGAAACTTCCATCTTATATCTGCTCCCTGATCTCACGGAAAATTGTAAGTGGCTCCTGCCTGAGATCGCATGCTGTGGTTTTATTAAATGTGCCAACTGCTAGGACTGTCTTAGGGAAGACAGCTTTTAGATGCGCAGCTCCTCTGTCTTGGAATAGTCTGCAAATTAAATGGAAACTGAACAATCTGGTACCACTAAATTTTTAAAGCTCGGTTGGATGCTAGTCAATCGGAAGCTATTGGTACCTGTTTATGTGGATAATTATGTAAATGATGCTGTATGATGTCCTTTTGTTGTTCTATTTATGTTTTCATGTTTCATGTGGAACTACTTGAGCAGGTCTCCCTTGAAAAAGAGATCAATGATCTCAATGGGATTTATCTGTATAAATAAAGGTTTGAAATTAAATGAAAGTAGAGACACTACATACTGATATACACCTGAACATCAGCAGGAGAGGACTCTTTAAAGTAGAGACACTACATACTGATATGAATATGAATATCAGCAGAATATGGCCCCTTAAGATCCATATGTCACGGATATCATACTCTGTGCTAAATAAGAGACATGTAATCATTTACAAAACATCACCATGTTGTTATTTAACAAAATAATGTTGTTTAGTCGAAAAGCGATGTGGGTCCGTTCTTATTGTGCATCCATGGGTAAAGATAAACGCATGTAGTGCTGAACACGTAACTTGAACGTGCCGGGCGGCGCGGTCCCGTGGGTTAGATGCGCGTTCATAATGCAGAGGGAAATAACTCTCAGAATAACGTTATTAGCACATTTTTACAACTTGAGGAACGAATGTTTTTAATAAGGGCTATACAAACGTTCATACTGGGTAGTTTATTTAGTTTAAAAAAAATTATCCAAAGATTTACAGACCACTCTTTCCCTATGTAAGTCAATGGGAAAAAGTGTTTCCGGGCCCAGCAACCAAACGGAAGTGTAGTACCGCCGTTTGGCCACCACAAATATTTTCATCTGAGTCCGGCGCACTTCCTGGGGGCTTGATCTAGATCCCTCCGCTTCGCGTCGGGCTCCTGATCAGCCTGTCGGTGTTCTTTTCCCCATAATGACCGCGTCGCTGCACATTACATTACATATGATTATATAGAGTCATTATTCATTTGTTTTAAAAGGAGGCGCAAACACTTGCATTTTGCATGATAGGTCCCCTTTAAATCACCACATTTAAAGGTGCAGTCCGTTTTTTTATCTTTGAAATCTTAAAACATCTTGTCGACCTCCTCTTCCTCTCATCTATACTTGTCCCTTCCTTCTTGCTATCTTCCTTTGACCTCCATCTTTCTTTCAGTCTCTCCATCTTCATCTCTACTCTTAAACCACTTCTCTCCCGGATCTTTTATCTGTTTCTCACCTCTTCGTCCATCTTTCACTCTCTTGGTTTCTCTCTTTTCCTCCATCATTTGTCTCAGCCTCACCTCTAATTAAAATACGATATATATACGTTAAAACTTTTCTCGTTCTTAATATAGACTATTTAGGGTCGATATGTGTTGACTTTAAAATGGCAGATCTCTGTGACCGGATATAGTTTTTTCGGCTTAGTGAACATGTCTCTGCTCGATCAGGAGCTGCAGCACCGCCCGGACTCCGCTGCTCCTCCATGCAGAGTCTGTGTGTGTGTGTGTGTGTGTGTGTGTGTGTGTGTGTGTGTGTGTGTGTGTGTGTGTGTGTGTGTGTGTGTGTGTGTGTGTGTGTGTGTGTGTGTGTGTGTGTGTGTGTGTGTGTGTGTGTGTGTGTGTGTGTGTGTGTGTGTGTGTGTGTGTGTGTGTGTGTGTGTGTGTGTAGAGAGTCAGTGCCGCCAAACGACCCGGCCATGTTGTAACACGGCCGGGTCGTTTCTTAAACCATGCTAAATGTATGTGTGTGCATAAAGCTGAGTAATAATTAAATAGATTACAGTGAGATTTAGGGAGGCGTGTGGCGCAGTGGATAGAGCCTTGGTGTTGGGATCAGGGGGTCACAGGTTCAAACCCCACTGCAGTCAGCATGTCGTTGTGACCCTGAGACACTTCACCCCAAAGTGCTCCTGTGGGGATTGTCCACAGTATTCACTGTGTAAGTCGCTTTGGATAAAAGCATCTAACAAGTGACATGTAATGTAGTTTACTCACATACTGTTGGCCATACTCACGCAGCCCTTCAAATGAACTGAGATTACCACACAAATGTTCTTTAGCAAGTGTGCAGAGCAATGCTGATTTAAAATATAAATTTGAAGGTTGGATATTTGTAAAAATTATATATTAATAATTTAACATGTAATTTAATTTATTTGTAGTACTTTCTATTTTGATTGTGGCATCAATGTGGGCATTTGATACAGATAATAGAGCAGATACTTTAGGGCCTCATATACAGTATAGCCCTTAAGGTCAAATAATCAGACACCCCCTCACAGCTTCAAACAGAGCCCCACCACATATCAAATCCCCCAATGTAACCCCTGGCTATCAGTGTTGTTATCATTGTTTGTTTGCATTCAGTGAGTGCAAATTTTAAACCCTAAGCACAAATGATAACCCCTGCCTGGCCACAACCTCTTCAGAAAACCTGAATTAATGTCAATAACAGCACATGTAATGCTAATTTAGACAATTTAACCAGCTCCAAATGATCAAATACACAAATAACTGCGTCATGCATGCAGAAGCTTCGCTGCAAGGTCGACAACACATCTCCACGAAAAAACTGAGAAAAATAACTTTTTATCCGACACCTGTTGGCAAACCCTGCGTAAGGAAGATTTAGAAAGTGTATTGGGTGTTACATTTCATTAGCATTGGAAAGTATTTCAGGGTTAGGGACTTAGCTGGAGATTAATTTCAGGGACAAATTCAAAGGGATGAAATGTTAGGAGCACACAGGGACGTATTAAAGAGCTTTTCATCAAGGTCGTCCTTGAAGTGTCTAAATGTTGATTTGAATTCAAGAAAAGAGGATTATTCTACTTTTACAGTCTTAGGGAATCTGCATGAGCAATTTGTCTAAAATAATAAAATAAATGTAGAGACAGCTCCTTTCCTCCTGTTCCCACGCCTTCCTTAAAAAGGATTTAATATGCAAATACTTAAAGCGTTTTAAAACCCCAGACTTGTTCAAATCCGTCCCAGACAGCCAGTGTTCCTCGTTCAGTGACAGCAGGAGTTTGATAGTCTGAGAGCTGATTCACTGTGTTGCAACTATTCAAGACTTAGTGCCAAACTTAGTTTAGCACTTTTGTTCTCCTTGTCTCGAGGTCGATGGTTTTCTGAATGTGTTTTTGGTTGTTAGCCTGAAATATGGTCTGTGGTTAACACAAGCCGAAGAGATGTTAACGTTTTGTTCTACGACATATAATATGTCAGTAAATACTCCACGGGTGGTCTAAATGAGACGACAAAACGTCATCAGGCCCAACATTAGCCGCCTTTAGGTTAGCGGTGGCGACGTGAAGTCATGTGACCGTGCTGTAGTTCCTTTATAGCCCAACATTAGCCACCTTTAGCTTAGCGGTGGCGACGTGAAGTCATGTGACCGTGCTGTAGTTCCTTTATAGCCCAACATTAGCCACCTTTAGCTTAGCGGTGGTGACGTGAAGTCATGTGACCGTGCTGTAGTTCCTTTATAGCCCAACATTAGCCACCTTTAGCTTAGCGGTGGCGACGTGAAGTCATGTGACCGTGCTGTAGTTCCTTTATAGCCCAACATTAGCCACCTTTAGCTTAGCGGTGGTGACGTGAAGTCATGTGACCGTGCTGTGCCACCTTTAGAAGACATGTGATGCTAGCTAAAGAATATTGAAAAGTGTAAAAAATAAATATTCATACACTTGCATCATAAATATGTGTTTGCATCAGAGCTTATTAAAGGAAAGATCCCATGAAGAGTCATAAAACAAGTCATCAAAAGTAACGGAAGTCATACAAAATGTCATGAAAAAGTCATTAAGAGTCGCAATATATTTAGTCATGAAAAATCATACTATAAAATGTCATGGAATACAGTATGTTCTAAAAAGCACTACAGTATAATAGGCTGATCTGTCAGACTTGTCTAACTAGAGATGATATCATGATAAATAACTCTAAATATTCCTCTCCTCTCTCAGTTTATCCTGCAGACCCAGACTACTACGGCCGCCCAGCTCCAGTTCAGGAGTTTCCTCAGTTCGACATCGTGGAGGACACGTACTCCACCTCCACCTCCACCATGGACTCTCGTAGAAACTCTCGATTCGGCGGCTTCCCGTTTCCTCTCGAACGAGGCGACCGCCGCGCCCCTCTGCCTCCGTGCTACAGCAACCAGAACCTGGACAACTTCCTGGGTCCAGACGGGCTTCCTTTGCCCAAAACACAATGCCCAAACGAGTACACGGCCATGAGCTACTACCCAACTCAGCAGCACAAAACCCAGAGTCTGGACAACGTTTCGGGCGGATATAAAAGACTCAGCATGCGTTTGAGCGTCGCCATGCCGTCGTACGCGGAGCAAGTTAGCCCGCCGCCGCAAGCTAACACCGCGCAACCTCAAACTCCACCTGCGAGACAAAACATGAGAAGTTACGATGGCTCCAGCATGGTGGAGAGCGACTATGGTAGCTGTGAGGAAGTAATGTTTTAAAGGATATGGTGGAAGACCCCTTGTTTCTGGGGTGATTTGAGTCTTTTCACTTGAAAAAGGGAAGATATACAGAGATATGTTCTGCTTCTCCACGTTAACGATACGTTAAAGGTCTCCTATCATGCAAAATGCCCTTTTTAATGTGTAAAATACACTTAATAGTGTCAGGGAACTCACAAAGTGTCAGAAAACACAACCCTCTCTCTTTTCCTCCGCACCCACATCTCTAACAACGGGGGAACAACGGAGCTGATCCAGATTTTCTGCCGATTTTACATAATATCGGAAATGTGGGCTGGCTTTACGCCCACGGGCCTATCAGGAACGTTGCTATCAGAAACAATGCGTGATATTTTTATATATATATTTTAGGACATGTTGGAAGACACTTGTTTCCGGGGTGATTTGAGTTCCTTTTCATTTTCATAAGGGAAGATATACGGAGATTTGTTCTGCTTCTCCACGTTAAGGCAGCTTTGTGAACAGCTTTCAAACTCAAAAACTCTTTGAGATCTGAGATCTTTGTTTATCTGTTTGACTCAAAGTCTCAACTAAAAGAGTTTTTTCTCGATTCTTCTGCGGAGGGAGTTCAGCAGAGGTTCATCCCTTTTGTCTGAGAAGAGGCGCCGCCGAGAGCCCTCACAAGCTCGTTAGGGCTGTGAAAATGTGAACAGTGTTACTGACTTGACTGTGAACTGTTTCGAAGAGATAAGACTTTTTCTTTAAAGCTTCAACACGAGAGAATCTGACTCTCAGAAGCTGATTCACAAACACTCACTGAAATGTAAACTACATCTCCTGCATTTCACTTTGTAAACACAACACGTTCAGCTCTGCAAACATTGATAACGTTGTGTAAACCATACAACAGTACCTTGTGATTCAATAGTTGGCAGCAGCAGGTATTAGATGAATCCTGAGCTGTATGAAGAGTGTTTATCACATCCTACTCTGCTGTGTGCTGTGGGAAACTGATATAATCCTACAATAACTGCAAAAACACACAACAGGGTTTACCGTGTGTCTAATGTCGGCCCTCTATTTCAAATGTACAGGTATTAAAGGTGGCACTGAGCAGGATAAACATTCCACTGCTTACTGTTGTTTACCGTTAACATGAAGGGGGCTGGATCCCCGCAAAGAAATATATGGAAGCCGTAAAGTTGGTGTTAGTCGATGTATTTGTGTAACTAGTATTAGGCTGTTTCCATGTTCTGTACATAATGAATATGAATGAGGGGACTGGAGTAGAGAAAGGTCTACGCAGCCATTTGAAATGGTAAAACATACGTGTAATGATCAGGAGCTGGTTGTGCATTATGCAACAGATGTACAAATACATGTGTTAGATGTAAATAGCCACAACATTCACAATCAAATATCACCTTGTCTTTCCATTGACGCCTAGAGAGGGTTTAGAGCAACGACTCATTTTAATTAAGATTTGTTTTTATAATTGTCATAATATTTAGTTTTTAATAAAATATTGGAATATACATTTTGCCCCAGAGGGGATCCAACTGAAACTAGGCAAGAAGAATAAGTAGATAAATATATATGTACATTGATACACACATATATGAATATAAAAGAACAAAATAATCTAGAAATTGTAAATAAATAATTATCCCCAGCTTTGTTTAAGGTGGATAATTAATAAATAGGTGATGGATAATGGCTTGTATTAAATATTAATAATATTACAAATATTTCAATTTTGCAAAATGGTGAATAACAAGCAAACATTTACATTTTAGGAGATTTTTTAATAATTTGAGGTCTCAGTGTTTTCCCGTGTGCAGCACGGGTCATTCCTTTATCATTTATGATAAACACATGATTTATTCGGCCACTCAGCAGTTTGTTCTTCAGTCTGGATTCACATGTGAAACCTGGATGAATGATGTGGGTTTTTAACGATTTTAATCACATTTCCTTTCCGTTTTTCGTCTAAAATGTGCTGCATTTCTTTCCGTCCAATAAGCATGTAAAGCAGTATGTCTTTAGAGATCAGCAAAAGTCTTATATAATTACCAAATCATATCCAAACCAGTTTCATTGCTAAAATACACCTGAGAAAACACATTTCATTGCTTTTCGAAATGACATTTTTAATCCAACATGAGGATGTTTTCTCCGAGCAGCTTCAATGCATCGCTGTGGGTTCATGTCAAATGTCTATTCCTGCTTTTAACTGTGTACAAAACCACCTTATAGTGTACAGGTATTGTGTTGTACACAGTGTGTGTCTCTGTGTGTGCGTGTGTGTGTGTGTGTGCAGACTTCACTTGAATGTCATTTGTTTTCATTCATAAAGTTTATTTTTTTAATCAATGTGCCCCCCCCCCCCCCCCCATGTTTCGGCCTGTTGTTTCTCTGTGAGAGATTTTATTAAGATGTTTCTGTTTTTCAATATTGTAAAGAGAATATTAATAAAGATATTAACTTCTATGAATGCTGATGCAGGTCCTCTTTATGTTTCATTTAAGTGCTATAGTATGTCATTAAAAGTGAAAGTAGTCGTTGTGCAGATTGGTCCATTTCAGAATAATATATCTGATATGTTTTATAATGATTGATCATGAAAGTGTTCTCAAAGCTGGTGAAGGTGCAGCTAGTCTGAATGACTTTGTAGACTGCAGGGTAGCTGGTGGATTTACTCCAGGTGGAACTAAAGTCTGATTCAATACTTGATTAGATTTCACATCATTCATCCAGATCTGTGAAGTAACTAAAGGTATTAAATACATGTAGTGGAGGAAAAGTACACCATTCACCTCTGAACTGTAGTGGAGTAGAAGAACAAAGTAGCATACAATGGAAATACTCAAGTAAAGTACAAGTACCTCAAAATTGTACTTAATTAAGTACAGTACTTAAGTACATACGTAGTTACTTTACCTCTGATAAACAGTCCAAAAGATGTAAAATAGCAGAGTCACATGCTTCAAATAGCAATGCAAAGACACAAAGAGGGATCAATTGATTGTGTTCAAAGATTTGAAGACAGACTTTTTAAAATCGTTTTTGAAGTTTAAAGTGTTGCAGTTACATTTTAATCCAATTTCCTGATAAGCACATTTAGCCCATGGATCATCATCAAGCAAATTATCTATTGAGTCTAAACGAGCGATAAAAGTGTATTTATATAGAGATTTTCTTTGACGTCTTAACACGATGACATTACATTACATTACATTGCATTTAGCTGACGCTTTTATCCAAAGCGACTTACAATAAGTGCGTTCGACCAACAAAATAGAAACTTGAAGAAAACAGAATCATATAAGTACATCAGGCTTCATAGAGCAAAAACATTTCAAGTGCTACTCAACTGGCTTTAGGTAAGCCAGCTCTTTATTAGTATATAAGTGCTTTGTTAATAGTTCTATCGCTCGAAGTGGAGTCGAAAGAGATGAGTTTTCAGTCTGCGCCGGAAGGTGTGTAAGCTTTCTGCTGTCCTGATGTCAATGGGGAGCTCATTCCACCATTTTGGAGCCAGGATAGCAAACCCACATGTTTTTACTGATGGGAACTTGGGTCCCCCTCGCAGCGAGGGTGCAGCGAGCCGTTTGGTTGATGCAGAGCGGAGTGCACGTGCTGGGGTGTACGGTTTAACCATGTCCTGGATGTAGGAAGGGCCAGATCCATTCGCAGCATGGTACGCAAGGACCATTGTCTTGAAGTGGATTCTAGCAGTTACCGGAAGCCAGTGGAGGGAGCGGAGGAGCGGCGTGGTGTGGGAGAATTTAGGAAGGTTGAAGACCAGACGAGCCGCTGCATTCTGGATGAGCTGCAGAGGTCGGATGGCACATGCAGGTAGACCAGCCAGGAGGGAGTTGCAGTAGTCTAGGCGTGAGATGACGAGAGCCTGGACCAGAATCTGCGTCGCTTTCTGGGTCAGCTGGGGACGCATCTTCCTGATGTTGTAAAGCGTGTATCTGCAGCAACGGGTTGTAGCAGCGATGTTTGCAGTGAAGGACAGGTTGTTATCTAGGATCACACCCAGATTCCTTGCAGTCTGAGTCGGGGAAACAACAGAGGTGCCGATGTTGATTGTTAGGTCAAGAGTGGGACAATCTTTTCCCGGAAGGAAAAGCAGTTCAGTCTTGTCAAGGTTGAGCTTGAGGTGATTAGCAGACATCCACTGAGAGATGTCAGCTAAAAGACATAAAAATAAACATCTGATTCGTCTCCGTCTGGAGGACAGACGTTTGTATATGTGAGACAGAGAATAAAAAGCCGGAGGACACAGAGAAAGTGTGTGTGTGTGTGTGTGTGTGTGTGTGTGTGTGTGTGTGTGTGTGTGTGTGTGTGTGTGTGTGTGTGTGTGTGTGTGTGTGTGTGTGTGTGTGTGTGTGTGTGTGTGTGTGTGTGTGTGTGTGTGTGTGTGTGGCACAGAGATAAAGGGTGTTCGGACTGTTATTACAACGGAAGAACCTCTTATCTACCACAGTCAGCAACTTGCTGCTACATCCCGACAAGTGTGTGTGTGTGTGTGTGTGTGTGTGTGTGTGTGTGTGTATGTGTGTGTGTGTGTGTGTGTGTGTGTGTGTGTGTGTGTGTGTGTGTGTGTGTGTGTGTGTGTGTGTGTGTGTGTGTGTGTGTGTGTGTGTGTGTGTGTGTGTGTGTGTGTGTGTGTGTGTGTGTGTGTGTGTATGTGTGTGTGTGTGTGTGTTTTCATGTGCCTGGGCTAGAATAAATCTTTTTTTTTGCGGGGGAAATAGAGCAATTTACAGACATGTCTGCGGTGACAGTGGGCAGTAATGAGGTGGGGTGGGAATAGAACAATGTGTCAGACATGTCAGCGCAGTATTGAGCCGAGGAAGAGGTTAAAAGTCGGAGAAAACCCATTTCAATCCCAACACCCATTACACCTATCTGCTGCAGGGGGTTCTGGGAAATGCAGCGGACGTATAGCACCTCATTGTTGTGCAGCTGTAGGACTGTTTACATTAACAACAGGTACTGCAGCTCATAAATTGAATAAAGGCTGCAGGGTGTTTCACAGCACATTGAATATGTGTCCCCAGGAAACTGCATTTATTAGATATCATGTACGAAATATATTGCTTAGTGTTCCTATAGCAGGATTGCTCTCAACAAAATAAACAACAGTCCTGTGTGGTGCAGGGAAACATGCTGCCTTTTATTCACTGTGAAAGACTTTCTGAGAAGTTAAGAAAGATTAAAAATGGCATGAAAGAAAAAACACAGATGTGAAAGAAACTTTTTTTGTACATTATTTACAGTGTTCTACTCTTCTGACCACGTATCATCAAACATCGATTCATCAATTTAAGGTGTGTCTGTTCTCTTCTGATACTCTGAGAATCGGGGAGTAAGCGCCGCAGGGTTTTAAAAAAGAAACCTAGTCTCAGAACAAGCTGAGTGTGAACGTGCCCCGAATTGACCAATGGAGTTATTTATGAATGAAGCACGGGAGAGAGAGGGGTGTGTGAACAAAAAGCTTAAACAGAAAGGATTACTTTCTCTCTGTCAGGATTGGGGAGTAATGGATTACATGTTACAGGATTATGCACTGAAGACCCTTTTTATAGTGGCCGACAGCGACAGGTGCAAACGCGCTACAACGGTCCAAAACTTCCATCAGGAGAGACGCGCTGCAGCTTCAGAAACGATGCAGATATAAAAACCCAAATGTTCCACATGAAAAACATCTCCAGCAACTTGACAACACATGCAGCATTTAGAGAACATTCAGCAACTTGAGGAGACATGTGCAATGTTTACTAAAAGCTGCAGAAACCAAACGCTGCAAATACAAAACGCTGCAAGAAGCTCAAAACAAAACGGAGACCAGGGGACACTAAAGAGTGACGCACACAGCTGGGAGAACAGGGGACACTAAAGAGTGATGCACACAGCTGGGAGACCAGGGGACACTAAATAGTGATGCACACAGCTGGGAGACCAGGGGACACTAAAGAGTGACGCACACAGCTGGGAGACCATGCAGGGGACACTAAAGAGTGACGCACACAGCTGAGAGACCAGGGGACACTAAAGAGTGACGCACACAGCTGGGAGACCAGGGGACACTAAAGAGGGACGCACACAGCAGATATATAGACCTACTATATAAACATATAAACCAAGACAGAAAAGGAGAACAAAGACAATGGAAGGTAAAAGATGGACGGAAAGGACAATGAGAGCCTATCACTGTTGCTGGATCTTAATGGAAACAGCACACACACACACACACACACACACACACACACACACACACACACACACACACACACACACACACACACACACACACACACACACACACACACACACACACACACACACACACACACACACACACACACACACACACACACACGCACACACACACACACACACACACACGTTCATTCACACATTAAACCTCAGCACAGAGGGATAGAGAGGGGGAGGAATGAGTGAGATATGAGGAGAGAGAAAGCGCATCACTATTGGGAGCTATAAGGCGCGTGGATGGCCGCACGTGAGGGTCTGAGTGACCGTGACACCGGCCTCTGACACTATAAAGATGGACTCAGGAATAACGGAGCGGATTTATGAATGAAACCTCGGAGCGGAAACATCAGGAAAAGACTCTTCACTGACAGAAAAGAGAAAACCCTCAGATTTACCGATTTCTTTTTCTAGTTTGAATGACAATCGAATGGTTTGGACACCGTTTGCCATTTTCCCCTCAATTTAGAAGATGCTTTATTGCGGTTTTTCCCCCTGAATGTCCACTGAGGACTAGTTGACAGTAGATGAATCAGCTGTCTGTTTCCCGTTTACTTCGGTGAACACACACGCAGACAGACGGATGTAAAAACTGCTGTAGCTGCAGAAATGTCCTACGATGCCCTCTTGGAGACTTAAGGGACGCGTGGTGTCGGTGCCATTACGCACAGCGAAGCGCAAAGTTCTCCTGTGATTCTGGTCTTCATGGACCCCGGAAGTAAGGCTACTGATCGGGCTCAGCGACGCATAAAACCAGCATTATTGTAAAAGAAAACACCCCTCCATAAATAAGTTATTTAATGTGACCCCACATTAACCAGCTTTAGATACATGTGCAGTCCGTATGTGTGGTGGAAAAGAGGATTATTCTTCGCTTTTTTGCCATTTATTTTCATTTTTATCAGTTCTCTATTGGACTATTTGTGATGAGGACTTGCAGCAAGTCGGGGATTTTTTTCCGGGAACACATCGAGGTGTTTCTGAGAAGCTTCTTCCAATTTCCCACTGAATAAAAAAGAAGAAGAAGCACCGAGAGAAAAAGGTAAATGCTACATATGTATTACTGCTGTCTGCTGCACGTTCACACATCATTTCCCCCCTATTTTATTTACATATTTTTCATCTGAGTTTATTTTACTTCAAATAAAGTGAACAGTTTGGAAAAACTGCCGAAAGACTATCAAAAAAGCTGAAAGATGTCAATGTCATCAAAGCACCAACGCTGCTTAAAACCTTATTCTCCAATATATTTATAACATCTGAATTTAGTCAGAGTAGAGACAGGGGGGTTTGACCCTGTACATATGTACATATACATGTGGTACCCAAAGCTCATAGATACGGTGGCCGACAGGTGCAAATGCAATACAATGGCCCAAAACACTTACATTTGGACAATTGCTCTGCAGTTTTCTGCAAGTCAAAAGGTCCGTTTTAAATGTGAAGATCATCTTACCCTCTCTCTCTGACTATAGTTTAGATAGTGTTTTTATTCTCAACATGACTTGTGAAACACAAATGGATTCTACATTTCTGTTAACAGAACATTCATCATGTTACTGATTACATTGTTTTACAGTTAACTAGTAATTGCCACTAATTGCATTTTTAAAGTAACCCCCCCCCCCCCCCTGCCTGCTCCATGGACCGTTACTGTGATGATGAAGCCTTGAATCTTGAAAAAAACAGTTTCCACTGCTCTCTTCCTCTCCTCGTATTTCTCAAGCATTCATTCAGGTTTGCTGTAAGTGTAATTGATTTTAGATTTCTGATCTCCTGCTAAATCCTGAACCATCCAGACTCTTCAGGTCTGCTTTCAGAGTCAGAACTGAACGTGGAGAAGTTCAGTTATTATGCTCCAAATATCTGGAACAAACTCCCAGAAACCTGCAGGTCCGCTGCAACTCTGACTACTTTTGAATCCAGGCTGAAGACTTTTCTTTTTGCCGCTGCTTTTAATTGAACTATTCATATCTGTAACTTGTATTCATGTACCTGTGTTATTCATGTTTCATTATCTTTGCTTTTTAATGAGTGTTTTTAAATGCCATTTTATGATATGTTTCTGCTGCACTATTTCTTTCCGTCATTTCTTAACGCTCTTAATATATTTTATTCTTGTAAAGCACTTTGAGTTGCCTTGTGTTGAAAGGTGCTGTATGAATAAACGTGCCCTTCAAATGTCCCTCCCCTTCTGCTTGACTTCCAGCCAGTGATGCTCCATGGACCGATTTTCCGCTTCGACCACCCAATTCGACTCCTCGATCCGTGGCTTTTTCCCCCACTGATGTCCCTGGAGGTCCGTGAGCCCGCTCTGGAGGGGGCGACGCTGGGTAACTCCACTGTGCCCGGGAAGGAGGGGGCTCCCCAGCAGCCTTCCCTCCCCTGGGTGCCCCCCCTGCTGGCCGGAGTGCTCATTACAACCATCGTGGTGGACGTGATCGGGAACCTGCTGGTCATCGTGTCCGTGTTCAGGAACAAGAAGCTCCGGAAAGCAGGTTCGTGTCCGTGCTTTATATCTTTATGGAGATTAAGTGCATGAAAACTGACTCAAAGGTCCCCTATCATCCTGTTTCTCATCAATATATCACAGGTCTCAGATATATACAGAGCCTGTCTCTGATTGGCTGAAACACCAAACAGATCATTGCAGCATTACCCATAATCCCCTATGTTTCACCCTGTTTCCAAAGTGCTGAGTCTCTGACTGTTACTTTAGATGAAAATAAGGAGCCCCTCCCCACGCCCCTCTGAGAGACATTTGGTTACAAAGAACTCAATGGTGCTCTTGGAGGAGATTCAGGTGATAGGGGGGGGGGGGGGAGGGGGGGGTGTTACCTTGGTTGCTGATTGGCTAATGGTTACACAACCCAACACATCGTTATGACATCATAAAGTGGCCAAAATCTGATCAGCTCATTTTCAGACAGGTTTTTATAGAAATGGATCAAAAAGAGAGAGAATCTTTGTTCCTGAAACTTTCAGAGTCTCTTTCCACAGAGGGGACACATGTTGATGTAGAAGAAACATGAAGAAGAGGGGACACATGTTGATGTAGAACAGACATGAAGAAGAGGGGACACATGTTGATGTAGAAGAGACATGAAGAAGAGGGGACACATGTTGATGTAGAAGAGACATGAAGAAGAGGGGACACATGTTGATGTAGAAGAGACATGAAGAAGAGGGGACACATGTTGATGTAGAACAGACATGAAGAAGAGGGGACACATGTTGATGTAGAAGAGACATGAAGGAGAGGGGATACATGTTGATGTAGAAGAGACATGAATAAGAGGGGACACATGTTGATGTAGAAGAGACATGAATAAGAGGGGACACATGTTGATGTAGAAGAGACATGAAGAAGAGGGGACACATGTTGATGTAGAAGAGACATGAAGAAGAGGGGACACATGTTGATGTAGAAGAGACATGAAGAAGAGGGGACACATGTTGATGTAGAAGAGACATGAAGAAGAGGGGACACATGTTGATGTAGAAGAGACATGGAGAAGAGGGGACACATGTTGATGTAGAAGAGACATGAAGAAAAGGGGACACATGTTGATGTAGAAGAGACATGGAGAAGAGGGGACACATGTTGATGTAGAAGAGACATGAAGAAGTGGATTTTGTATAATAGGTGGCCTTTAAATTGACTTTTTTCTGAAGTTTGTTTCTTTAATATCGATACGATATACTTTATTGTCCCCGTAAGGCAATTTGTTCAGGACTCCATCCTGCAGTTCTGCATACATGTACATATCATCACTCATGCACCGTTTGCACAAACACAATACACAGACCTAGAGCACAACCCTCATGGCCAACATTTAAAAGTACATTACATGTGAGTGTTAAGACGCTGAACGCAGGAAAGAGTGCTTTTCGCGTCTCAGCCTGATTTTGAGAGCCCTGAATCCTCTAGCGGGCAGGAGCTGGACATCTGTGGAGAATATGGATCAGACACATATCCAGGTTGAATGATTAGGATTAGGCATTAGATGGATTTAGTGAAGTACATTTACTCAAGTACAATTTTGAGGTTGCTTGCACTTTCCCTTTTTTCATTACATGCTACATTATATTTCTAAACCACTTTAGTTTCTGCAAATTTAGACAATTAGGTCATTTAAAATATCAAAAGTCATTACATCATTATCAGCTTACATTACATTACATTGCATTTGGCTGACGCTTTTATCCAAAGCGACTTACAATAAGTACAATCGACCAGGAAGACACAACCTTGAAGAAAACAGAATCATATAAGTACATCAGGTTTCATAGAGCCAAACATTTCAAGTGCTACTCAACTGGCTATAGATAAGCCAGTCCTTTATTAGTATATAAGTGCTTTGTTAGCAGTTCATTGTTAGTAATTCTATTGCTCGAAGTGGAGTCGAAAGAGATGAGTTTTCAGTCTGCGCCGGAAGGTGTGTAAGCTGTCTGCTGTCCTGATGTCAATGGGGAGCTCATTCCACCATTTTGGAGCCAGGATAGCAAACCGACGTGTTTTTGCTGAGGGGAACTTGGTTCCCCCTCGCAGCGAGGGTGCAGCGAGTCGTTTGGTTGATGCAGAGCGGAGTGCACGCGCTGGGGTGTACAGTTTAACCATGTCCTGGATGTAGGAAGGGCCAGATCCATTCACAGCATGGTACGCAAGTACCATTGTCTTGAAGTGGATTCTAGCAGTTACCGGAAGCCAGTGAAGGGAGCGGAGGAGCGGAGTGGTGTGGGAAAATGTAGGAAGGTTGAAGACCAGACGAGCCGCTGCATTCTGGATGAGCTGCAGAGGTCGGATGGCACATGCAGGTAGACCAGCCAGGAGGGAGTTGCAGTAGTCTAGGCGTGAGATGACGAGAGCCTGGACCAGAACCTGCGTGGCTTTCTGGGTCAGCTGGGGACGTATCTTCCTGATGTTGTAAAGCGTGTATCTGCAGCAACGGGTTGTAGCAGCGATGTTTGCAGTGAAGGACAGGTTGTTATCTAGGGTCACACCCAGATTCCTTGCAGTCTGAGTCGAGGAAACAACAGAGGTGCCGATGTTGATCGTCAGGTCAAGAGTGGGACAATCTTTTCCCGGAAGGAAAAGCAGTTCAGTCTTGTCAAGGTTGAGCTTGAGGTGATGAGCAGACATCCACTGAGAGATGTCAGCTAGACAAGCAGAGATACGTGCGACGACCTGGGTCTCTGAGCGGGGAAAGGACAGAATTAATTGGGTGTCGTCAGCGTAGCAGTGGTATGAAAAACCATGCGGGCTAATGACTGATCCGAGCGAGTTTGTGTACAGGGAGAAGAGGAGGGGACCAAGAACGGAGCCCTGAGGGACCCCTGTAGTTAATTGACAAGGGTCGGACTCGGACCCTCTCCAAGTTACCCTGTAGGTACGGTCTTTGAGGTATGAGGTGAGGAGGGAAAGTGCAGAGCCTGAAACTCCAAGTTCTTGGAGAGTACGAAGGAGGATCTGATGGTTCACCGTGTTGAATGCAGCAGACAGGTCCAACAGGATGATGACAGAGGAGAGGGATGCTGCTTTGGCAGTGTGCAGTTCCTCAGTGACAGCAAGGAGAGCAGTTTCTGTGGAGTGACCTGCCTTGAAACCAGACTGGTGCGGATCCAGAAGGTTGTTCTGATGGAGATAACAGGAGAGTTGTTTAAAGACAGCGCATTCAAGTGTTTTAGACAGGAACGGGAGGAGAGACAGGCCTGTAGTTTATAACATCAGACGGGTTGAGAGTGGGTTTCTTTAGGAGAGGGTTTACTCTTGCCTCCTTGAGACTGTTTGGAAAGTGACCAGAAGTTAGAGAAGTGTTGATGAAATGGGTGAGAAACGGTAGAATATCAGGAGCGATAGTCTGAAGGAGGTTTGAGGGATAGGGTCCAGAGGACAGGTGGTAGGGCGGGCAGAGGTAATGAGGGTAAGAACCTCACTTGGAGAGAGAGGGGAAAAGGAGGTTAGTGTGTGGGTGGAAGGAGGGTCTGGTGACCCAGCGGTGAGTAAAGGTGAGTCAGAAAAAGAAGAGCGAATATCATCAACCTTTTTTTCAAAGTGGTTAACAAAGTCGCTTGACAGAAGTGAGGAGGGGGGAGGGGCTTTGGGGGGTCCAAGAGGGTGGAGAAGATGGAAAATAGTTTTTTGGGATTGGAATAGGAAGATTGATCTTATCTTGAAAGAAAGTGCTTTTTGCCTGAGAGATCGAAGCAGAGAAAGAGGAGAGGAGAGCCTGATAGGTTAGGAGGTCGTCATGGTGTTTGGATTTCCACCGTTTCCGCTCTGCTGCCCTAAGGACGGTTCTATTAGCACGCAGTGCGTCATTTAGCCAGGGAGCAGGAGGGGACTGACGAGCCTGCCGAGATGTGAGAGGACAGAGAGAGTCCAGAGAGGATGAGAGAGTACAGAGGAGAGTTTCTGCATCAGAGTTTGGAGGCAGGAGTTGGAACGAGTCAGAGGAAGGGAGGGCTGAGAGAACCGATGAGGCAAAGGTAGAGGGGGAGAGGGAACGAAGGTTACGGCGGACAGGTGCAGGATGAGAAGAGATTAGTTTGTTATGTTTGGAAAGGGGTGGAGAGAATGAAATGAAGAAGTGATCGGATGTGTGGAGCGGGTTTACAGAGAGGTTAGAAGTAGTGCAGTTCCTTCAGAATATGAGATCAAGGACATTGCCAGCTTTATGAGTTGGTGGGGATGGAGACAGTGAGAAAACAAAGGCGGTTAACAGAGATGTTAGTTTGTCTATCTTCCCTGACTGGAGGTTGAAGTCTCCGAGAAGTACAGCGGGAGGGCCAGTTTCAGGGATGTGTGAGAGGAGATTATCTAATTCCTCCAAGAAGTCTCCCAAGGCGCCTGGTGGACGGTAGAGAACAACAATGGTTAATTGTATAGGATGGGTTACTGTGACGGCATGGAATTCAAAGGTGGAAGGAGTGAAGTTAGGTAGCTTGAAGAGGGAAAAGCTTCATTTGGGAGAGAGCAGGAGACCAGTGCCACCTCCTCTGCCAGTGGGTCTGGGTGTATAGGAGAAGGAATATGCTGTGGAGAGAGCTGCTGGGGTGGATGTGTTGGATGGAGTAATCCACGTCTCAGTGAGAGCAAGGAAATCCAGAGACTGCAGGGAAGCGTAGCCAGAGATGAAGTCAGCCTTAGGAACAGCTGACTGGCAGTTCCACAGGCCACCTGAAACTAGATGTTGGATGTCAGTGGAGAATGTGGGATAGACGAGAGCAGGCCGGTTATAGCGATTAGGAGATACACGGGGCCAGCGATGATTGCGAGAAGACACGTGAACAGGAATGGAGAAAATACACATGATTATAGCATGAGGGGCTAGAAAACTAAATAAAATAAAATAAAACACCAGCGGTAATTAGCTCAATCAGAGGAGGATTTGCCTCCTCTTTGCCACCCTCGTGACTCCCGCAGGACTCCAATGTCTTTGTCAGTCTTACTCCCGCAGGACTCCAATGTCTTTGTCTGTCTGAAGCTGACGCTCCAGGAAAGAGCTACCTAAAATGGACGCCTGATTGCTGAGTTCTCACAGCTGTGGGGCCACGCCCCTCTAATTAGTTAACTCTCTACAGCTGATGGGCGACAGCAGAGTGTCTCTGCCTATATTGTCATGCAGGGTTGAGTACCCCACTGAGACCTGTGTAACAGGTTTCCTTTGAGCAGATCTGAGATTTAAAATCTCTCAAAAGCGCCATTTTAGCTCCAATAACTTCAGAACAATTATACAGAGTAGAATAAATGAAACAGAGAAGTCTAATTAAACAAGAATATAACTTACCGTGGTTGCTGCGTCAATAGGTAGTGTCGTCACCCGGTCTCGATGCACACTGAGTTCTTCAGAATTTAAATGCGGTATTTAAGTGCTTTTTAGCTGAAAGATGGGTGAGTCACGCTGTTGTACTTCACGCAATCAGCAGAGTGTCCCTGCCTATATTGTAATGCAGGGTTGAGTACCCCACTGAGACCTGTGTAACAGGTTCACTTTGAGCAGATCTGAGATTTAAAATCTCTCAAAAGCGCCGTTTTAGCTACAATAACTACAGAACAATTATACAGAGTAGAATAAATGAAACAGAGAAGTCTAATTAAACAAGAATATAACTTACAGTGGTTGCTGCGTCAATAGGTAGTGTCGTCACCCGGTCTCGATGCATACATGTCTTAAAGGTCTCCTATTATGCAAAAATGATGCCGAAAAGCTAGTGATTCCACATGGTAGGCAGTCGGCCAAATGCTGTCGGTCAAAGAAATCACTGATTGGCTGTTCAGCTAGCGAATCAGTGCATGAGAAGCGAAACGGAAGTGAGGGACCCAAACAAACTATTAAGAAGGCAAATCTGAGATTTCATTTAACTCCAACTCTCGACACAGGTTCGGGAAAGCCCCATGAGCTTCTCGCTGTAGAGTGAAAATGGAACGCACACGCTGCTTGTTGTTTGTTTGTATCACGCAGTCTGTTCTTCTTCTCTCGGCTATCACGCAGTCTCTCTTCCGGTTGTTGCCTCTTTTGAATGACGAATACACACTACCGCCGCCTGCTGGTAAGGAGAGTTATTGCCACTCACGCATGTGCAGTCCGTACGTGCTTCTTGGCCGTCGGCTGACGTCTTTGTGGTGTGTTCCAGTGCGACACATGGCCAAGACGCAGAGACGCGAGGCGACACAACAGTCGGGTCCGTCTGTGCCAGTTCTTTGGTGTCAGCTTGGTGTGTCCGGGGCTTTAAAGGTCTCCTATCATGCAAAATGCACTTTTTGATGTCTTTTATACATAAATCTGTGTCCCCGGTGTGTCCCCGGTGTGTCCCCCGGTGTGTCCCTGGTATGTCCCCGGTGCGTCCCCCGTGTCCCCCCCGGTGTCCCCCCGGTGTCCCCCCGGCGTGTACCCTGTGTGTACCCTGTGTGTCCCCGGTGTGTCCCCGGTGTGTACCCGGTGTGTACCCTGTGTGTCCCCGGCTTGTCCCCGGTGTGTACCCTGTGTGTCCCCGGTGTGTCCCCGGTGTGTACCCGGTGTGTCCCCGGTGTGTCGGGAGACTCACAAAGTGTCAGAAAATAAAACCCACTCTTTTTTCCTCCGTACCCACATTTCTAAAAGTTTAATCAGCTCGATCAAAGAATATTCACGCTTCAGAGCCCCTCATTTCACACCACGATGAATCACCGTGAAGCAACAGATGATCATCCAGTAATCAAAGCTGTCCTTCACACCTCGGGGAAAAGTTCCTCCTGCTTTCCCATCAACCTGGAGGTAGGGTCGGAGAATCCCCGAGTGGAAATGAAATGATTGGAGGCAGGAAATAGATATCCACCTTTCTCATTCATTCTTCCCCATCGCCTCCTGATTCCCCTCATCTCCCCTCCTCTCTTCTCTTGTCTCCCCCCCAAACCCCCGTCTTCTCAACTCAATTCAATTACTTCCTTTCCAATTCTGCTTCTCCCACCTCTCTGGGGTTTGTTGTCCATTGCATCCATTCCTTAAGACCTTCTTCTTCCTCCCGTTTCCTCAGGGTTTTCAATCTCTCTCCTCTCCTTTGTAGTTACTATTCTGCTTCCTCCTCTCTCATCTCATTGGTTGTCTCCCCCCCTTTATCTCCCTTTATCTCCCTTATTCTTCTTCTTCTTCTTCTTCTTCTTCTTCTTCTTCTTCTTCTTCTACCATCTCTTATCTCTGTTGTCCCTGTCCTCCCCCTCTATCCATTAATCTCTCCTCTTCCCTGTCAGAATCACATTATCTGATCATTAGTCGAGACCTGTCACAGTTCATCACATCAACCGGAAAAACCCCGGCACCTTCCCTTTATTCATTAAATCTCAGTGTAGAAAAAACAGCTCTAGAGACCTCTACGTTCTGGACATTTCTATGAAGCTATCTGTGATTATTAACAGCTATTATCAAGAGAGGAAGGGTTGTTCTTCGTCGATCGGACCTCTCATTTCCAGGTGGAATCGCTCCAACATGAGCGTTGAGTTTACCATCGCCGGTTTCTAGTTGATTGCCTTAAACTCACCCAATTTAGCTAATAGAAAACCACTTCCTGTTTGAAACGAATTGGCCTTAAGGGTCAATGAGTAACGAGTATAGATCAGCGCTTCCCCAGCTTGCTTCTGTCATGGCTCTCAGCCACAACAAACGCGCGACAGAAAACGAGGGCGTGAATAGAGAAAAAGAGTTTATTCACTGCTGCTGAAGGACACAAACGACGAAACAAGAGGTCAGCTGGTCGTGGCTGCTCTTCGCGTTGCGTCCTCTTGCCAGAGAGAGATTGCAGGTCTCACTCAGGCCCTTTAACCCTCTGGTACCGGCCGCCAGGTGTCCTCAATCCCAGCTGATAGACCAAAGGGAAAACCTTAAAGGAACATACACACACCAGAGATAACAAGGCAGGGGTCGTCACAGCTTCAGAGGCAGAAGAACTAATCCGCTGCACACCAGGCTGCTGATGAACTCTAAATGTCCATTCATGAAGATGCATGTTTATTCTGCCTTCATTTGAAAAGTTCAGGAGTATCAGGTTCTCCTGCAGTAAAATGTGTTGTGTCAAATGATCATATAATCATTTAAAACATATAGCCTTATACTTTGGTTGCCTTTTACACTGTTCAATTGTATTTGTAGTCTTGTATGTGTTTAACAGAGACAGATGTTATGGATTTACATGTCAGGAGGCAAAGGAAGTAAAAGGGGGATTTGCAGATGTTTAAATAATGAGGGGGGTTAATGGTTTAATGATGGGATGTAGGAGCAGCTGTTTCCTCTCATGAATATATAGAGAGACTATAAGCAGAACTTCTTTATCCTCTGAGGACACACTCACAGAAATATTTGACCCTAATATAGAGGATTTATGTATTTCAATTGCATATAAAATGTCCATCCATTTGAATAGTTCTTACATAAATTGACTAATAAACTCTCTGCATTGCAAATAAGTAATAACTATGTCTACAACCTTATTATCAATACATGCAATGTGTTTCAAATACATTAGAACCAGGCTTATGTATTAAATAAAGCATTTTAAATTCATAAGATCCAGGTTTATGTATATAAAATAAATATAGCTTATTTGGTGCATTAATTTATTAATGCATACAATTTATACACTTTTTTGAAATTATCTACTTTTATAATACATCTTACAAAAATAGTCTTCTTGTTTCACATTTTAATACATCAAGAAATCACAGGATGAAGTGGCTCTGTATTTGCATTTGAGATAGATTTAACTTGCATATTGACTTTCTTTATTACTTTATTAAATATAACAAAAGACAAACTTTGTCCATGAATTATTTATCAAATCAAATCAAATCAAGTTTTATTTATATAGCACATTTTTAAAACGATTTTTGGTCGAGCCAAAGTGCTGTACATATAATAAAAATACCCTACAGTAGAGACACTTTACAGTAAATACAACAGCACTGATTGTTCAGAATATCAGTATGAGAAAAAATGACACCCTCTGTCCTTAGACCCTCTGTCCTTAGACCCTCACATCGTACAAGGAAACACTTCCTGAAAAAACCCCACAGTTTAAGGGAAAAATGGGAGAAACCTCAGGGAGAGCAACAGAGGAGGGATCCCTCTCCCAGGACGGACAGACGTGCAATAGATGCCGTGTGCAAATCGAAGAGATAATACATTTTACAGCATATAGACCGAATGTTAGGAAATGCATGTGTCTGTAATAAGAAGATGAATCCATGAGGATGTCAGCTACAATCCTGTGGAAGCCATCAGGGAAGCAGCATGACGAGACCCAAGGCAGGACCACAGAGACAGGTTCAGCCACGACCCGAAGTCCACGACTTAATCCAGAACTCAGGATAGAGGATCCAAGACACAGGACTACAGCAAGAGGATCAGCCTCGACTCCGGATCCCGGCGTCGATATAGACACACAAAAAAAACAGACACAGACAGGCACACGCAGGGAGTATTTATCAGTTTCTCTTAAGAATGTTCCTCCACAAATGGCTCTTTCTGATAAAGAATGCTTGGCCTGACTCTCTAGCATCACGTATTGTTCACCAGAGCAACTTTTTGAAACCTACAAGCACAATTCACAAATAATGGATTGTGGCTGCTAATCTACGCGTCTCAAGACACAATTTACTACATTTATTTTACCAACGGCACCTAGTATTTGCAGCTGAGTGCAATTTGTCATGTCTTGCATCTGGTAATAGCAAGTATCCATGTGACAAAGTATAGATGTTCCCTTTGAGCCAAGAAGTAGGCAGAACAATGGCAATGAAGGAGGAACAACTATTACATTTACAAGTACCAACAAGGTGCCGAGGTATGCTTTAAACATCATAAACCAAAGAAGAGTTATCATTTAATGACGCCATGATCACTGGAAAGTCTGTGCATTGAAAACAAGCTTCAGTTACTAAGGAGCTTTTACATGTCACTGGTGGTGTGAGTGGGTAAGATAACTGAGCTTTGTGGCTGTTCTTGCATTGAGGATTATATTTCAAAAACATTTCAAAAAGTCTTTATTGTCAATCTTTCAGTTTTTGTGTCCAGACAGAGAGATTGTGTTTCCCACAATCCAGAGGAATTAAAAAAATACAAATACATATGCGAATACGTATAAAAATGTCCACCAAAGGTATGAAAATGACCCATTTATATATGTGCAAACAGCAAAGGAGCAAAGTGCCAAGTTTGAGTTTGATATCTACAAAGTTTGTAGTAAATACAACAACTTTTGGATGTGGAAAGCTCTGCTCGGAGGAATTAGAACTCCTCACCTCAGCTTCTCTCAAATCCTGAACACAGCCCTGAATATGACCCCTCTAATTATTGCAAAACTCAAACTTCTATATCTTTCCAGCACCGCAGTACGATCCAGAAACGTCACTTGAAGACACTCTCAGAAAAGAAGGAAAGACGAGAGGAGTGTTTACAGACGCTCGGCCTCGTCTGCCTTTCCGTGTGGGAAAACATGATGTTTCAAACACAGTGACTCCAGAGGAAAGTTCACAACGTGTTTCCTCCACGAAGACGAAGAGCTGATTAGATTTCCATTCGACTCGCTTAATAAATTTGCATTTTCAATGTGGAAAAAACTCCAAACTACAGTAAAGTTCACACCAGGCTGAAAGAAATCTCTGCCCATTCATTCATAACGTGTCTTAATGAAAAGACTAATTAGCACAACAGTTGTGTTTAATGTGTCATTAGGAGCTTCTTGCTGTCTGACGGTGTTAAGAAGTGAAAGTCATATTGGGAGCCTGAACGTAAGATCATCAGACGGCTAAATACAGCTATATATTTTGTTATAAGACACTAAGCAATTAAAAAAGTCCCCGATTTGAGAAATCCATATTTCTTTGGTTTTAAGCATCTTTACTTCATAATAACCCGATTTGCTCTGTGCTAATTATGACTTTATAGCTGATATTACATGTACATTGATGTCTTCTTAGTTCTCTACATGATTTACCCCATTCATTTAGGATTAAATTAGCCGTGTGGAGCCATAAACAAACAAACAAAATGTACGTTCAGTAGGCGTCACTAGAAGATATTGTTCCAGCAAGAAACGTTGTTGTAATCCAACATTGTTTATTAGCTTCCTTCCCTTGGTATCAGCAACTTAAAGCAGCTCCATGTTGAGGTGAAAGAAGTCCACAGGGAGCTGTGAAGTTTAGTTGCCCCCTTGTGGCTCAAGTTTAAGAAGGCGAGGCTCCAAAAGCTCCAGGTTGCTTAATGACTGTCTGCGTATACTGCTTAGAAAACCAAGGCGGTGCAGTGCAAGTGAAATGTTCTGTAATGCACGAGTCAACACGTTCCATGCTCTCTTGAGAAATCTGATCTCATCTGATGCTGCTTTCAAATCCGTGTCTCAGTGCTGTACGATACCAGCCACCTCTGTGGAAACATTGGTATAACTGCCTTTTTAATTTCTATTTGAGTGTTGTACGTCTTTTAAAAATAGACCTAGAGTCTCTTTAAATAAAGCTGATGATGATTTACTCTTTTACTATGGTAATACAAATAGGAGGCACAAGTCTAAATTGATTATAAAACAGGGGAAAACTAAGATAAGATGATAAGAGGTATTTTATTGATCCCAAATTTGGAAATGTTTGCGTTGCAGCAGCATCAAAAACAACAAAACAAGGCCTTGCACATAAGTAGAAATTGAAGAGTAGAAATAAACAATACTATAATTTAAACATCTCAAAGTAGAATTAAAACAGCATTAACAAGTACAACGTATACAGTAGACCATGAATACTCGTACTCTTTAAACACACAGCTGTGACCGCATCAGATCAGTATTACTCTGGAAAACATATTTTATCAACCTGTAGGGGAAGCGAGTGGAGAAGAGATAGATGGAGAAGAAGGCTAACGTCTAACAGGCTAGTCAGCTAATGTTCTAGCTGTCGGTAAGCTTTGAGGCTCTCAAAGTTTAAATTATAATAATTATTAAACACCATATGGTTCAAACCTGCAGCGAGGATCTGTGTCTACGTTCAGGCAGAGAGAGAAATTATAAAAACATCGACATGTGTTTTTTAAACCAACCAGCAGCTTCCCACGTCTCCTAACACTGCCATACAATCCCCCAACATACATCATTAGGATAAACTAATCACATATCGGTGATTCAAATGCGCTTAAAACCTGTTTCTTTGCCAAGTAAATGTTGATAAATGTAGTACCAACACAAACAGAGGCAATGTGTGATAACCCTGGAGCAGGTGAAGCAGCAGGTGAGTAATGTATCCCCTGAACTACACAGAAAATGTACCTTCTTACCCTGGCAGCCTTTCTGGTCCTCACTGATTAACATATAGCACATCTACCTTGTTAGGAGTCGTCCCAAAGGACACAAAAATAATTAGGACAAAAGCACGTTCTAACACAAATAGACTCCCGGTTAACGAGTCTCTTTGCTCCGAGGTCTTTTCTTTATAAGACATCAATAAGATGAAGTAGTTGCCGTGCAGAACGAAGAACGATAAGGCTCGTTCATAATGAAGATGGATTCAGGGGGCGATAAATACTGAATGCTGCTGCATAGTTTAGCAAAACAAGGTGTTCATAACGCTGCCATCACACACTCCTCTGGGTGTGAAGATGTAACTTAATAAACGCTTTCCACCAAGACGCATTCATTACAGCAGCTGCAGAAGAAGGGAGGGTTTAGACCCGCAGCAGCTCTGAGAGTCAGACTGTTGCTGAGATCTGAATCATTAGCTCTGAATGTTGTTACACATACAGTACGTTGCACACTTGGACACAGAAGGGACTTAAAGGTCACCTATTATGCAAAATGCTCTTTTTGAGTATGTGTAAAGAAGCAGGAAATAAAAAGGTTCTCCCCTTGTGTTAAACGCGTGAGAGAAAAAGCATTTCAGCTCCGTACTGTTTCAGAAATAATGCTTGATGTGGTTTGGAACCTAATATGGCGTTTCTTCAAGGCAGTGTTTGGCTGAGTATTTGGAGCAAAACACTTCAGAGATATGTTTGATCCTGTTGCTGTGGTCCTGGATCCTGAGTCCTGAGTCAAGGATCTTGAGTCCTGGATCTGAGTCCTGGACTTGGAGTCGTGGCTGAACCTGTCTCTGTGGTCCTGCCTGACTCTCATCATGCTGCTTCCCTGATGGCTCCCACAGGATTGTTGACATCCTCATAGATTCATCTTCTTATTACAGACACATGCATTTCCTAACATTCGGTCTATATGCTGTAAAATGTATTATCTCTTTGATTTACACACGGCATCTATTGCACGTCTGTCTGTCCTGGGAGAGGGATCCCTCCTCTGTTGCTCTCCCTGAGGTTTCTCCCATGTTCCCTTTAAACTGTGGGTTTTCTCTGGAAGTTTTTCCTTGTACGATGTGAGGGTCTAAGGACAGAGGGTCTAAGGACAGAGGGTCTAAGGACAGAGGGTTTCATATTGTCATACTGATATTCTGTACACACTGTGAAGACCACTGAGACAAATGTAACATTTGTGATATTGGGCTATATAAATAAACATTTATTGATTGACATGTTTTGTATAGATATGCAACCCTGTCTCCTAAAAATTACGTTCCCACAGAACTAAACTGCATTCTCAATTACGTTTAGTCAGAAACGTATTTTCTCCCACGTTACGTTCGTTATGAACGTATCTCAAATACGTTTATTTTCTACATATCTTCTAGAAACATATTTTCTCCCACGTTACGTTTCTTATGAACGTATCTTAAATACGTTTATTTTCTACATATCTTTGCCATTTATTGTCTTGCTTATAATAATGATAATAGTCATTTATAAATATCATTTTAGAGCACACATTTGAAATCAGTAGGCGAGGCTGTAATTTCTCCAGCTGTTACTCTCATGAGCGAGGCAGAAAATAATAGTTTTAACATGCCAAAAAGCTGCTGTGTCATTTATTGCACCTCAAACATTAAAACAAATCCAGAGTTATGTGTTTCTGTACTTCCTCTAAGAACAAAGGACAGTAACAGAAGAGCTCTGTCGCTTCAGGCTTGATCTCCGTTCAAATGACAGCGTTGATTTCCCAAAAAGTGGGCGGGGCTGTAAAGTGACGTAGATTTTACTCTCATCTATTATTCAAAACCATTCTATTTATTCTAACGTAAATTACATGCCAGTGTTTTATCTTTTTATTTATTTGTTTTTATTTTAAATCGTATAATGTCGGACTTGTTTTCCCGTCTGTGAGGAAAAGAAATGGCTCAGAGCCTCAGAATACTGAAATCTGTATTTTTGAAAATCTTTTTTTCCTTCTAATTTGTTATTATTTTCTAAATAACACACTGTTATTTACTCAACAATAACACACAATTATCCTTGCTTTTATTTATTCGTTTAATTCTATAATCTTGGGCTTTTTAGCCATAAATAAAGTCACCGGAAACAGACGTAGGCCTATAAGGGACATTTCGAGCGATACACACCACAAACCCACTGAACAGATTACCCAAGATCCTCAGCTTGAAGCTCGTTGATTGGATGTTTTAGCCGCAATACATGTTGGGATATGATGTTAATGCGATATGATATCCGAAAACATTTGTTGAATAATGTTATTTTTGTTGAATAATGTTATTTGATGAAAAAAATATTAAGAATACATACTTTCATAGGGGGAAAGTAGAAGGTCAATGATAGAAATATAGAATATAAAAAATCAAGAAGATACTGTAAGTGATATCTACAATAAAACAGTTTAGTGCCGGATGTACGATATTAATAGGAGGATGTGCAAAACAGACAAACTAATTAACCTTCATTAACACATTAAAGAATACTTTAGGTTAAGGTCTTCTTTCAAATAAGAAAGAAGCTTTGGGGGTATCTATCTACAGATAAATATTAAGCCTGACAAAGTACTTAATGTCTAATATATTGCTTTCCTGCAATGTTAACTATGTTGAAGCACTTATTTTAACTGATATTATACACATTAATTATACTCTTATGTAGATAGTATAAGAAATGTGCAGAATTTGACAGTTTAATGGTGGAGGTACACACATATTCATAGATGTCGTAATGCACTGTTGAGGAACCTGAGACCCAAGTTTTTCATTCATTGCATAACTACACCGTAGTTGTGTATATGATATGTCAATAAACCTTAGAAAATCTTGAAATCTTGAAAGGGATGTGCAAAATAGCCATTATATACAGTTTTTAATTAACTATTAGTAGAGAATAACGAGTAATGAATATACTTTATAGAGATCTGCAGATAAATGTTTAGTCTTCTCAAGCACCAACTATCAAATATCTCTCCTGATTGTTGGCACTTGACAATCACCTTTCCTGAATTTTACTCAGGTGTAACTAAAGTCTGCTTTAAGGGTTGTTTATATTTCACATCATTAATCAGAATCTGCAAAGTAACTAAAATAAATGTAGTGGAGTAAAAATACCAGGTTAACCTCTGAATTGTAGTGGAGTAGAATTACAAAGTAACAATGAGCTGTCATGTGGGTATATATTAATGCTGCCCATTATGGATACAAGCGATTTTCACCCATTTAGTAATTACATGTTTTAAATGTGTACACACCAATGTGTTTCCTATCGCCTAAACCTCCAGGGCTGTACACAGTTTAATACTGTCAACTTCTAATTTTGGGAAAAACGAAAACGTCTTTTCAAACTACAATTCCGAGAAGAGACGTGCCATAGAGAACATGTTGCGAAACACAATAGCCAGCATGTGTAGTTCTCGGGGGGCGTTCAAATCCAGTTTTGTATAGTCTGCCGTGGTTTCGTTCCATTTCAAAGAGCTTGACGCTCGGCATAACCTTGGCGCACTGCCACTCCAACATCCAATCCCAGAGTTTGAAGATTAATCATGGGGTTTGTCAACGGGACTGTAGTCCCAAACGATAGCTGGGGATTATGGGTAGTGTAGTGTTGGCCATCCTAACTGAATTTTTTTTCGGATATCATATCGCATTAACAACACCACATCTGGCGTCACAGATATCTTCTGTTACTGTCCTTTCTTCTTAGAGGAAGTACAGAAACACGTAACTCTGGATTTGTTTTAATGTTTGAGGTGCAATAAACGACACAGCAGCTTTTTGGCATGTTAACACTATTATTTTCTGGCTCATGAGAGTAACAGCTGGCGAAATTACAGCCTCGCCTACTGATTTCAAATGTGTGCTCTAACATGATATTTATAAATGACTATTATCATTATTATAAGCAAGACAATAAATGGCAAAGATATATAGAAAATAAACGTATTTAAGATACGTTCATAACAAACGTAACGTGGGAGAAAATACGTTTCTAGAAGATATGTAGAAAATAAACGTATTTAAGATACGTTCATAAGAAACGTAACGTGGGAGAAAATATGTTTCTAGAAGATATGTAGAAAATAAACGTGTTTAAGATACGTTCATAACGAACGTAACGTGGGAGAAAATACGTTTCTGGCTAAACGTAATTGAGAATGCAGTTTAGTTCTGTGGGAACGTAATTTTTAGGAGACAGGATTGAGATATGGCCCTATAATATATAGTTCAAATATAGCATAATACGTGAGCTTTAAGATAAGATAAGATGTACTTTATTGATCCCAATTTGGGAAATGTTTGCGTTGACAAGGCATTGCATATAAGATAAATTAAAAGAGTATAAATAAACAATTCTAAAATGTAAACATAAACAAACCCAGCAGCAAAGAAGAGAGCACTGGCAACCACAGACTGGTAGAAGATCTCCAGCATCTTGCTGCACACGTGGAAGGATCTCAGCTTCCTCAGAAAATAGAGACGGCTCATCCCGTTCTTGTACACAGCATCAGTGTTGATCCTCCAGTTCAGTCCGTTGTCTAAGTGCACTCTCAGGTACTTGAAGTCCTCCACAACAGCCTCATCCTCTCCCAGAATGCACAGGGGCGGAGGACATCAATGACCATCTCTCTGGTCTTGGCCACATTCAGAAGCAGATGATTTTAACTGTATTTGTTCTGAAAATACAGAAACACTTCACTGCAACGTGGCTGTGTACTGTCGGCTCGGTCTGCATAAATACTCCTTTACATTCTTCGACTTGCATTAAACAATAAAAACATAAAATATCCTGCTTGCAATTAACCTGATAAGCACACATTAACAACGTATTATTTATTTAAAGGTGACTTCAGTCATCAGTCCGTATAAGCTTGCAGGTGACGCATTGTTTCACATGGCACACACTCGTCATTTAACCGGTTAAAGGTCCCCTATCATACTGTTTTTCATCAATACATTACAGGTCTCAGATATATACAGAGCCTGTCTCTGATTGGCTGAAACACAAAACAGATCATTGCAGCATTACCCATAATCCCCTCTGTTTCAGCCCTGTTTCCAAAGTGCTGATTCTCTGTCTGTTACTTTAGATGAAAATAAGGAGCCCCTCCTCACGCCCCTCTGAGAGACATTTGGTGTATCAATCCACTGACCGGAAGTCCGGTCAATTTAAATGACTGCATATAGTCCCCTGATCCTCCATCCTGACTGTTGGCGAGACTTAACAACCTTAGAAATGTCCAAAACAACCAATCAATCAATTCGATGTATCCCGTTACTCACATCCTGTTTCTTGTCTTGCAGGAAACGCGTTCGTGGTGAGTCTAGCTTTCGCTGACCTGGTCGTCGCCATCTACCCGTACCCGCTCGTCCTCTTTGCCATCTTTAACGACGGCTGGATCGCGGGAAACATCCACTGTCAGATCAGCGGCTTCCTGATGGGCCTCAGCGTCATCGGATCCATCTTCAACATCACGGGAATCGCCATCAACCGCTACTGCTACATCTGCCACAGCCTCAAGTACGACAGGATCTTCTCCAACAGGACCACCATGTGCTACGTGGTGCTAGTTTGGGCGCTCACCATTATCGCCATCGCGCCCAACTGGTTTGTGGAATCGCTGAAATACGACCCGCGCGTTTACTCCTGTACTTTCGCCCAATCCGTAAGCTCTTTTTACACCATTATGGTTGTGGTGGTGCACTTCATTCTGCCCATTAGCATCGTGAGCTACTGCTACCTGCGCATCTGGATTCTCGTCATCCAGGTGAGGCGGAGGGTGAAGCCGGACACGCGACTGAAGATCAACCCGCACGACTTACGCAACTTCCTCACGATGTTCGTAGTGTTCGTGCTCTTCGCCGTTTGCTGGGCGCCGCTCAATTTCATCGGATTAGCGGTGGCGTTGGACTCCCGTTTGGGCGAAGCGATACCGGAGTGGCTGTTCACGGCGAGCTACTTCATGGCATACTTTAACAGCTGCTTAAACGCTGTCGTCTACGGAGCCCTGAACCACAACTTCAGGAAGGAGTACAAGAGGATTGTCATGATCGTCTTCAAGTTTCACTGCTGAGACGAAACGCAGAGGGGAAAGTTAAGGTGGCTGACGGGTGCGAACACGCTACAACGACCCAGAACACACTGCAGCTTCAAAAACGATGCAAATATGAAATCACAAATGTGCCAAAACACATGAAGACACATCTTCAGCAACTTGACAACACATGCAGCATTTTAGAAAACATTCAGAAACAAACTCAGTTGGATCTTTACAGACTTTAAATGTTGATGTTGGATTATTCATTGTGATCATCTTCTCCCCGATGCATAACAGTTTTCTACTGAGTTGTTTTATGACGTAAACAATTACGTCAGCGCTGTTTCTGTTAACGCAGAAGGACAGAAAATGCTGCGAATGAATAATAATGACTATTATTTCAAAAAGAAATGTATTAAATAGAATATTGGTGCTTTTTGAATATTTATTTATGTATTTATTTAAGCAAGGATCTCAGAAAAGAGAAGAGACGATTTATGCCAGATTTCAGCTAATAGCTAATTCCCATCTACATAACAATAAACAAACACTAAAAACATTGCATAATCTCTATCGCACGAACAATTATAAAACAAGATTAAAATACAGGTCAATAAAATAGTACATAGTACAGTTAAAATATAATATTACAATTAGGGCTGTCAGTCGATTAAAATATTTAATCGCGATTAATCGCAAATTAATCGCACATTTTTTATCTGTTCTAAATGTTTCTTAGAGGGATATTTTCAAGTTTTTAATACTCTTATCAACATATGAGTGGACACATATGCTTTATGCAAATGTTTGTTTGTTTATTATTATTATCATTTGAACAATGACAAATATACTCATGAATATTAAACATAACAACCTCTGAACATTAAAAATATACATATACACATACACACACCCTCCCGGTCCTCCCGATGGCCAGTCGGTGCCTGCCGGTGAGCGTGGAAGTGTGGTCTGCCGCAAGCGGACGGCAGGAGCGGGGCTGTCAGCATCAGCTTGTAGATGGTATTTTAAACTCGACACTATTTACAGTTTTTTACCATGTTCAATCTGAATTTACTTTAAAATAAAAAACATCTATATTGATTCTGACTTTTCTACATCCAACTCACAGGTTTATCATTACTTTGAGAATAAAGATGATTAATTTACTACTTTAAATAAAAGACTGTTTCTAAGGAGGATCAAGGGACTACTTGTTTGTTTGTTTTAAATTGATCATTGTTCATCACACTAAAACGATGTGGAAATAGCGTGCGTCGTCATCGGTCATTCCACGGAGGGCGAAACGAGCCTCAGTCTCTGCGAACGATGCAGCCGCAGACGTCTCCCAAAAACTCTGGCAGTTTGAGAAACACGGCGTTATTTGCCATGTTCGGTTCAGATCTACGAGACTTATGTCAGGGTCAACAATGTAGTGCCGAGAGACGGGAGTCGGTGGCGTTATAGTGATGTAGTTTATAGTGTAGTGATGTAGTTTATAGTGTAGTGATGTAGTTTATAGTGATGTAGTTTATAGTGATGTAGTTTATAGTGATGTAGTTTATAGTGATGTAGTTTATAGTGTAGTGATGTAGTTTATAGTGATGTAGTTTATAGTGATGTAGTTTATAGTGTAGTGATGTAGTTTATAGTGATGTAGTTTATAGTGATGTAGTTTATAGTGATGTAGTTTATAGTGATGTAGTTTATAGTGTAGTGATGTAGTTTATAGTGATGTAGTTTATAGTGTAGTGATGTAGTTTATAGTGTAGTGATGTAGTTTATAGTGTAGTGATGTAGTTTATAGTGATGTAGTTTATAGTGATGTAGTTTATAGTGATGTAGTTTATAGTGTAGTGATGTAGTTTATAGTGATGTAGTTTATAGTGTAGTGATGTAGTTTATAGTGTAGTGATGTAGTTTATAGTGCAATTACTTATCTTAAAGAGATTGCAACATTATACTCCTTGAAAAAAATTGCTCAATTAATTTAATACATTTATTATGCACACAATAAAAAACCTCAACAAATATATTGATCCTGGCTTAACCAGCGACCTTTACTCTGTTGTTCATAAGCTCGGTTTCAGAAAACCTGTCAGTAACAACTATTAGAATTGTAGTAATGTCTATAAACCAATTGGTTGATTGGTTGATGGTTATTTCTATAGAAATAATTTGAAACAGTTTAATAAAGAATGTTAAACTATATTTAAAACTGTAATTGAACTTCAACTTATATCAATTATCTGATTCCAGTGGCCAGTTTTTTTCAAGTCATTTACTTTTGGTGAGATAACTAAAGTTTAGTTAATTTTACCCTGGCGACGGACTGATTCATTATTAGTTGTTACAAAGCATACACAATTTGCACACAATTTCATAGGCATATTTATATATATATATATATGTATTTATTTAATTATTTATTTATTTAATTTTGGCTTAAATGGCATTCCATAGATTGGTACGTGATCTGCACTCGCTCAAGGGAAAACCTCCAGCTTGACTTGAGACCGCCCCCGTGATAAATAAATTATAATGAAGCCAGCTGCAATGGATCATTGATCCACCAGGGGGTGCAGTGGGGTTCCACACTGGAGCTCATGTGAAATAAAGTCAGATACAGTACGCTGGATGTACAGCGGAACTTTGTTAACATCCATATGTCACGTATATCATACTCTGTGCTAAATAAGAGACATGTGATCATTTACAAAACATCACCATGTTGTTATTTAACAAAATAATGTTGTTTAGTCGGAAAAAAACGAACGGGAGGAAATGCAGCCCGGCTCTCGATTTTTAATCCTAATTTAATCATCATCTTCACCACGATCATTTATGTTTATGTTCGCCGAATTTACATGAAATCACTGACACATATGAATATACTGTATTCAACTTCATTAAAAACGTTATTAACGTGCCTAAACTCAGTAATCCACTAAACATATTTATATTTTAATGGAGCCTCGTCGGCAGATCAGGATCCCAACGCGTAGCGGAGGGATCTTGATCAGCTGAAGGGTGTCATTTTCCCCATAAGGAACAAGTCGCTGCAAATTATCCCGCTTATTACATGGCCACATTCTCAACAAAGTAACGACATGACTCCCAATATTAATTGAAATGCTTTTATGGATTTAGAAAATGTTTTTATTTTTTTCAAACACTCCCTTTTTTGGTCCATCTGCGGCGGTAATAAGTTTTGTGCGCTGTGATGATTCGGCTGTTCCTTTAGTAATGAATATTAAATGTTGTGAGGAAATCTTTCCACCAATAATTCCAATAAGTAATCCAAAATGTATTCACTTCAGGTTTATGAAAGTAACTGTAAGAGACTTTAATATTTTTATTGAAAAAAAGTTACATTGCACACACACATCACACAAATTGACCCGATTGGCGGTTCTAGTGTTAAATAAACTCACAAATTAATGAAACCAGTTCAATATGCATTATTCTTATTCTTATCATTCTTTATGAGCGCAGAAATAGTCTTAAAATCAGATCTGTTTTTTAAATGAAATCTGACGGCAGGCAGTTAGCTCTGATCACCTATGATAAATGCGCCATACCTAATCGCTGGCCATTCAGCCACAGAGCTCCCTTGTTAATTTAAATAATGGTCCGAATGTGACCTGTGAGCCTTCTGAATTCCCGTGGGACAGCACTTTCTAAACTAAAATGTTCAATCAATAAAGTAACATCTTATCTTAATAATATCTTCATATTAATAATAATAATAAAGACGAAATCAACACACGGCAATTCAAAGTGCTTTACAAAAAATGAAAGACATTGAGAAAATGGCATTTAAAATCAGTCATTAAAAAGAAAAGATAATAAAATAAACATTAAAAGAAAAAATACATGGATAAAAGTTACAGTGCAGTCTAAGATGTGAATAGTTCAATTAAAAGCAGCGACAAAAAGAAAAGTCTTCAGCCTGGATTTAAAAGTAGTCAGAGTTGCAGCGGACCTGCAGGTTTCTGGGAGTTTGTTCCAGATATTTGGAGCATAATAACTGAACGCTGCTTCTCCATGTTTAGTTCTGACTCTGGGGACAGAAAGCTGACCAGTCCCTGAAGACCTGAGAGATCTGGATGGTTCATAATTTAGCAGTAGGTCAGAAATGTATTTTGGGCCTAAACCATTCAAAGCTTTATAAACCAGCAGCAGTATTTTGAAATCTATTCTTTGACACAGAGGAAGCCAGTGTAAAGACTTCAGAACAGGAGTGATGTGATCCACTTTCTTAGTGTCGGTGAGGACTCGAGCAGCGGCGTTCTGAATCAGCTGCAGCTTTCTAATATTTTTTTTAGTGAGACCTGTGAAGACACCATTACAGTAGTCCAGTCTACTGAAGATAAACGCTTAAAATCAGACCTGTTTTTTAAATGAAATCTGACGGCAGGCAGTTAGCTCTGATCACCTAATGATAAATGCGCCACACCTAATCGCCGGCCAATCAGCCACAGAGCTCCCTCTATACAAATCAAACTGTAGACGGTGTGAAAGCACCTATTGTTTTAAATAATGGTCGGAATGTGACCTGTGAGCCTTCTGAATTACCGTGGGACAGCACATTCTAAACTAAAATGTTCAATCAATAAAGTAACATCTTATCTTAATAATATCTTCATATTAATAATAATAATAAATCATACAGTATGTGTCCGAAAGGGAGCAGGAGGAAGCAAACACAAAAATATACAAAAAATATACTGCATATTAAAGCAAACGATTGTAAAGGTAAAAGTATGAGCATAACAAATAAAGAAGTGTAATGTAAACATTTACATTATTATTATGATTATTTAATATATAAAGACTATATATTATTGAATTACAAGATTAGATACACTTTATTTGATCTAAAATATTGATGTGTTCAAATGCTCTTCAAAACACAACTGTAAGTGCTGAAAGTTGTCTTTCTGTATTTGTGAATGAAGCGCCATCTCCTGGTTAAAACCTGAAATTGAAAATCTGGCAACGCCCTCTTGGAAAATAGTGGGAGGGCTTAACATTCCTCGATACTGGTCTTAGGCAGGTCGTAGGCAGGAAGCTGTAAGCTGGAGTCTGAAATGAGGTGCTACATCTGTACACGACCAGCCTATACACCCGCCATCGAGTTCATCACAACGATGAAACACAGTTCTGCTCTTATCTTTCTTACAGTGCAGACGCTTTTCTGCTTGCTCTTGCCTCTGCTTACTTTTTATGCTGATTTTCCTATTCTTATTCTCTGAAAACTTCGAGCAGCTGCTCCTGGACATTAACTTATCACTGGGACAGTTCATCTTCGTAAATAGACGGAGGGTTTCAGCCATATTTCAACATTTTTACGACGACCTCAGTCTTACAGTAGCGTGGCCTAGCAACAGCTAAAGCCTGGTAGGCTACTGCATGCTATTTAGCTTAAGCTAGTTGGTAGCAAAATGCCTCCGTTCTCTACAGATGACTTCCACAAACTTATACAGAAGATGGCTGTGTTGGAAATGAAAATGCAATGGTTGGAAGTTAACGTGGAAGTGAATGGACTATGTCGTGGGAATGACACCACTTTACCAGTGTTGCAAAATAATGGAAAAGGGTATGCTAACTCACAGCTAGTTAGCAGCTACAAGGATTCCAAGCAACAGGAGGGCTGTGTACTGGGTAATACATCTACAAGTGGTAGTCCTCCCTGGAACTCTCTGGGTGCAAAGCCTAAGAGTAAATCATTTCCATGGGATTTGGGAGGACGGATAACAGGCAGAGCCCAGCGCTCTGAAATCTGTGATGCGACCGGCTGGCCTGCATTGTTATCACCCAGGAAGAGCGCCTCTTCAACCCCTATTCATACTAGGAAACAGCCGTGGACAGCTGCTAAAGGGAGAATTACAAACAATCCTCCTAAACCACCAAGTGTGCCAATCCAGAACAGATACGCTCCGCTGACCGAGAGCCGGAGATCTCTTTCTGATGACCTGGATAACCTGTCCTCTTCACACAGCAGGGTAAGGACCAATAGCTACTCCAAAAGTAAAAGGCTAGAGGGAAAGCTAACGACTGGGCCTGAAACTCTGATTGTGGGTGACTCTGCTGTAAGAGATGTAAAAGGTCTGTGTAGTAAGAACAACACCAAAGTACTCTGTTTTCCCAAGGATGTGGTCTCTGACTTGGCTGAGAAGATCCTGCATATTGGGGCTGAACATCCGACTGTGAAGAATGTGGTACTGCACATTGGAACAAATGATGTTGTGAAACAAGAGTCAGAAGTGCTGAAAGAAGACTTTAAATGTTTGTTGGAAACTGTCAGCTCTCTAAATGCAGAGGTGTTCATCAGTGGCCCTCTACCGCCAGTCAGAAGAGGAGTGGAGAGATTCAGCAGATTGTTTGCACTGAACACCTGGCTTTCAACTGCCTGTACTGACCATTCTGTCCATTTTATTGACAATTTTAACTTTTTCTGGGATCGCAGACATCTTTTCAAGGCAAATGGAGTTTGCCTGAACAAGTCAGGAGTGAAATTGTTTATCTCTAACATATTCAACTGCCTGCGTCATCAATCTGTTCCCTCTGCCAAGGACAAGCGGCAAGAGGAATCAAAACAGGAGAAAGACACAACACATCGCGCAGAAAACCCTGAAGAGGTATCACTGCACCCGCCTGAGGAATGTTCTGATTATGGGAGACCTATGAGACACATGGAGGAGTCTCCACTGCCCGTCACCCCCCCCTGTCAACGCCTTTGAGGATACTCTTCATTCATCCCCCAGCTCTCTCTACTCTCCGCTCACCCTTTCACCCTCGCCCACCCCCCTGGAGTTCGATGACCGCATGAAGGCGACACGCAGGGTTGGCAGCATGTCCTTTACCCCGCCCCTCAACGACGCCCACCAAAATCACCGAAGCAGAGATGCGCACCATCTTCCCCGGCTTCATCACCATGCCTACCACAATCATTCAAACCAAAACAATACAAGGAAGATGGAAGCAGATTTCCAAACCCCCCTTTCTACAGTGTAGCCCTCACCCTGCCCTCCTATGATGAGAGGAGCAGGGTGGTGGGTCCTCCCTCCCCTTCAAAGCCTGATAGGGATGTGTGTGTACAAAACGCTGCAAACTGATATCTGCTGGGTCCAGGCTCAAGGGCGTATGGCACTCTCAACTCTTTCCAGGACATGCCGGGGCCCTGCCTGTCTGTAGCTTTGCCGATATCTGTGTTGATAGGTAATAGATTAAGAGCGGTGAATCATCTTAGATACAGGAAGCGCTCAAACGTTTGTGTGAGTTTATCAAATGTAGCAGTGATTCCATGTCAGCCACAGCTTGTTACAAAAAACCTGACTGATAGTGTGTTTAACGAACTTAAACTAGCTTTATTAAATGTCAGGTCTTTGGCAGGAAAAACATTTTTAATCAATGATTTTATCACTGAGCACAATCTCGATTTTATGTTTTTAACAGAAACTTGGATTGAACAAAATAACAGTGCAGCTGTTCTTATCGAATCAACACCTCCCAACTTTAGTTTTATGAGTCAGGAAAGAATGCATAAGAAAGGGGGTGGAGTTGCTATTCTGTTCAATGATTCCCTTCAATGCAGGAAGACATCTTATGGGAACTTTGCTTATTTTGAATATGTGGCCCTTCAGCTGAAATGCTCCTCTCGAGCTCTGTTCCTAAATATCTATAGACCACCCAAATACTGTGCAAGTTTTTTTGATGATTTTACCGAACTGCTGTCTATAGTGTGTATTGACTTTGACCGTCTAGTCATTGTTGGTGATTTTAACATCTATGTTGACAACCCCCAGGACAGAGGGGCAAAATAACTGTTTTGTGTTCTTGATAGCTATGGACTGACTCAGCATGTGACGGAGCCCACGCACAATAAGGGGCACACTCTGGACTTAATTATCTCAAAGGGTCTGAATATCTCTAAGGTTGTGGTGACTGATGTTGCACTCTCTGACCATTCCTGTGTTTTATTTGAGAGCTCTATTTCTGTTCACAACATTTTTCAAAAAGAAATAACCACAAAGCGATATTTAACTGAAAATACTAGGGAAATGTTTACTCAGAATTTTTCTTCCACACTTGCCCCTGCTAACATCTCAGTAAATGAGCTAGTAGATCATTTTAATTCAAAAATTAAAAATGTTATAGATGCCATTGCTCCAACTAAGGTAAAGGAAGTGTCCGGCAAGAAAATATCTCCATGGAGAAAGGCCATGACCGTGAAAACAGAAAAAAGAGAATGTCGAAAAGCTGAACGCAGGTGGCGAAAAACAAATCTCCAGGTTCACTTTGAAATCTATAAAGAGAGACTTGGCCTTTATAATTTGGAATTGAAAAACGCACGACAATCGTTCTTCTCTGACATCATTACCAAAAACAAAAACAACGCACGTGCCTTGTTTGCTGCCGTCGACAGACTAACTAACCCCCCAGTGTCAGTAGCCTCTGAATTTCTATCCACCAGGGCGTGCAATGATTTTGCCTTCTTTTTCACTGACAACATTCAGAGAATCAGACAAGCAGTCAGTGCCTCTGCATCAGGAACTGCAAATGTGTTGTCTCTGTGTCCACTTAACATCAATTCAAACACCATGACACAATTCCATCAGATTAATGATAAAAACCTAGAGGACATTATACAACTTCTGAAGTCCTCCTCCTGCTGCCTTGATATTATTCCAACAGGATTTTTCAAAGATGTTTTTCGTTGCATGGCCACAGATCTACTTCATATAGTAAACAAATCTCTTCACTCAGGTATTTTTCCACAGGCCCTGAAAACTGCAGTCATTAAACCGCTCTTAAAAAAGAATAATCTAGATGCTTCAGTAATGAACAATTAGAGGCCCATATCAAACCTCCCATTTCTTGGTAAAATCATTGAAAAAGTTGTTTTTCCACAGTTGAGTAATTTCTTGCATTTAAATAACTGTTTCGATGTGTTCAAGTCAGGCTTTCGTCCAAACCACAGCACTGAGACTGCTCTTGTAAAGGTCTTTAAAACACAGACAGTGGCAGAACTTCAGTGTTAGTATTATTAGATCTCAGTGCTGCGTTTGACACTGTTGACCACAGCATATTACTAGACCGACTGGAAAACTGGGTGGGACTTTCGGAAACAGTTCTAAATTGGTTTGAATCCTACTTAAAGGAAAGAAACAACTTTGTTTCTATAGGTAAATACACATCTGAGTTGACAAATATGACATGTGGGGTACCTCAAGGCTCCATCTTGGGGCCTCTTCTCTTTAACGTCTATATGCTACCACTGGCTCAGATAATGAAGAACAACAAAATAAGTTACCATAGCTATGCAGATGACACACAAATTTACGTAACAATTTCACCAGGAGACTATGCTCCAATTCAAACACTGAGTAAGTGCATTGAACAAATCAATGACTGGATGTGTCAGAACTTTCTCCAATTAAACAAAGATAAAACTGAGGTAATGGTTTTTGGAGCCAAGGCAGAACGTATAAAAGTTAGCGCTGAGCTTCGGTCTGCTATGTTCAAAAATACAGATAAAGCCAGAAATCTAGGTGTAGTCATGGACTCTGACCTGAGTTTCAACAGTCACATTAAAACAGTTACTAAATCAGCCTACTATCACCTAAAGAATATATCTCGGATTAAAAGACTAATGTCACAGCAGGATTTGGACAAACTTGTCCATGCTTTTATCTTCAGTAGACTCGACTACTGCAATGGTGTCTTCACAGGTCTCACTAAAAAATATATTAGGAAGCTGCAGCTAATTCAGAACGCTGCTGCTCGAGTCCTCACTAACACTAAGAAAGTGGATCACATCACTCCTGTTCTGAAGGCTTTACACTGGCTTCCTGTGTGTCAAAGAATAGATTTCAAAATACTGCTGCTGGTTTATAAAGCACTGAATGGTTTAGGCCCAAAATACATTTCTGACCTCCTGCTAAATTATGAACCATCCAGATCTCTCAGATCTTCAGGGAATGGTCAGCTTTCTGTCCCCAGAGTCAGAACTAAACATGGAGAAGCAGCGTTCAGTTATAATGCTCCAAATATCTGGAACAAACTCCCAGAAACCTGCAGGTCTGCTGCAACTCTTACTACTTTTAAATCCAGGCTGAAGACTTTTCTTTTTGTCGCTGCTTTTAATTGAACTATTCATATCTTAGACTGCACTGTAACTTTTATCCATGTATTTTTTCTTTTAATGTTTCTTTTATTAGCTTTTCTTTTTAATGACTGATTTTAAATGCCATTTTCTTAATGTCTTTAATTTTTTGTAAAGCACTTTGAATTGCCTTGTGTTGAAAAGTGCTATATAAATAAACTTGCCTTGCCTTGCCTTGCCTTACACTTGCTTGCCACTGCCCACCCGTGATCAATTAGCCTATAATTTTATGTTTGCACCCCGACCGGCACCAGTTTCTCCAGAAATAATGTAGGGAACGCTCCCAAGAAATGTAGGGAACGCTCCTCCAGCAAGGTAGAGAACTGTGGTGCATCGGGTGATGCACACACCTCGCGCTGCCCCGGCCTTGCCAGCAATGTAGAAGACGGTCACAGACAACGAGTGCTTTTAGACCATCTCGTTTTTTAATAGAGACGGCGGTGGTGTGAGTTAACGATATAGACAAAAAGCTGTGACTTTCTCCCTCTCAGCTGCACAGCTCCTGCCACCCAGACACGGGGGGGATATTTACACACACACACCCGCGGCTGCAGCTGGAACCGTGCTCACAGAGGCAATGGGGGGAAATATCTCGGGCTGCTTATTTTTAACTGGTGTTTTGGCCGCTGAAACCCACAGAATTTGGCGATTCGTTCGTACAAATCTTTACATTGCTTTCATACAAAAGTTCCTCTTTACTGATGCCTTTCTTTAAGGTTACTCTGAACATGAGCTGTGCGTGCTGTATGGTACTTCCGTCCCGAGCAGCATACACAGAGACAATCAGCCAGGATAAAAAGTCCCCAGACACTGATCCCCCTGGGTTTTTTTTTTTTTTTTATCCCCAAATGTTCATTTACCAAAAACGAAATACAGCCGCTCAGTTTCACAGGTAATTTTAGGATACCGTCAATCACAGATTCTGGTAAGGCAATGTCCAAATGTGGATTTGAAATTACACTTACCAGTCTCTGAAGATTTGTTGGTATCCTGCCGACAACGCAAATTTGTAAGGGAAACTTCTGCAGCAATGGAGAGTCAGGACTCAGAGAGACACAAGGAGAGTTGGAGCTTTGATGTCAAACACTGATATTTATTACAAGTATACGGCCGGAGAAATTCACATCACAAGTCACACAGCCAGAGATTCTGACTGCCCTGGTGGGTTGCCATGTCAAATCTGACCAGCCTCTCTCGATAGACCTTTTAACTAGTTTACAGAGAGTTAATCCACATATTGGGGGATGGTGGGTAAACACTGGGAACACTGAAGATATCCCCGATATCTGGAAATACTCAATCACCTGCCTGTGAGGCTTAGAAAGCCAGCATTCTCACAGTCGTAAAACCCTCTGTGACCGATAATAAAACTGAGACTAAGTGCAACAGCACATTCCTTAAAGGAGATAACAGACGTCAGGGTTGGTGATTAACGTCAACAGGCAGACAGGTTAAATATCTAGAAGTAAGACAGAAATATTCCCTTACAGTTTCTCTGTTTTTATAATTTATGATATGTTTTTTTTCTCTTAACGACAAGTTTTTTGACAAGAGCGACTTATACTCGGGTGCGGCTTGTAGTCCGGAAAATACGGTAGTTATTTAGGATTTTTTTTTTTCGTTTAGCCTTTTTACCTCGTTAACGTCAATAATACTCATTACATTGAGAAATGCATTATCCCACATAACTTCAACCCTGCACTTACATGTGAAGAGGACGAGGACGGTGCGCAGCAACATGTCCACGGGTCGCTCCCATCTCACCGACGCACGGGCAAAAACTAGGGGGATGAGTATCTCCGCAGGGACGTAAAACTGCAGGGGGAAAGTGATGAAGATACCGAAACAGTAGAGAAGCTTCACCCCCTGGTAGGTCCCGGGAAAAGAGCAGAGAAATAGTCATAAAAACGGGACTTATGTGGCAGCTTTCAAGCTCTTTGTCTGTGAAACAAGCGTAAAAAATACAAATTCTGCTGATGTTCAGGTGTATATCAGTATGTAGTGTCTCTACTTTAAAGAGTCCTCTCCTGCTGATGTTCAGGTGTATATCAGTATGTAGTGTCTCTACTTTAAAGAGTCCTCTCCTGCTAATGTTCAGGTGTATATCAGTATGTAGTGTCTCTACTTTAAAGAGTCCTCTCCTGCTGATGTTCAGCTGTATATCAGTATGTAGTGTCTCTACTTTAAAGAGTCCTCTCCTGCTGATGTTCAGGTGTATATCAGTATGTAGTGTCTCTACTTTAAAGAGTCCTCTCCTGCTCATGTTCAGGTGTTTATCAGTATGTAGTGTCTCTACTTTAAAGAGTCCTCTCCTGCTGATGTTCAGGTGTATATCAGTATGTAGTGTCTCTACTTTAAAGAGTCCTCTCCTGCTGATGTTCAGGTGTATATCAGTATGTAGTGTCTCTACTTTAAAGAGTCCTCTCCTGCTGATGTTCAGGTGTATATCAGTATGTAGTGCCTCTACTTTAAAGAGTCCTCTCCTGCTGATGTTCAGGTGTATATCAGTATGTAGTGTTTCTACTTTAAAGAGTCCTCTCCTGCTGATGTTCAGGTGTATATCAGTATGTAGTGTCTCTACTTTAAAGAGTCCTCTCCTGCTGATGTTCAGGTGTATATAGTGTCTCTACTTTAAAGAGTCCTCTGCTGCTGATGTTCAGGTGTATATCAGTATGTTGTGTCTCTACTTTAAAGAGTCCTTTCCTGCTGATGTTCAGGTGTATATAAGTATGTAGTGTCTCTACTTTAAAGAGTCCTCTCCTGCTGATGTTCAGGTGTATATCAGTATGTAGTGTCTCTACTTTAAAGAGTCCTGTCCTGCTGATGTTCAGGTGTATATCAGTATGTAGTGTCTCTACTTTAAAGAGTCCTCTCCTGCTGATGTTCAGGTGTATATCAGTATGTAGTGTCTCTACTTTAAAGAGTCCTCTCCTGCTGATGTTCAGGTGTATATCAGAATGTAGTGTTTCTACTTTAAAGAGTCCTCTCCTGCTGATGTTCAGGTGTATATCAGTATGTAGTGTCTCTACTTTAAAGAGTCCTCTCCTGCTGATGTTCAGGTATATATAGTGTCTCTACTTTAAAGAGTCCTCTCCTGCTGATGTTCAGGTGTATATCAGTATGTAGTGTCTCTACTTTAAAGAGTCCTCTCCTGCTGATGTTCAGGTGTGAATCAGTATGTAGTGTCTCTACTTTAAAGAGTCCTCTCCTGCTGATGTTCAGGTGTATATCAGTATGTAGTGTCTCTACTTTAAAGAGTCCTCTCCTGCTGATGTTCAGGTGTATATCAGTATGTAGTGTCTCTACTTTAAAGAGTCCTCTCCTGCTGATGTTCAGGTGTATATAGTGTCTCTACTTTAAAGAGTCCTCTGCTGCTGATGTTCAGGTGTATATCAGTATGTAGTGTCTCTACTTTAAAGAGTCCTCTCCTGCTGATGTTCAGGTGTATATCAGTATGTAGTGTCTCTACTTTAAAGAGTCATCTCCTGCTGATGTTCAGGTGTTTATCAGTATGTAGTGTCTCTACTTTAAAGAGTCCTCTCCTGCTGATGTCCAGGTGTATATCAGTATGTAGTGTGTCTACTTTAAAGAGTCCTCTCCTGCTGATGTTCAGGTGTATATCAGTATGTAGTGTCTCTACTTTAAAGAGTCCTCTCCTGCTGATGTTCAGGTGTATATCAATATGTAGTGTCTCTACTTTAAAGAGTCCTCTCCTGCTGATGTTCAGGTGTATATCAGTATGTAGTGTCTCTACTTTAAAGAGTCCTCTCCTGCTGATGTTCAGGTGTATATCAGTATGTAGTGGCTCTACTTTAAAGAGTCCTCTCCTGCTGATGTTCAGGTGTATGTCAGTATAGTGCAACAGACCCAGCGCCAGAACAAATCTAAACGGAGGGCATATGATTTTCATGGGAGGGCACACAAAACCGTCACGTGCTGCGGGCCTGCGGCACAATATATATCAAACAGCAAGGCCAACAGCATTGCGTAAAGACGCACACTTATCGCAAACATACACAAATAAAGGGCAACATAGCAACCACTTTGAAACATTGTGTGCGTGGCAGCACAGCACTGTTAAATCACGAGCAAGGTACACTGGTTACGGATGGCAGCTTCCTCATCGCTGCACTCGGAGAGAAATAGACGATGAACTGTTTAGCCCGCCTTGGACATGGTTTATGTTCCTATGCACTGCACTCGGGCATGCTGTGGAGTGAATCGAGTCACCGCTGAGAGGGAGTTGGTTGACAGCTAAAAAAGCCATAATATCAACAACAGCTGACACGTAATAACGGTTCCGTGCCATCTGATCTGATTCTGCACCAAAGTACTCATTTCCTTATTTGTTTCCCTGTCTCTCTCTTTCTCTCCACAAACTCTCACATGAAATGTGAGAGTTTGATGCAGCATGCCTTAGCAGTCCTTTATCAGTCTGTAATGCGTTTTTCCAGTGGCAAAAACCTTTGACAGTAAAAGCCACATCAGATGAAGACGTATTGACTTTAAACTGTCTACAGCGGAAATAAAAGGCTGCGTCTGCTTTTAACGAATCTTCAAGCCATGGTCTGTTGTGTACCATGCAGCGGCAAAAGTGCGCTTCTTTCCTGAAAATAATCTCCCTGGATAACGATCCAGCTTCACCTGCTTGGGTTTATTAACCCCAAGATCATCGCTAACTCAGCCCCGGGGTTTGCCGAGGTCAAGCTTGTGACATTAAGGCATGCTGCTGCAACGGCAGGTGCAGGGTCGCCAGCAGCTGCATCGGCTGCAGTTCTTTCATCGCTATTTCGTTTTAATACAGAAATGGGAGTCTACAGAATGCACAATAAACAAATCCAGAATAGGCGGCAGAGTGTGACGCTGTGATTGGTCTAAATGGGGACGAATCACAAATCACAACAGACACATGCATTTATTTATTTTGTTCTGACATCACATACATCGTAGCATAAAAGTTCACAGTTTATTTATAATTAAAAAAATAAAATATATATATTTTTTCATTTTTATAAATAATAAAAAACTTGTTTATTGGGGGAGGGGCAGGAATGTCAAATGGGAGGGCCTGGCCCTCCCTGGCCCTCCCATTTGACATTCCTCGCCGGGCATGTAGTATGGGAAGCCCTGCCCGTTGAAAACTGACTCTCAATAGAGTGACGGGGAGGGGCCCTGACCGACCGTCAACATGTGACGGGTTGGGAGTGAGAACGTGTTGCTTGCACTTATGTTGATAAGTTGATGATATCCTCACCGAGCTTGTTTAAAAAATGTTCAATAAAAAATGGTAGCTGGAAACACATATCGTAGCAGTTTATATCCCAGTGAGTAATACACATATAAAGAAAAGGGTAACAGACCATGTGTCAGTATCAGTGGCGAGCCGTGACTTTTATACCTAGGCCCTCTGACCCCCTCCTTCCCTCGAGAAAAAAAAGAAGAGTTATTACGTCACAGCGTATACTTCACCGGAATATCAAAACAGCGGCCCGGGGTGCAAAACGCATCAATGACAGCGACCCTCTACCACACAAAACAACACCATTTATATAAACACCTATCATGACAGGCTCCCACAGCCAAGTAACAATTACAAATGAATTAAGTCGGCACGGCGGCCCGCATTGAAAATGACTTAGGCCTACCTTTGATGATCAAATCACTTAAACACAAAGTCCATCCACCTGTCCTTTTGGATGAAGCACTTGATGGCGGGTCATGCAGCTGATCCTTTGCCACTCCAGTTTATCATTGGAACTCAATCTTGAAAATCACTCGGTTAATAATTTCGCAACGATGTCCTCACCCTCACTGAAGTGAGCCATCATGAACGAACTTATGCTAATTATAAATCTATCGATCATAAATCTATCCATCATAAATCTATCGTTTAGATTTATGATTCGAAAATAATAAAAGTAGGGTAGACATGTGGATATTATCCGGCTGAACAAAACGTGCATTTATCTAACAGGTTCGTTTTCCACAGACCTTATTTCCAGGTATTTTCCAAAATCCTATGGAGAAATCCCGTTGCTTTCTGTCGAGGGAATCCGAGCGCAGCTTACTTCCGGGTTTTAGGACGAGTCACTGCACCACTTGCATAGACCTCACAGCGGTCGGAACTTGTCATAGGCTAAAGTCCGCGAAAATAAAGCCCGCCCATTTGGAGGGAAGATATGATTGGTCAATTGTACTGTCATTTGACATTACTCTCTCATTGAGTTACTATAGCTGGCCCTCTGTGAATGTAGAGAGGGACCAACAAGCTCTCCGTCTTCACATAACTCTCAGAGACGGCATTTAACCCTTCACATTCCAACAGAAACTGAACAGGCAGATTCGAAGGATTTATTTCTTTGGAAATATTATTTTAAATACAATTAAATCAAGTTATTTTGGTAAAACTAATGAAAAATGTAACAACAAAAAAATATTTAAAAAAATATTTTTAAAAAAGCGTTTTTTTTTTAATGTTTTCAAAAAAAAATTTTTTGAATATCTTAGGCCCTCACAGAGGGCCTAGAGGGCCCTGACGGCTCGCCACTGGTCAGTATACACCACAGAGTTGTTGGCATTGGTACTGTCATTGAAATGGATAGAGGAGAAAGAAATACATAATAGTGTAATTGCATCTGACAGCTTTTCAGCATTATCGAGTATACGATCAGGTAGATCTTCATCTAGAATGGACATAATAAATGAAGTATTTCAAATTTTATATAAAATGCAAATCAAAGGCATAGCAACTCGTTTCATCTGGGTTCCTGCTCATGTTGGTGTGGAGGGTAATGAACAGGTGGATATCCTGGCCAAACAAACACTCAGAAGTATGAACATAGACATAGAAGTTCCACTCAGCAAAGCGGAGGTTAAAACATTCATACAGAAATATGCACAAACAGCATGGCAAGATCATTGGGACCTTAGTGATACAGGAAGACATCTTTATAAAAGTAAAAGGTATGTGGGGGATGGAAGGAAGGTGGGGTTTAAAAGAAGGGAGGAAATGTCATTTCTCGGATGAGAATAGGTCATACAGGTCTCAATCATACATTAAGTATAATAGGAAAGCATCCAACCGGAAAGTGTATACACTGTAGCCAGCCAGAAACTGTTGAGCATGTTTTACTGCTTTGCAGGAAATATAGTACTCAGAGAAATGTGCTTTTCCAGACACTGAAGAAAGCAACATTCCATGACTTGTCGCTATCAGGGCTGTTAGGGAAAACATCAGGCAATATATATTGTGAGATTATTACGTTTCTAAGAGAAATTGATACATTTAAAAATAATCTAGAGTTTTGGTTCTTTATTTTATTTAATTGATTTGGTTTATTGTTTTCTCCAGTCCAGTTGGTGGCGGTAATGCACCTACAAGTTGGTTTGCCAACCGCCAATAAACATCGAAGAAGAAGAAGAAGAAGAAGAAGAAGAAGCTCCAGCACTACTGATCCATCATCCGTGTGTCTGGATAAACCTCTGAATGGACTCTGTGCTCTTTTTTTTGGAGCGTTTACCTCGGACTATAGGAGCTAGCTTAGCATGCTAGCTGGAAACACGTTAGCAACACTAGTCAGATTGAGAGTTTGATGGAGAGAGAAACGGTGTGTTTAACGGAGTCTGCAGGAAAAGGTGATCTAGGAAACATGAGTAAAGTCCAAATGCTGCTGTCGTTGAAGAAGCAGCGACTCACTGCTGCTGCTGAAGAGATATTTGCTCTGTTTGAACAAACAATAGCAGAGCTCGAGGAGGAGCTGTTTCTTTCCAAAGAGGAGAACAAGAGACTCCAGAAGCTACTGGACGCTGTTTTACAGCCTCAGCTTCGGATACACAGAGCAGGTATGTTCCCTTTACTCTTCATTAACACTTTACACTCTTCAGTAACACTTTATTATCACATTAATAACCCTTTAGACCCTTTATCAGCACTTGCTGCAGGTACAGGGGCGGATCTAGACCCATATTCATGGGGTGGCAAGAGGGTGGCAGGAGAATTTGAGGGTAGTATAGCAGAAGTATATGCTGATTTAATCGCAGTCATATCAATCAATGTTAACTTGGAAAGCCACAATATTAATATGTTAACTCAATAACATTAGGTGACATTATTGTGGCACATCAGTAAAGCATTAAATATAAATATATACGGTGGCATACATCATTTAATGAATTTTAACTGAACAATAACTGAATGAGTTTTTCTCAATCTTAGACCAGCAGGGGTACCAAATCTATGCAAACAGCAGCAATAAGTACATTAATTAACAGTCTCATCGATGTTAGTCTAAATTAATATGATAATATTAACAATCATATTATTCCTATCAGCTGTCAATCAGTGTTATGATTCACTATTCATTTATTATTGAATACATTATATATTTTGGAGGAGTTAATGATGAATGTTCCTCAAGATGCTTGCTCACCCTCCTTCAAATTTGAAAGACAAGTAATTATATCATGTATCAAGATTCAAAGGAACAGTTCAGCGCCCCACAACTTTACTGAAAACAGTTACAACCTTGACTTTAGAAAGAACAAACATTAAAGAAGTGACTAACTGCATCAGTTAGTGTAGTAATGTGTTTTTATTACATGTACAGCACTTTGGCTCAACCAAAAATCGTTTTTAAATGTGCTTTATAAATAAAATTGTATTTGATTTGATTTGAGGGTTAAAAAAAAACGTGTATTCAGCTAAAACATAAACATCGCTGCAGTTATTATCCAGTGGAGAGTCCTTACCTACTGGCCTAGTTAAATCAAAGTGGTGACTTTTTTTTGGTTGGGCAGTGTAGTTTTACACACCGTCTTATTTGACTTTCTCAGGACTTGAAACTGTTTTTTGGGGGCAGAACCCCACAAAGAAAAACATATATTTACACACATACAAGGTCATCATCTTAACAGTTGTTTTTGCTCATCAAGTCATCCATGAGCAGAGCATCAAGTTGACATGCCTATTACAGCTGAATGCGGTGATTACCATTTTGTTCAGCAAAACACCTCACAAGCCAAGCCCGCCTTAACCTGCCATCAGGCCCTGGGGCTGATAGGTTTTGTAGGCCCCCTATTTAAACAACAAATCAAAGTCATTAATAGCCTCAACAGGCTCTGTGATCACACACACACACACACACACACACACACACACACACACACACACACACACACACACACACACACACACACACACACACACACACACACCACTAATCAGAGGTGTGGACTCGAGTCAGACTCGAGTCACCAATTTGATGACTTGAGACTCGACTTGACAAAGTCACAAAACACTTGCGACTCAACTTGGACTTGAACACCAATGACTCGGGACTTGACTTGGACTTCAGCCTTCTGACTTGAGGTGACTTGATCATTTAATTCAGAGGTCTCCAACACGCCGATCGCGAGCTGCCGCTAGAAGAGCAGACTCCCGTCGGGGAGAGCAGAATCTTCAGCCGCTCCTACTCTTGCTGAGAATCCTTGCAGGCAGGGGCGGGTCTTTATTTTTGGGCCACCATGCGGCCAATCATATGCGAGGACACACTAGGATCATACCATTATGTGAAAGAAGGGTGGGGGGCACAGCAGGTGTAGTGGTACAGGCCAGCTGCACAGCGCGACGGGGAGACGGATTTAAATGCAAGTGCGTCGGAAAAAGTCAAGAAATTAGCGAAAAAAGAAACAGCATCTGGCTGCTTTTCAATGATATTGGAGAAAGCAAAGCTGAGTGCAGGATTTGTAAAATTAAAATAACCTTTTTTGGGTACCTTTACCACTCAGGATTTACTGTCAGAGGTGGGAGAAGTTCAGATCTTGTACTTGAGTAAAGTACCAGAGTGTAGGAATACTCGGTTACAATAAAAGGTCCTGCATTCAAAATGTTACAGGTAAAAGTACAAAAGTATTAGCATCAAAATATACTTAAAGTACCACCTGCAGAGGGATCTAGATGCAGGTGTTCTCTTCCCCATAGAGACCGCCTGGCTGCACATTATCCCTTGCATAAAGATAGATCGTGGGTCCCTCATAACATGTTGTACACAGTGGAAATAAACATTGTGGTCACCTCAACATCAGGGATCTTATACATTGAACTCCTTCTGAATCAAACCGTCACGGTAGCCTTACCTTACTGATCCCTCTTAAATTTGAAAAAAACACGTTACTTTACCAGCAGAGAGAAAATTGATTATTAAATTATTAATGTGACTAATAAAGAGCAGTTTGATTATTAAGTATTATTCTGTTGATCTATGTCATTACATTTGGTGAAAAACACATAATGACTTGTTTATGACTCGTTTTGTCAAAGTTTAGGACTTGGACTTGACTTGAACTTGCCCATCCTGACTTGAGACTCGACTCGGACTTGAGCGCAAAGACTTGAGACTTGACTCGGACTTGAGCACAAAGACTTGAGACTTGACTCGGACTTGCAAAACAATGAGTTGGTCCCACCTCTGCCACTAATTGAGCACCATGAACAGCAACATATGGCCTCAATGCCAGGTATCAGTAGATGAGAATGATCATTATCTCCGGTGAATTAACACAATCCTAGTTATGTAAAACGATGCACATTTAAACCTGCAGGCTACTGGGAATCAATGAATAGTGCAGCATTGCCTTACCTCTTTAGCTTCCGGCTGGTTTTCTTTGAAGAAAAAGCCTTTATGATGTTCTTAAAATCCATCTCACGAAGAATGTCATGCTCAATTGACATCAGTGTTAGGTTTCCTTTTCCGAGCGCCACTCTCAAACTTTTTCTTCTCCAAAATGTTCTCCTAAACAACCTTCATCTGTCACTCAATCACTCGCAATTTGAATAAGTCACAGGTGAATCATATTCTCATTCTGATTGGCTGTTAAGTGGTGCCCACTGACTGTTACGGAGTCATCGTTTTTGAGAAAAATCTCTGGAATCCATCGATCTGATTGATTAGCGGAGCAAATGATCAAAATACTACGGAGGGAAGATATTTTCGTTTGGATTACTGGTCTGGGGGAAGCTCGCGAGTGTGTGTATACGTGTGTGTGTTTGTGTATTTTTGCGTTTGTGTGTATTGTGTTTGTTTGCCGGGGAAAACACTCGCGAGAAACACCGGCTGTTGTTATGCCTGCTGTGACTTTAAGTTACTCCGTTCTCCGCTTGTAATTATGCCGTTACAAGCTTCAAAGCTGTATTTATCATCTGAATTTGCTGAAACAAGTTTAATATTCTGAAAGCCAAGACTTTGTTTTCATCTGATTTCAATTAAACAAACTGTAACGGACCCTGCCGTGTTATCTATGATTACTATACGCCTTACATTCATAATTTCAGCCGGAGGGAGGGGGAGCTGCGCTGCGGAAGAGCAGAGTGGCGAGTGAGAGCTGTCTTCTTCCCTTTACAAGCTTCAAAAATGTATTTACCGTGTGATTTTGGAAATAAAAGTTTCATATTCTGACAGCCAAGACTTTGTTTATTTAAAATATAACTAAAATGTTTTTATTGTCTCATGATAGGCCCCCAATCTCCGTAGGCCCCTGGGCTTCAGCCCAGGTCAGCCCGTGCATTAAGGCGGCCCTGTCACAAGCGTAATAAGATCAACAGCTTTAGTGCGTTTTGATTCAATGCTGAGTACAGCCAAACTTGACAGTCTCTTCTCTGTCATTGTAGACCGCAAATACCTCATTCCTTCCGTCTACTGGAGTCCGAATGCTTCTCGTTTTGCGCCGTCCCCCGTTCAAATGAAATTGCCGCCAATCATATTTCCAAGCTCTCGTCTGGGCCGAGGGAGGGGTTACAAGGCTCGCGTCTTGTGCTGTATTCACTTGCACTCGGACATTAGAGATTTTTTCTCATAAATGTCCGATGAGCCACAATTTGTCCATCAAAACAAAGATGCCAACTGGGGTGGCAGCTGGGGTGGCAAGGCTATTTTTTAGGGTGGCAGTTGACACCCCATGCCACCCTGGTAGATCTGCCGCTGTGCAGGTAGTAGATCCTGAAGGAGAAGTACAAACACCACACTGTGAAAATACTCCATTAGAAGTTAAAGTACTGCATGCATATCTTTTAAGTACAAGTATCAGTACTCCGGGCCGGTGGAATTGTATTATCACTGGCCCCACCATTGTAACCACTGGCCCGGAGCATTCGTCCACCAAAATAAAATCGACTAATAATGAAGAAAATTAACACATTTGTTGCAATAGTAGCCTAATTTATGCACTAACTACATTACTACTTGTACTACAACATTTTAATCATCAGTTCTTCCTCATTTTCCTCAATTGTTCATATTTGGTTTATTAAAATAATGATATTGTGGTCATTGTTAAACAATGTCTGCCATTATTATGAGTATTATTATTTGTATAATGCACTTTCTGCCTTCCTGTCATTAGGAGTTAGACATGTAATGGCTATGTAATAGATTAGATTAGAACCTTCATTATCCTAAACTGCTTTCCCTATAGCCAATACCTTTATTTTCTACTCTTCACTTACTTGTCAGCATAGGTCGGCATTGATGTACAGAGCCGACAGAAGACCTTGTTTATATTGGCATCATATTGAGAGGTGCAGCCAGTGATGCGTCCTAAAACCAGGAAGTAAGCCGCTGGTTCCCTCCACAAAAAGCAATGGGATTTCTCCACAGGGTTTTGGAAAATAGCTGGAAATAAGGTCTGTGGAAAACAAACCTGTTTGATAAATGCACGTTTTGTTCAGCCGGATAATCTCCACATGTCTACCCTACTTTTAAAATGTTCGAATCATAAATCTAATCGATAGATTATAAAAGGGTTTTAGGACGCGTCACTTCACCACTAGAAGCCAGCTCCATCGATCAAGCTGGCTAAAACGTTCTCTCCCTCTTCTTCTCATGCTTCCTGTCACTCAATCTCCTTTAACTCCTCCGGTGACTTTCTTTTATTTGAAGATTGTTTTTTGCCCGGCGCTTGGCCGGTTACCGCTGGTATTAAAAACATTTTGGCGAATGGTTAGGTGGCGTGATAGTCTGTAGTGAAGGAGCGCGCTCCCGCTCACGGGAGCCTGCTCGAGCTGTGCTCCGCAGCAAACGGCTGTTTGCTTTTCCCCCAACAACGACATCCGACTCACGGAACGCTACGTTGTAGCGTTAATAAACGAAACAATTTAACTAAATTGCTAGTCAAAATACCAATACCAGAGGACAATGTTTTTAAAGCAATATTTTTTAGTGGCCCGAGCAGGCAAGTGGAAAGTACGTTATGCTGGCCCGAGGTGTCTAAATAGTGCTTCCCGGCCAGCGGGCCATTTATAATGTCGAACCCTGAGTATGTAAGTATTATGAGACAAATGTACTTAATTATAATAATAATTTATTACAGAAGAGCAAATCTTCCAAAATAAATATATTTATAAAAATAAATACATTGAATAATATGCCATTTAAGCGATTTTTTGTACGAGGGGTTCTGGACACATTTTTGAACCAGATGAAGAGGAGATTGAACCAGATGAAGAGGAGATAGAGGAAGATGTCTCAGAAATGGAAGACAACAGCGATCCAGACTATGAGCCTACAACAGACCAGGAAGAGGCACCTGAGGGAGAGGCCCCTGAGGGAGAGGCCCCTGAGATAGAGGCCCCTGAGGGAGAGGAGCCTGAGGTGACATTCCACAATTTTGGATTGCCAACTATGTGCGTGAACAGACGTGAACACACACACACACACATGTTCTGTTATGGTATATTTCTCTTTCAATAAATGTTCATTGAGGAAAACAGTATCAGTGTCTTATTTTATATTCATCACAGTGAATGCTGAACTTGATGGGCCCACCGGTGGGTCCGGACCATGACATGAAACACTGGCTTGCTTGTATCAAATCAATACATCCCATACATCATTGGAACGGGAAGAATCTCAGCTACAACACCAACTAAATCATTTCCATCTCCAGTAAACACCGCCTACATGGAAAGCATTTTCATAATATACAGTAATGTAAAATAAGCACTATCTTTGAACTTACTGACAAAAATAATATGAAATTCACCCCTGGTGTCATTCTGTCCGTCATCCCTTGATTCCACTTGCTTTGACTGTTCAAATGAGATGTCAACCATCAAAATTGGATAAGGGGTTCTAGAGATATCACTGTTCAAAACCTTGCAAAACACACTAGTCAATTTTGACCGAAAATAGCATGGGAAGGGGGGTATGACCTAACGCAAGAGAAGGGTTAATGTACTGATTTAAATATTAACCATACATGTAGGCACTAGTTGACTAAATGTGACATAAATTGATCATTTAGTTTTAATGTGCTTATTTATTCACCTTTTCTTTTTAAATGTGTAAAAAGGAAATAAAAAAAATACTTTGGATTAATTCAAATTGCAGGAGAAAAATTCATTAAAAAATCAATGAATAAATATGTTCAATAATAAATTAAACACATCTAAAATGTTACTTGATGAAGAATAGGGGAACTAGTACAAAGGTCATAAAGTAATTCAAACATTAATATAAATTAATGTAAAATCTCATCAATCAAGTATTGCCAATATGTATTTATAATATATTCTGTGTATATATATATATATATATATATATATATATATATACACTGAACAAAAATATAAATGCAACACTTTTGTTTTTGCTCCCATTTTTCATGAGATGAACTCAAAGATCTAAAATATTTTCTATAAACACAAAATAAGCATTTCTCTCAAATATTGTTCACAAATCTGAAAAAATCTGTGATAGTGAGCACTTCTGCTTTGCCGAGATAATCCATCCCACCTCACAGGTGTGGCATATCAAGATGCTGATTAGACAGCATGATTATTGCACAGGTGTGCCTTAGGCTGGCCACAATAAAAGGCCACTCTAAAATTTTCAGTTTTATCACACAGCACAATGCCACAGATGTCGCAAGTTTTGAGGGAGCGTGCAATTGGCATGCTGACAGCAGGAATGTCCACCAGAGCTGTTGCCCGTGAATTGAATGTTCATTTCTCTACCATAAGCCGTCTCCAAAGGCGTTTCAGAGAATTTGGCAGTACATCCAACCGGCTTCACAACCGCAGACCACGTGTAACCACACCAGCCCAGGACCTCCACATCCAGCATGTTCACCTCCAAGATCGTCTGAGACCAGCCACTCGGACAGCTGCTGCAACAATCGGTTTGCATAACCAAAGAATTTCTGCACAAACTGTCAGAAACCGTCTCAGGGAAGCTCATCTGCATGCTCGCCGTCCTCATCGGGGTCTCGACCTGACTCCGGTTCGTCGTCATAACCGACTTGAGTGGACAAATGCTCACATTCGATGGCGTCTGGCACGTTGGAGAGGTGTTCTCTTCACGGATGAATCCCGGTTTTAACTGTTCAGGGTAGATGGCAGACAGCGTGTGTGGCGTCTTGTGGGTGAGCGGTTTTCTGATGTCAATGTTGTGAATCGAGTGGCCCATGGTGGTGGTGGGGTTATGGTATGGGCAGGCGTATGTTATGGACGACGAACACAGGTGCATTTTATTGATGGCATTGTGAATGCACAGAGATACCGTGACGAGATCCTGAGGCCCATTGTTGTGCCATTCATCCACGACCATCACCTCATATTGCAGCATGATAATGCACGGCCCCATGATGCAAGGATCTGTACACAATTCCTGGAGGCTGAAAACATCCCAGTTCTTGCATGGCCAGCATACTCACCGGACATGTCACCCATTGAGCATGTTTGGGATGCTCTGGATCGGCGTATACGACAGCGTGTTCCAGTTCCTGCCAATATCCAGCAACTTCGCACAGCCATTGAAGAGGAGTGGACCAACATTCCAAAGGCCACAATCAACAACCTGATCAACTCTATGCCAAGGAGATGTGTTGCACTGCGTGAGGCAAATGGTGGTCACACCAGATACTGACTGGTTTTCGGACCCCCCCAGACCCCCCCAATAAAGCAAAACTGCACGTTTCAGAGTGGCCTTTTATTGTGGCCAGCCTAAGGCACACCTGTGCAATAATCATGCTGTCTAATCAGCATCTTGATATGCCACACCTGTGAGGTGGGATGGATTATCTCGGCAAAGGAGAAGTGCTCACTATCACAGATTTTTTTAGATTTGTGAACAATATTTGAGAGAAATGGTTATTTTGTGTATATTGAAAATATTTTAGATCTTTGAGTTCATCTCATGAAAAATGAGAGCAAAAACAAAAGTGTTGCATTTATATTTTTGTTCAGTGTATATATATATATATATATATATATATATATATATTTTGAGAGAGATGTATACTAGTATTAGACGCTGTCAAAAGTTTGGACACATCTTCTCATTCGAAGTTTTTTATTTATTTAAATTGGTTCTACATTGTAGATTAATACTGAAGACATCAAAACTATAAAACAACACGTATGGAATTATTATAGCGTTCGGTGGTTTTTGTGAGTGCACAAGGATACATTCAAAGTTCTTGACATTTTCCGGATCGACTGGCCTTCATTTCTTAAAGTGATGATGGACGGTTGTTTCTCTTCACTGAGTTGAGTGGGTCTTGCCATAATATGGATTACAACAGTAGTCAAATAGGGCTCTCCACTGTGCACTAACCCTACCCAGGTCTCAACCATAGACTGTATATATAAATGGACGTAGTGTCCGTGACGTCACCCATAGGATTCTGCAGAGTTGCCGTGAAGCCCTTAGTAGGCGGAGTCGGCCACTAACGGCTCGACTGTGACGTCGGAGTCTAATCCCGCCTTCTCCAAATAAGGGCAAAGAGGCGGAGCCGAGGCGGGACCTGCTGCCTCCGAACTGGAAGTAAACCGAGCTAGCTCAGGCTAAGAAGCTAACATGAAATACATGCATACCAAGTTACTGCTAACAGTGTAGTTCCCCTATATAAACGTTACATTCATAATCAAATGAGACAATCTGCAAGAGAATTAGCTATATTTTGTTATTCTTAATGCTTGTCATTCACACATTGAGAAAAGACGGACTCCACCGCCCGGACCTAACGGAGCCGCAGTGGGCTAGCTCCGGGACGCCGGCTGGAGCTAGCCCCCTGCGGCTCCGTTAGCTCCAGCTCCGGCGGCCACCACTGGGATAATTGGGTCCCTCCCGTTTAGCATTATGGGCGTCATAGCCATAGACTATAAAAGTCTTACCCAAGGCTGAATCATAAACTAAAATGTATATGTATGCATAAAGGGTTACGTCCTTTGCTGGCTAATAAGTAACAAGCTAAGATACCAAGCACACAAACACCTGCTAACGGGGTTAACATGTATAATATTATCATTTTAGACTTCTTGGAAGTTCTGTTAGTACATTCATGCGCACAGCACAACATTTTAATTGTCTGGTATTTGTAACAATATTCCCTAAAAGGCACAATCACCACGAACACGGCTAAAGCTAAAGGGTCAAGTACAGTACTATGACTAACTAACGTTGTAGCCTCTATAGTTGTAGCCTAGCAGAGTGGACAAGTTGCTGTTAGCTGACAGTGAGGCATGTACGTGTCCATCAAAGTGACCACGCCCTAATTTATGCAAAAACTTTAAGACCTAATATAAATAAAAGGGTCGGGTTAGAAAACAATTCCCTCACAGATTCATAATCATGAAGGTGGAATCTAACTATATCGATAATAATATTTATTGCATCCATGGGTAGAAACATGTTTTTTTCTGCTGTAAAATTGGGCATTTTAACATGGGGGTCTATGGGAATTGCTCCTTTCTGCAGCCAGTCCCTAGCGGCCCATGTATGAACTGCAGTGTGTGGCACTTCCGTATTGGCATCCCGGCTGTTCCCCAGAGTTTGCCGCTTGGTCTCAACGCTAACTTTTAAAAGTGGTTGCCAGGCTGGCAACCAGGCATCAGCGTTTGGTTGCCAAACCTGAAAATACGGTTGCCATTTTTAGTCACCTTATATTTTAAATAATTGAGATACTATACAGTTATACATCAACTTAATAATTAACATGTGACACAAAAGAATGTTCAAATGCTTTACAATAAGTAATTAACACAATTATTTGAAACTAAAGTGGTAGTAAACTTGTCCACCCTCAATTGCTGGTATACAAAACACCAGTAGTGCAGCTGTTGTCATGTTCTTCACAGACCCCCCAAAAAGGAATTGAGCAAGTCACTAGTTCCTTGGTCATCTGTTGTCTTCCTTTCAAATGTGGGTTTTCTTGACCTTTGTGCTGATCCCCACCATAGATCCAGCATTGAAGTCTTGGATTGTGGTTCTGTCATTGGCCAGACTAATACATTTCTAATGTTAAATAAATGAAAACCATTCACAGTTAAGAATTAGATATGAATTATTAATGCTGTAAATTACCTTTTTAATATGTCTAACTATATTTAAAATGTGTTACCTTTTTATAGAAGTGATTATATTTGTATGCCAATATTTTCCTATGGTAAAGTTTCGTTTTTCACTTTTATTTTGGTAGTAATAAGATCGGGACTCTTATTTTGAAGGAACTTTTACCGGAAGTGAATGGACAACATTCCTCTTTGCTTTTCGATTCACCTTGCGCTTTATCAGTTTAATCACTTTGAACATTCGTTTGAGATGTTGACGGGTTGGCCGAACTTTTTACCCCACAGTCAAACAACTTAATTTGTTTCGCCATTTTTTGTAAAACAAACACACGACGCAAGTAAACGTGCATCACTTTCTGGCTCCGTAATCACACCAATGCACGTGCAACTTAAGTATCAGGTTCCGACTGGTCACAACAATAATTAAATATCACTCTTAATACAACAAATAATTAACATTTATCTATTTTGGGGTGCACATTTTGCTGTTTGCTGTCCTTGTTTCTTTATGTTAAAAACTGGTTGCCACTGATGGCAACCAAAGGCCAAGAAATGGTTGCCATTTCTGAATGGTTGCCAATGGCAACCTGGCAACCGTTACTGTCGAGCCCTGCTACCTCAAACACATTAAGAAAGCAAGTAATTCCACAAATTGACTCTTGACAAGGCACACGTGTTAATGGAAAACCATTCCAGGTGACGACCTTGTTATGGCAGATTCCTTATTACAGCGTATTTCTCGCTTATTCATTAAGGTCACACAGGTCAGAGAGGCCCCATCGTCTTGTTATATCAGTCTTATGCCTAGTCACATGGTTAGTTAAGACAAATGTGTTATTGAGTTAAGTTTCCAGAGAAGAGGCCCCATCGTCTCCCCCGTAATTATTAGGGGTGAGCGGAAGTACAAAGAGGCTCCATAGCTCAGTCGGTAGAGCCTCAGGTTATAATACAGTTAGTCAAAGACGTCATGAGATAGTGACCCTTCGACATCTGAAACCGTGCATCAAAAAACACAATTCTTGAATTTTGATATGGCTGGGTGCTAAAAGTGTTCCAATATATGTAGAAACAACACATGCAAAATATTTTTCCAATACATGATGATTTAGGGGTGCCAACGCACATCTGTTTTTGTTGGATAAAGTGGTAAACAGTGCTCAATGGGCACCATGGAGATCTGAGGTAAACAAGACTGCAGTTCAAGAAAACTGCGGTGATCTTTCTGTTTTTGTGTTGGGTATGTATTATTACATATTACTGTCATATCTGTAGTTGTGTCTTTGTACTTAAGTCATATTTATAAGTATTTGGTGCTCATTACATCTAGCTAACGTTAGCTAGCAATAGTTTGCTAACCACAGTTAGCTATGTTAGCTAAGCTATTAAGCTTAACATCAACAGTAGCAGCTATTCTAGAGTGGACAATGTCATATTCAGAGTATTGATGTCTCATGTTTATTGAGAGTAGCATTGTAGTTGTTACAGTAAATTAACATTTTAAATATAAGTATATTTGCGAGCACAGCTAGCCACTCTGGTAGTAACGGTAAGTTATGTTGAAGTTAGACTATGTACAGCTAAAATTTGAGGCTTATGCAAGCATGGTTTATCATAATTGAGTGATATTAAGTATGCCAAGATAGGATTTTAAACTCTATCCTTATCCTTGTATTAAATTAACATTTTAAACATAGGTATATTTGCAAGCACAGCTAGCTACTCTGGTAGTGATGTAAGAGTAAGTTATCATTGTAATGATGAAGTTGGACGATGTACAGCTAAAATACAGCATGGTTTATCATAATTGAGTGATATTAAGTATGCTAAGATATGATTTTAAACACTATCCTTGAGCTTGTGTCCTTTTCATTCCCAGGCACTGCACAACACAACCCACCCCAGGATCCAGCTCTACTAAGATGCTGCCCTCACCAACTGGTCCCTGCCAGACTAGCAGTCGCAGCCTGGTCTTTGGTCTGGGCCCCAGCATCACCAGTGAGGATGGCATCATCACCGGTGCCAAACTGCCAACTGGTCGTCAGATCTTACCAGAGGTCGCGTTAACCGAATATTTTCCGTCTATGACGGATTTTTTTTAACAATGACGGACAAATCTGAAAGCAGTCCGTCATTTTGACGGATTAGAACAAACTCGGAACAGCACCAAAGTTTCCCCGCAGTGAGGCTCCGGTGTTCTGCCGTGTTATGCATGCCCTCCAAAAAGGAAATTATACCGTTTCCAAACCTAACTTTGCCGTACAAATCATTGTAATGTCTGTGAGTTTTGGCTTTACGCTGTGCACGCTCCCGCGAGGTGCAGCAGCCATGCATAACACGGCGCATGTGAACTACCCCCCGTTGACAGTTCACGAGCATGCTTCCCCCCCCCCCCCCCAGAGTTGTGTAAAGGCCGACGGGTAATTCTGGATTTTGACGGAAGTTTTACGATCCTGTACGTCAAAATGACGGGCAGCGAAAAAGTCTAGCGCAACCTCTGGATTTTACGCTGCATGCTTGCCAAGAAACCTGGTGCAAACGGAGCGTTGTCGCAGTTCGAGGCAACCAAGGGTGTCCTGGAGCCGGTGCGGCCATTTTACAAGAAAGCCAACATCCCAATGGTGAGCGACAAGCGTGCCTGCCACAAGATGGTAGACTTAGTCAATGCTAACAACAAGCTGCGGAAAATCTCCCAGGCCAAGCGCTCCAGTGAGACTACAGCGAAACAATTGGACAAAATGGAGTGCAGACTTGATGCCACATTTCCGCTGTGGCCTCCAAATGTTGAAAAGCTGATTGATAACCCAGAAGACCTAGCTTTCTTGGCCAGCATGAAGACCGACAGAGTGGCCACATTTGGTGTATTGGACAAAAAGCTGCAGCTCAAGGTGAAGCAGCGAGAGGAGCGTCAAGCTGCTGCAGCAGCCAGGCAGTCCCGCTGTGAAAAGGAGCTAGAGGAGATGTCCAGCTTGGTGTCGGAGAGTGATGAGGAGCCAGAGGAGGATACTAACACAGTCTGTCCAACATCTGAGGGCGAACCATCCCACAAGCGTAAGAAGACTGGAACAAACGTCTTCATTCCACATGACATCCTTAGCCGACCAAGTGTTGTGTCACTGGCTACAAGGTTGAAGATGTCACCAACGCAACAGGCTGCCTTCACGCGTGGCCTGGTTGCAGAGTCAGGCGGTGAATGTACATATCTCTCTGCATCTTACGCAACAGCTGACCGAGCAAGACGCCAAGTGCTGGAGACAATCAGTGAGGAACGGCACAAGCAGTGGACACCACCTCCATTGTGCACCCTTCAATGGGACAGCAAGTTAACACCGATGTTCAGTAATATGCGCCAGTTGGAGGAGCGTCTTACAGTGGTGGTTGGAGATACAGAGCGGCTGAAACTGCTTGGTGTCCCGGCGTATAAGAAGCAGACCAATGAGGCATGTGGAGTGATCATTGCCCGGTTGACATGCAAGTTGCTGCAGGACTGGTGCTGCGCTGACCAGGTTGTCAACATGGCATTTGACACCACTGCGTCAAACACCGGCCATCTCACAGCAGCCTGCATTGCCATACAGCTCTCACTGGGCCGACCACTGCTTTTGGTCTGGGTGCCAGCACCACATTGGTGAGGTCCTCCTGAACCAGGTTTTTACAGACCTGAAGGTAGAGACATCACGCTCGCCAGAGGTTACCTTGTTCACACGTCTGAGAGAGAAATGGAACCTGTTACCACAATAATCCAGCAGCCAATGGTCCCGTTACATTCCTGGCAACACCGAGCAACAACTCCTGGGCAAGTTACGTGCTGAACTTGTCAGGTGCGCAAAAAAAGTGACTGACCATAAGCGAGGTGACTACCGTGAGTTTGTGCAGCTGTGTCTTGTGTTTCTGGATGCAGGTGGTGAAGAGCAGACTGCAGTGACCTTCCAACGACCTGGAGAGCTCCACAAGGCACGATAGATGGCCAAGCTGCTCGATACTCTCAAGCTGGCTTTGATGAAGCAGCACATCGCGTTGCTTCCCCAGGGCACAATTACCACACGGCAGCAGGTGCCGAAGATTCGGGCATTTGCCATTTTCATTAAACTAATCTATGCAAAGTGGTGGTTGACCTGCGAGAAATCTGTAGATGCTGCCTGGAATGACCTGAGACTACCACCACCTGCAGGCATACAAGGCTGTAGATGAGGGCATTGCAGCATCATCGATCAAAGCACTGGAGAGGCTTCGCTGGTACCTGACAGGTGAGATGCTACCCCTGGCTCTCTTCAGCAGGAAGGTGCCCAATGAGGACAAGCGTGCACTTGCCAGTGCGATCTTGGAGCACAAGCCCGCTGATCTCCCCATGCACATCCCTGAGCAGCGCTTTGGCACTAGCTTTGGCAAGCCAAAGTTCCCCACCCTCTTGCCAACCACCAGCTTGGCTGATCTCGCCAATAAGGATTGCTGGTTTGGGATGGACCAGCTGCACATTGATCCAGAATTTATGTCTCTCGATGTGCAGGAATGGGCGACCAATACTGCGTTCAAAAAAAGTGAGGTCAATGTATGTGCAATGAACGTGGTCAATTACTGTGCCGAGCGTGGCGTCAAGCTCACGTCCGACTTCGTCGCAGTGGCCAGGAAGGAGCAGCACCTTCAGAATGTGCTGCAGGCAGTTGAACATGACCGCAGCCAACAGCCAAATCTTCGCCGCTGCAAACGCAAGGTAATCGCAAGCTTGCGATAGGACGGTTACTCTTGGGTGGCGGGTGGGGAGACATATCTGGGGGGAGACGCACGGGCTAGGTTCAGAGTTCAGGTTCCATTTCCTCTCTCTTTCTCCCTGGTGATGTTGCTCAGTGGAGCGGACTCTGGCACAGACTGAGCAATTAAGTTTGAAGTTTAGTTAGGGTTTGTTCTTTTAAGTATATCAGTATCGCCCCTTGTGTTTAACAATAAAGTCAATTAAACTTTATATGTGTGTCCGACATTCATCACTGCTGCACAAAACTCAGGGTAACGTGAACATGTCCCATTGAGCTCCATTAATTTTGTCTATAGGACAAATTAATGGAGAATCTTGAAAGTTTAATTCTAAAAAATGCCCAAGTTGCCCAAAGGGTAAACAAACAACTTTTTACTTTGATAACCCTATAGAACATGTTACTGTATAAAAGTTCACTGTACTCAACATTTCCAGGTCAACCAGGCAATTAGACTAAACATTGCACATTTTTCGAAATTTCACAAAAGTTCATGTCTTAGGTGGTACCCCTAAATCTCAATGGAATTCCTCATAACTTTGCAAAAGTCATTGTTATGTTAATTGGAACACAATGCAATGCCAGCCAAATTGATATTTTAAAATGTCCCATTCAAATTCGATGCACCCTACATTTTTATACAAGTATGGCATTCATAGGGGAAAATGTATGTGTGGTAATTACAGTAGCTATATACAGTGGGGCAAAAAAGTATTTAGTCAGCCACCAATTGTGCAAGTTCTCCCACTTAAAAAGATGAGAGAGGCCTGTAATTTTCATCCTAGGTACACCTCAACTATGAGAGACAAAATGAGAAAAAAAAATCCAGAAAATCACTGTCTGATTTTTAAAGAATGTATTTGCAAATTATGGTGGAAAATAAGAATTTGGTCAATAACAAAAGTTCATCTTGGAGTTATATACCCTTTGTTGGCAATGACAGAGGTCAAACGTTTTCTGTAAGTCTTCACAAGGTTTTCACACACTGTTGCTGGTATTTTGGCCCATTCCTCCATGCAGATCTCCTCTAGAGCAGTGATGTTTTGGGGCTGTCGCTGGACAACACAGACTTTCAACTCCCTCCAAAGATTTTCTATGGGGTTGAGATCTGGAGACTGGCTAGGCCACTCCAGGACCTTGAAATGCTTCTTACCAAGCCACTCCTTCATTGCCCGGGCGCTGTGTTTGGGATCATTGGCATGCTGAAAGACCCAGCCACGTTTCATCTTCAATGTCCTTGCTGATGGAAGGAGGTTGTCACTCAAAATCTCACGATACATGGCCCCATTCATTCTTTCCTTTACACGGATCAGTCGTCCTGGTCCCTTTGCAGAAAAACAGCCCCAAAGCATGATGTTTCCACCCCCATGTTTCACAGTAGGTATGGTGTTCTTTGGATGCAACTCAGCATTCTTTCTCCTCCAAACACGTCTAGTTGAGTTTTTACCAAAAAGTTCTATTTTGGTTTCATCTGACCATATGACATTCTCCCAATCCTCTTCTGGATCATCTAAATGCTCTCTAGCAAACTTCAGACGGGCCTGGACATGTACTGGCTTAAGCAGGGGGACACGTCTGGCACTGCAGGATTTGAGTCCCTGGCGGCGTAGCGTGTTACTGATGCTAGCCTTTGTTACTTTGGTCCCAGCTCTCTGCAGGTCATTGACTAGGTCCCCCCGTGTGGTTCTGGGATTTTTGCTCACCGTTCTTGTGATCATTTTGACCCCACGGGGTGAGATCTTGCGTGGAGCCCCAGATCGAGGGAGATTATCAGTGGTCTTGTATGTCTTCCATTTTCTAATAATTGCTCCCACAGTTGATTTCTTCACACCAAGCTGCTATTGCAGATTCAGTCTTCCCAGCCTGGTGCAGGTCTACAATTTTGTTTCTGGTGTCCTTTGACAGCTCTTTGGTCTTGGCCATAGTGGAGTTTGGAGTGTGACTGTTTGAGGTTGTGGACAGGTGTCTTTTATACTGATAACGAGTTCAAACGGGTGCCATTAATACAGGTAACAAGTGGAGGACAGAGGAGGCTCTTAAAGAAGAAGTTACAGGTCTGTGAGAGCCAGAAATCCTGTTTGTTAGTAGGTGACCAAATACTTATTTTACCGAGGAATTTACCAATTAATTCATAAAAAATCCTACAATGTGATTTCCTGGATTCTTTCCCCCCATTCTGTCTCTCATAGTTGAAGTGTACCTAGGATGAAAATTACAGGCCTCTCATCTTTTTAAGTGGGAGAACTTGCACAATTGGTGGCTGACTAAATACTTTTTTGCCCCACTGTATGCCTGTGTAAAACTGCTACTCGTTGGGGAATTTCCGCGATTGGTTGCTGTTGAAGCGAGACGATGTACTCCAATATTATTATTTGTTGTTGCGCAACTGAATGTTGATTAATCTCAACCATATCTGTGTTTATGTTTTATTGATCTCTCTCTCTCTGTGTTAACATTTAAAGTTGGTGAGCCATTAATTGCACTAACATCCTCGTGAAGCTGACTGAGAGAAGCCCAGAGCTTTGAAGAATCTAGAATAAAAATCACACTTTTTTGTTAACTAGATAATTCCATATGTGTTCTTTTCATAGTTTTGGAATATATATTTTTTTTAATCCTCTGGAGCAGAGAGAGGAGCTGTGGATTATTGTTATTGATTAATGCATCAGTGTGTCTTAGGGTCAAAAACAATAAACTCACAACTTAAAATGAAATTGTTCAGTTTATTTAATAAAAGAGCACATGTTCAATGTGAAAAGTGACAGTAGATATAGATTAGTTGCAATTTGGTGCTATATATGTATATATAAAAATAAAATTATAATTCTTTTTTTTTTTTTTAAACACCTTGAGTTTCAGGGCAGCGCAGCGCCCCTCCAAGTCAATGGCAGGGGAAACACTGTACTTGCATACTTTTACTTAAATAAGGTTTGAATTAGGGCTGTGCAATCAATCTTATTTTAATCTCTATTACGATTTTGGCTTGCAACGAATATGAAAACAACGCAATCGAAAAAACCCGATTATTTTGCTGCATTCCCTTGCGTTATACATACAAACTATTTTTCTTACTTTAATTTTTTTTATTATATTTGTATTAGATCATAACTTAGTACTTTTTTTTAACATATGTAACATTAAGCTGTCTGTGGCTCTTTCCTGCTGTAACGATGCAATGTCCCCTCTGTGGGACTAATAAAGGTATTCTGATTCTGACATCCTGCCCCCCCCTCCCCCCTCCCTAAAAGCCCTCCGCCTCGACCGATATTGTTTTTTCAAGGCCGATACCGATTAGTAGTAATCAAGGAGACCGATAACCGATATTTGGAACCGATATACATTTGCAGTAAAATCAGAAAATCTTGTTGTCAAAATGTAGAAGAACACAAACTCCAACACAACTTCTTTGAAATGCATTTAAGCATATATTATGTTTAATTAACTTTTAAGCATCTTACAACTGGCTTCCTCTCTGTGCCCTTTTCTTTAGTGCAGCCATCTGCAATGAGTTAGAGAGAGACAAGAAGTGGGGCTGACATGCTTAACTAACAATAATGCTTAATTTATATCAAAACAATGCCTGTCTATCTAGCATAAAATCCCAATAAGCTGCTAGCAACTGCAAAACACTATGAGTAATGTAATGTTTTGCAAACTATTAAAAGTGAGGCTATTACAGTAGACCTAACGTTAGTCTAGTAGCCTCACTTCTAATATTTTGCTAAACATTTTCTAGACACATGTTGGCTAGCTAATGAGCTTCACATATCAACCTGAAAAACTGCGAGGCTCCACTCGCAGCCCCCCCCCCTCCGCACCACAGTTACTCCGCTGCGAGACGCTGCACGCAACCCCAACTCTGACTGACTTCCCGCGTCCCTGTGTAACTGGGAAACTGATAGAATTGGATCATAAAATCGTGGTGTTTTTGCAACTTCAGCATAGGGGATTGGGATGTTTATTGAACTTCAGTTTAACACATGTATGGCTCTGCCGCTCAGCGCTGCTGCTTGCTTCAGTCTGTGTCTGCGTTCTTTCGCACCTGCCTGTAATCTGAGAAGGTCCCCCGTCTCTGGCTGGCTCCCGCCCGGAAAATCTTCAGTGTTAATTGACACTTCAGTAATAGCCTATCAGATAGCGCTGTGGGCGGGACATTGCTTGTGTACACAGAGTGGTGACTGCAGCCAGAGAAACGGCCGCATCAGAGCCAAAGTTTTCGGCAATTTGATTAAAAAAAAGGCCGATACCGATAATCGGTCAAATGCGGAATATCGGCCCCGACCCCTAGTCGAAAGGTCATTATCTCATGACCTCTTTAGGTGTAATTCATACCCTGTCAGGATATGAACCACCTAACTAACAACACTTAACTGTATTATTCTGAGGAGGGCCTCTTTGCACTTCCGCTCACCCCTAATAATTGCGGAAGAGACGATGGGCCTCTCTTCTCTGGAAACTGTAATTCAATAACATAACTAATTATATTGACGAGGTCCAAGACTGATATAACAGTGTGTTTCCTGTTTCCTATAGATGTCCAGCAGCTGGTGGTGGTTAAAGAAGAGCCTCTCCCTGACCAGCAGGAGTGGAGCTCCAGTCTGGACCAGGAGGACTCAGAGCCCCCCCCATACATTAAGCAGGAACAGGAGGAACTCAGGATCAGTCAGGAGGGAGAGCAGCTTCAGGAGCTGGAGGAGGCTGATATCACCAAGTCCACTTTCACTCCTGACCCTGTGAAGAGTGAAGATGATAAAGGGAAACCTCAGTCCTCACAGCCTCATCAAAGACAAACTGAACACATGGAAACAGAAGCTGATGGAGATGACTGTCAAGGACCAGAACCAGCCAGGAACTCAGATCCAGAGAGCAGTTTACAACCAAAGACTGAGGACCACACTGGAGACTCTTCTGAAGACACTGATGACTCTTCTGAACCTGACGCTGAACACAGTGCTGATTGGAAGGAGACCAGAGAACCTGCCTCAGGCTCAAACTCACTGAAAAATAGACAAGAATCTTTCAGTGATCCCCGACGTAGTGCTGAAAAGAAACCATTCAGCTGCTCAGTCTGTCAGAAAGCTTTTAGATATAGAAGAGATCTAAATAGACACATGAGAATCCACACAGGAGAGAAACCCTTTCACTGCTCAGTTTGTGAGAAAGCTTTTTCACTGAATATAACTTTAAAGACACACATGAGAATCCACACAGGAGAGAAACCATTCAAATGCTCAGTTTGTGAGAAAGCTTTTTCACGGAGTGAACTTTTAAAGATACACATGATATTCCACACAGGAGAGGAACCATTCAAATGCTCAGTTTGTGAGAAAGCTTTTAGATATAGAAAAAATCTAGATCGACATATGAGAATCCACAGAGGAGAGAAACCATTCAAATGCTCAGTTTGTGAGAAAGCTTTTTCACGGAGTGAACATTTAAAGACACACATGAGAATCCACAGAGGAGAGAAACCATTCAAATGCTCAGTTTGTGAGAAAGCTTTTTCACAGAGTGAACATTTAAAGACACACATAATATTCCACACAGGAGAGAAACCATTCAAATGCTCTGTTTGTGAGAAAGCTTTTTCACGGAGTGGAAATTTAAAGACACACATGAGAATCCACACAGGAGAGGAAATCTATAGCTGCAATGTTTGTGACAAAATATTTCGATGGCATGGTCATTTCCAAAGGCACAAATGTGTTGGTCGTCAGTCCTCACAGCTTAATGAAATTCAAACTGAGGATAACGGAGAGGCAGAGCCTCCAATCATCAGCTCAGCTGAACACATGGAAACAGAAGCTGATGGAGAGGACAATGAATAAGTCTTATGACAGTTCACACATGAGAGAAATCTGTCTGACTGGATTAACATTGTTGTACAACATCCATATAAGACTTAAATGAACTCCATCTTTATCAACATAAGTGGACAATATGTTTAATGTTTTTGTCATTCTGATGTATACGTTAACCACTGACTGTTGATGAACCATTTTATTTTGGATTAAGGGCTCCAGGTTTCTATATAGAGATATAGGATGATTTGATGTATTGTTCTTTATTTCTAAATGTTTTGTATCATTGCTATCCTGTTAATGAGCCCTGTTTTACATAAATGTACCTGTTATCGGAGTGTTTTTGCTTCTATAACTGTAAGGGAATACATTTTCCTATTTTGTATCCCGATGACCTAATGCCGTTACATGTAATACATTACTCCCTAAGCCTGTTTTCACCCATCTGCAACCGATTCGCTAATAATCACAAATGTTCATTTCTTTGACCCCTTGACTGTTAGGGCTGGGTCAAAAGTTCAGGACCTACAATGGCAGAGACCAGATGGATTCAGTCTTTTAACAAAGTTTAATAAAGGAAAAAAGGAGCAACTAAAAAACAATCCACAAAATGAAGGTGAATCTAGTTCACGCTGGTGGCGGCGGCAGGACTCAGGCTGGCTCGAGCAGACTGGCTCAAAAAACAAGGTTACTCTTCAACAAAAACAGCAAGAGAAAATCACACTAAGCTAGGATACTACGACGTTCAGCTCTACCGAGTGAGACGGAATTATCTGGCACTGGAGTTTCTATTTCTTGTTTAATAAATGTTACATGATCCAGTTCAACTGTCATCCACATATTAGTAATTCAAAACAGCAATCTGTGAGATATGGCTAGTAATTGACTCACAATTTCAACAGAATGTGAAGAGGTTACAGTGTTGCGGTTATGTCCAAGATGTTGTTTTTTGTTGTTGCAAGAGATAACAGGGATTGATCTCAATCAGATCCGATCAGATTTTGAAATCCCATTTTTTGTGATCCAGGATCAGACAACTCGGACAGATTTTGTCCCTGTAGTTTGCAATTCAAGCAATTCAGGATAGAATCACCCTGATCCAGATTAAGACTTTTCAAGATTACTACTAGGGAGGCGTGTCGTGCAGTGGGTTGAGTGTTGGTGTTTGAATCAGGAGGTCACAGGTTCAAACCCCACTGCAGTCACCATGTCGTTGTGTCCCTGAGACACTTCACCCCAAATTGCTCCTGTGGGTATTGTCCACAGTATTGAGTATGTAAGTCGCTTTGGATAAAAGCGTCTAACAAGTGACATGTAATGTAATTTAATGTACTAGATCCTGAATATCAGTCCTTTAATCCGGAGGTGTTACTGCCGTGCCGCGAAATAGCTGTGAGTTTATCGTAATATTTGCAGAATTATAAATATATAAAAATATTTTATCATAATATTTTTTTCAAAAAGTGTTTAATGTTCGCACCTATACCAGTCATATTATTTCATCCAGTAGCCTAGTTAATCTTTCACCAGATAAGCGTTGAAAATGGCTTTTATGATGTTCCGAGCGATTCGGCGGCTCAGCCTGGTCTCAGCCTCTTGTGCTCACGAGAAAGTTACCGGTGCGCCAAGTAGGAAGAGGAGCACACAGGAGACAACCGTTTAATTGCAGACTATTATGTTTATGTGGGGAAATGGCAGTGCATACATTATTTGAGATATATTTCAAACTCGGACTTCATTTTAAGGACATGTCGGCCAGGGGTGTAGAGCTATAAGTTTAGTTTATTAGCTTTCCTTTTTAATGACTGATTTTAAATGCCATTTTCTTAATGTCTTTCATTTTTTTGTAAAGCACTTTGAATTGCCTTGTGTTGAAAAGTGCTATATAAATAAACTTGCCTTGCCTTTGTTTAACCAGTCTTCCTTGATCTATGAATTCATGTCCGGGACTCTCACGGTATCTGCTGCCCGCAGCTGTTTTATAGAAGGAAAACCTCCTTCACTTCACATCAACCTCCTTCAATGGCTGCAGCATCAGGAGGCAGCGGGACGTGTAACTCCGCCTCTGAGAAGTGCAGCACCAGCGCGCCGAGAGCTGTGCCTTTTTACGCACCGCCTTCACTGTGTTTACCTTCATCAGAACAGCGAGTGACTGCAGGCTGCTACATGTTAACCACACACACCTCTACACACATCGAACTGCCCGATTACTCCCCCTTGTATTAGTTTTATGAAGAAGATGTCCAGTCACCAAGGCGTGTGTGTGTGTGTGTGTGTGTGTGTGTGTGTGTGTGTGTGTGTGTGTGTGTGTGTGTGTGTGTGTGTGTGTGTGTGTGTGTGTGTGTGTGTGTGTGTGTGTGTGTGTGTGTGTGTGTGTGTGTGTGTGTGTGTGTGTGTGTGTGTGTGTGTGTGTGTGTGTGTGTGTGTGTGTGTGTGTGTGTGTGTGTGTGTGTGTGTGTGTGTGTGTGCGTGCGTGCGCGGGCGGGCGGGCGTGATGACGTGCGACATTTGTTTTCAAATGACCATGAACAGTAATTTACACACATCTGGCTAACTCCATAGGTAGCCTATGCGCGTGTTCCCAAAATAAATTTGTTTAATCTTAATCTCGATGTAGTGCATTTGTTCAGGCTGTTACATACAATTAGCCTCTGTTGCTACCTGCTGGTGAGTAAATATTAAAATCAGTTAAAATTGACAACCGGTCCGCGATTTTTTTTTAATGTATCTGCCGGTCCTTGGCACAATAAAGGTTGGGAACCCCTGCTTTAATCCTACCGATCGCCATCTAGTGGATATGAAAAATAATACAAGGAAGACAAGAGACCACATTGCAGACACATCTATAATGTCTAATTATAAGAAGATATTTTTTCTTTAATCTAAATTACGTTTATGATTGACAATCTTTGTTGTGATACTTTTATGAGCATAAACATTTATGTCATCAACATTTGCTTGAAAACAATAAGCCACCCAAACGTGAGCAAAAATGGAAAAATAAAATGTATTTCCCATGAAGGCTAAACGTTGTGTATTATTTCAGTTAACAAACTTTGCCATCTTATTTATATTGAAACATATTTTAAAATAAATTGTACAGTTCATTTTGCTCTGGTAATCCACTGGAAACCCACCCCTCTGGTGGGATCAGGATAATCCAGTTGTTTGGGATCAAACTGATCCCAATCCTGTGTTGTCGGTTTGAACTACCCATTTGAAAGATTTGATCCAGATTAAAACTTGGATTGGATTTCCTGATCTGATCGGATATCAAAGTGATCCTAATCCTGTTTTTTGGTTTTGAACTACCCAAAATCCAAATCTGATCTGATCAGATAGGGATTACAAGTTTTGAACAACTGGGCCCAGAAAGGGTTTTGAAGATTATCAGCGATATAGAAAGAATACAAATATTACAAATTATTATACTTTTTGCAGTGTTAACTTCTAAATACCACATTTAAAAGTACTCAGTTATTAATAAATCATATTTATGTTATAATTATTTATTTATCAATTTGTTCATCACCTGAATATTTAAGATGATAACGTCGGAGCTATTTTTAATGACATTATTGGTTATGATGCTTGATAGTTTATTTTTTGTTGAAATACGAAATAATTCACGAGTTGATTTTTTATTTTGTATAAAAATCTGAATCTGTAAAATAAGCTTTAAAATAAAATTGTGCCACAAAAAGTTCCATATTTTCCTCTGAGATATAATGTTGAGGTGTTAAGTAGCAGAAATTATATCATAAACAATTAGGTATAGTATAAGTTCCTCGAGTAAATAATACAGCAATTGAAGTGTGTACCTGTAGAAGAATATACCATTAATCGTCCCACAGAGGGGAAATGTACATTCTGCATTTCACCTATCCTAGTGTTAGGAGCAGTGGGCTGCCATATGTACTGCCCGGGTAGCATTGGCGTCAAAGGTGCCTTGCTCAGGGACACATCGGTTGCACTTGGTCTTTCGGGGACTCGTACTGGTGACCTTCCGTTTCCCAAGCCAAGTACCTATGGATTTCGGTGCTGGACGAAGTATTCCTGGATGACATCAGTTACCCATTGAGGATGTTTGAACCCAAGCCAATACAGTGCAGACGATGTTGTAAGTTTGGTCACAGTTCTTTGGTCTGAAGACATGCCTTGGTGATTTGTGGCAAATGTAGGGATAAGTTGTGCAGCGGTAGAAACTGAGAAAGAACCAAAGTATAGTCAGTGTGAGGGGAATCACAAAGCATGGCAATCAGATTGTCCAAAGAGAGAGATTAAAATAACCAAGAATAGGTCCAACAAAACAATGCATGAGGAAGAAGAACCAAAGAAAGGGAAGTGTTGGAGCCATAATGTATCTTGTTTGTTTTTAATTGTATCTGCACAAGTTGAATGTATAATGCAGTTCCAACATTGAACACAGGATGGAGCATTCAACTTATAAGTGCATATAGGTAATCACCGGGAGTAGTTATAAGACCCCTGTTTCTGTCCGATTTAGATTAAGTACCTGATAAGGAATTGTTTATGACCCTAAAACCGGAAGTCCCGCTCCCAAAAACTGGAAGTCCCGCCTCCAAAATCCCTTTGAAGTGGCACCTGTCACTCTGAAATCAGACTTTGAACCTCTTATCTTTTCTGACCTTTGACCCCCTTATCTTTTATGACTTGTTTGTGCGAACGTTGCCCCATAGCGGCTGATAAGCCCTTTGATGTGAACCCGTTAATATCTTACTAGGTCATCATCGGTCAATGATAAACCAGATATAGCCCTGATAAGGATATGGCACAACAGGGGATGATAAGACTTGATCAGCCCTTTGATGTTAATATCTTACTAGATCACGAACGGTCAATGATCAACCAAATAGTATAGCCTTCTATAAGATAACCTGCTATAAGATAGTGTTCTTTAATAATATGACATAGCGACTCTTTTACGGTAATATCAGATCATATGACATTTTATTGTTTAACTATATTAACTATAAGGAAGCCCCTTTGAAGTTGTGTTTCCCTGGATGATGAAAATAGTCTAAGTGCCATGTTAGGGGGACATTACGGAGCTCAGGAGGCCGCTCTTTAAGGCTCTTGGAACGGAGAAAGAGAGGTATATTTACAGGTGTTGATCCCTGGATGAAGAAAATAGTCTACGTGCCTTGTTAGGGGGGCCATTACGGAGCTCATGAGGCTGCCCTTTGAGGCTCTTGGAGCGGGGAAAGAGAGGTATATTTACAGGTATGTTTCCTTGGATGATGTAAATAGTCGAAGTGCCATGTTAGGGGGACATTATGGAGCTCATGAGGCCGCCCTTTGAAGCTTGAAGATTGGACAAAGAGAGTTGTATTTACTGGTGTTGATCCCTGGATGATGTACATAGTCTAAGTGTCATGTTAGGGGGACATTAAGGAGTTCAGGAGTCAGCCATTTGAGGCTTTGTTAACATTAATGCTTTTTTTTTGCTTTTGATTGTGTTACTAAGATACTTTTAGATACAATTTGAAGTGTGCAACACTTTACGACTGGAAGAATATGAAGTACTTTGTAAGGAATTGGGTTTCTTTAAAGGCAGTTTGTGATTTTTAGATGAGATGACAGATGTGTGCGTAATTCTCTCACAAAGGAAATGTAAGATATACGTTTATGTATGCAAAAAGTTCAAACTAGAAAAATGAATTACTTTGTCAAAATAGATGTTAGTTAAGAATGTGACTCTTATTGACAGTTTTTGATTTAAGTAAGACAATCCAGTTAAACAATGTAGTTTGTAGAGGACTTTACTGATTTGTCTGCTACCAAGATACTTTTAGATACAGTTTGTAAAACTTTACAACTGGTAGAATGTCAATCACTTTGTAACACATTTATGTTCTTAAAGACTGTGACTGTAAAAGGCAAGTTTGTGATTGTAACACTTATTTACTGACACCAGACATATTCTGGGTTTTTTCTCTCGCCAAGATACTTTTAGACACACTTTGAGGTATGCAAAACCTTAAAACTAGAAAATGAAGTACATTGTCTGAATAGATTTTATTAAAGACGGTTTCTCTAAAAGGCAAGTTTGTGATTTTAACACTTTTGTTACTGACACTCGGCAGATTTGTGTGTAATTCTCTCACAGAGGAACTGTAAGATACACTTTTATGTATGCAAAACCTTAAAAACTAGAAAATAAAATACTTTGTCTGAATAGATTTTCTTTTTTAACATCAATGCAAAAACTTAACAACTGGTAGAATATGAAGTACTTTGTAAGGAATTAGGTTTCTTTTAATGGCTGTTTTTTATTTTAACACTTGTTCAGTTAAATCATGTAGGTGTTTTGCTGATAACCTTACATATTTTAGTTATTTTTCTGCTACCAAGATACTTTTTTTGATACACTTTTATTTAGGAACATTTTACAACTGGTAGATTGTCAATTACTTTGTAACAAATGTATTTTCTTAAAGACTGTGACTCTAAAAGGCAAGTTTGTGATTTCTAAATGCACTATTAAATAGCCCTGCTATATACTGTGACCATTCTTTTCTTATTTATAATATGGTTCAAATGGAGTAATTGGAGTTGTCTGATGCGCTTGATACATTTTGACGTGATGTGTTTATTCAAAACCATTTCAACACACAATGTCATGACTTCTTTTCAAGATCTATGACTTTCTTTATTTTGTCTCTGGCAGGTATCCCCCACACTCTTGGTTTCAACAAAAATATGTAATCTTTCAGATAATCTAGTTCCTTTCTCAAAGTATGGGTTTAAAAAAAGAAGAAGAATAGACATCTCTGAGGGATGTAACACCACAGTTTTAATGAAAATCATTTCATTACATGTCACAGTTTCTTTACTCACAATGTTTTTGAGATAATAGTGTCTCCCATTGTCTCCACACACACACACCAAACACATGCAAACACACAAAAAGAAACAACACACACTATACTCTGACTCTAGTTTGTGTGACCTTTTATTATGTTTTAGCTAAATACTGAAAGGTGTAAGGCTACTCAAAGGGCCTGTATATATATATATATATATATATATATATATACAGGCCCTTTGAGTAGAATGTTAAAAAGTAAGTTCCTGACTCGAGTGCCCACTCCTTAGGTTGGCTTCACTTAGGTTAAATTACTTTAGTTACACATAGTGAAGTTCTAGATATAGTTCAAATGGAGTAATTTAAGTTGTCTGATGCACTTTATAGTTTGACTCTTTTTTTTAAATACTGATGTGATTATTCAAAACCATAATGCACACAGGCCTGTTTTTCTTTTTTTCTTTGCACTGGTGTGTGCACTTAAATTGATGTTGGTGGTTAAATGAGTTAATGGTTCACGTGTACTGAGTTCTGAATGTCATCTAAATGTAGGAATGCCTTGGGCTGATTTTTGTGTCATGCTTTTACAACATACAATATAAGCACTCCTATGGTGTTGTAGTACACTACTTTATCTGCAGCTATTAACATGATTGCTCATATTTCAAGGCATGTTTTTCTTGAGCCCTTATTTTGGATCACTTCATCAACTGCCCCCATTCAAAAACTATTAAATAGCCCGGCTATATACTATGGCCATTCATTTCTTATTTAGTTCCTGGTTTAAATGGAGTAATTTGAGTTGTCTGATGCACTTGATACAATTTGACTTTTTAACATACTGATGTGTTTATTCAAAAACATTTCAACACACAATGTCATGACTTTTTCAAGAACTTTTAGACAAACTATGACTTTCTTTAATATTTTTAGAAATCCTATACTGACTATATAATAGAATTCTTAACTACATACTATACATGGACTTTTTTCAACTATACTAGTACTTTTAAAATAAATGTTCGGACATTCTACACTGTGACTCTTTTTAAATTATATATATGAAATACTATACTATGACTAGGATTTGTTCAACATACTGGTGTATACAATAACCTTTTTCATATTTTTTTCTTCATGATATTTTCATAATATTCTATTCTTTTACCTCTTTTTCTCTATATTTTCAACACACTATACTATGACCGTTTGGACACTATGCTATTTACTATTTACCTTTTTTTATTTTCGATATATAATTAGACTATGTATTTTATTGGGATATTTTCGACATACTGTTAAACACATTTTATAGTTATATGAGTTTTTTTTGTTTTGTTTTTTTCATGGTATTTTTGAACATAACATTCAATGACTTTTTTCTTTTTCTTCTTAAAGAATATTGTTGCATCAGATTTTAAAGGATAATGACAGTGTTAAAGGGGGAGACACGTGTAAAGGTAGCAGGCTGGATTTTAACCCTTCTCTTGCATTTCGGGTCAAAAGTGACCGAATGACTTTTATTTTAATCATAAATATTGTGTTTTTCATCCAATTGCCTCAATACCTTATGTTATCCTCCACACTAGGCCTCTGAACATATACACTTGATGATCACCACTTGCATTGAATTTTGAGTTATTTATTCAACAGTGAAACACCCTTGACGTTTTCGGTCAGATTTGACAGCCATAGCAAATGAATGGGTATGAGTGTATTATGTTCATCCTGCAGATGGAAAACATCTATACACACACACACACACGCACACACACACACACACACACACACACACGTTACGGGAACTTCTCCCTTTCTCGCGCTGTATGATACAATGTATCATACCTTCTCACAGGTGCGAGCTCTGTGCCCCTCGAGAAACACAAACCTCTCACTTTCTCGTGCTAAATGCGCCTTTACTGGTTCTCAAGCAGTTATATTTGTGCCTTGCTCACATTTGACTCATTGACACAATGAGCAGGCGACCGATTAGGCTATTTTCTGTACGAGGGGCTCTGGACACATTTTTGAACCAGATGAAGAGGAGATTAAACCAGATGAAGAGGAGATAGAGGAAGATGTCTCAGAAATGGAAGACAACCGCGATTAGACTATGAGCCTACAACAGACCAGGAAGAGGCCCCTGAGGGAGAGGCCCCTGAGATAGAGGCCCCTGAGGGAGAGGAGGGAGATGCCCCTGAGATAGAGGCCCCTAAGGGAGAGGAGCCTGAGGTGACATTCCACAATTTTGCATTGCCAACTATGTGCGTGAACACACGTGAACACACACACACACATGTTCTGTTATGGTATATTTCTCTTTCAATAAATGTTCATTGAGGAAAACAGTATCAGTGTCTTATTTTATATTCATCACAGTGAATGCTGAATTTGATGGGCCCACCGGTGGGTCCGGACCATGACATGAAACACTGGCTTGCTTGTATCAAATCAATACATCCCATACATCATTGGAACGGGAAGAATCTCAGCTACAACACTAACTAAATCATTTCCAACTCCAGTAAAGACAGCCTACATGGCAAGCATGTTTATAATATACACTGTAAAAAAAAACTGTAAAAAAACGGTAAAAATCTGGCAGCTGGTGCTTCCAAAAACTTACTGTCAAATTACAGTGAAATACCCTAATTACAATAATGGGAAAAAACCGTAAATTCACAGTAAATATAATTAGTTTCCTTTACAGAGAAACACTGTTATTTTACAGGTATCTTCCCTTGTTTATTACGGACATAATTTAGAGTTAAGCATGTAAAAACTGTTATTTTACAGTTTTATCCTAAATTATTACGGTCAAAGACCTTCAATAAAGTGACAGAACTTAAAGTTAAGCAGTGAAACACTGTTATTTTACAGGTTTATCTGCTCTTTTTACAGTCAATAACCTTTAATAAAAGTACAGCACTAAAACTTCTACGGGCAAAAAACCCGTAAAAAAACGGTCAAATGACTGGCAGCAGCGGCTGCCAAACAAAAACCATAAAATTAAAGTAAAAATACTTTAACTGAAATAAAGTGCAAAAGCAATTAGTATACAGGAATTGTCCTTAAAGATTTTAGAGGAAAACACTTTCATCTCTTTTCAAAATCCATTGTCTTAAAATGTTACATTCAAATACCTTAAATAAAGTTCTGATGAGAAAAACAGTTTTTTACATTTTTTTTATTAGATTTCTATGATCAAACACTAAAATAAATACAAAACCTAAAGTTCTACAGCTAGAATACTGTTATTTTACAGCTGTTTTCTAACATTTTCCAATCAAACAGGTTCAACAAAATGACATCACAAAATGTTCTGTAGGAAACAATTACTCTGAAAACTTAAAATATACAAATATTTGTAGAATTATAGTACAACTAATGAATACAGCATTTCATATTTAAACATCATACTTATAAACAGTAGAAACAAAAGTAAGTAGAATTTTTTAAGATTACTTTGAAACATTCTCAACTGAAAATAACAAGATTTACAAAATGGCGACATGTTCACATTGTCAATTTGAAGGAGCAGTGTGCAGGATTTAGTACGTCTAACATTGTAGGTTCCAACCAGTGGATAACTTGTTCACTCGCCCTCCTATCCCAAGTCTGTAGGATAATTTATATTGGCTGCAAAAAACTTGAGGCCCAATCATGTTTCCTCTGTCCTGTAGACGTGGCAACCTAGAGGACAAAATAATCAGAAACGGGTTTATTGCCAGGTAGGTTCTCACACGTATGAGGAATTTCACTAGGTGTCGTACATACAAATAAAAAACTAAAATAAAAAAAAGTACACAGATAGCGAACTATATTAAGAACACTAATAAAAATATATTAAGATAGCAATAAAATAAAGCAGTCATTTACATCGAAATAGAATGCAATAAATTATAGAAAATAAAATATGTGCAGTAAGCAATATTTAAACATTGCATTATTTACCATCCTGTGATCTCCATTATGTAATGCATAGAGTCTGCGTTGTGGCTGAGGTAAAGTGTCAGTGGGGGGGGGGGGGGGGGGGCGGGCCTTGTTGAGGTGGAGAGAGCTTTTGGTCCTGATGGAGAGAGCTTTTGGTCCTGATGGAGAGAGGTTTTGGTCCTGATGGAGATAGCTTTTGGTCCTGATGGAGAGAAGTTTTGGTCCTGATGGAGAGAGGTTCTGGTCCTGATGGAGAGAGGTTTTGGTCCTGATGGAGAGAGGTTCTGGTCCTGATGGAGAGAGGTTTTGGTCCTGATGGAGAGAGGTTTTGGTCCTGATGGAGCGCGGAGGGGAGGGGGGTGAACAGTTTGTGTCCAGGGTGGGAGGGGTCGGCCACTATCTTCCCGCCTCAGGGTTCTGGAGGCCTGCAGGTCGTGGAGGGATGGCAGATTACAGCCGATCACCTTCTCTGCAGAGCGGATGACACGCTACAGCCTGCCCTTATCCTTGGCTGTAGCGTACCAGATGGTGATGGAGTATCCTCGGCTGTGCTTTTTTGGTGAGGGAGCCGATGTTCTGCTCCCGTTTGAGGTCCTGGGCGATGATGGTGCCCAGGAAACGGAAAGACTCCACAGCAGTGACTGGGGAGTCACACAGAGTGATGGGGGTGGGTGGGGCTGCGTTCTTCCTAAAGTCCACAACCATCTCCACTGCCTTGAGAGCGTGGAGCTCCAGGTGGTTTTCCCCACACCAGGTCACCAGATGGTCCATCTCCCACCTGTAGGCAGACTCGTCCCCACCAGAGATGAGTCCGATGAGGGTGGTGTCGAACTTCAGTAGCTTGACAGACTGGTGACTGGAGGTGCAGCTGTTGGTGTACAGGGAGAAGAGCAGAGGGGAGAAGAGCAGAGGGGAAAGAACGCAGCCTTGAGGGGAACCGATGCTGATGGTCCGGGAGTCAGAGACGTGTTTCCCCAGCCTCACGAGCTGCTTCCTGTCAGACAGGAAGTCTGTGATCCACCTGCAGGTGGAGTCGGGCACGTGCAGCTGGGAGAACTTGTCCTGCAACAGAGCCGGGATGATGGTGTTGAAGGCAGAGCTGAAGACCACAAACAGGATCCTGGCGTAGGTTCCTGCTGTTTCCAGGTGCCGGAGGAGGAAGTGAAGTGATAACTATTAGTAAACCATAATGATGGATGTTATTATCAGCAGCTGCCAATAGATCCCCTACATCTTTTATGATGGACCTTTGAAGCACACACAAAATTGTAAAACAGTTATTGAGAGCATCCCAAGGGCATTGATCCTATGCTAAACCTTCCAGAACACCAACTTTCTAATACCTTAGAAACGACAACTAGCCGTTTGCACGAATGTAATGCTTCAGCTTCCTACAACTTTAAAGCTGTGTGGACGTGGCTCTATGAAGAGTCGTTCATATTTTTCTCATTATTTCATAAGTTTAGAAGGGGTAACAACAGTTACCTTTTGTTAATTTTACCTCGAGCCAAACTTGTGCGACTTGTTTCTGAAATCCCTTTCTCTTAAAGTGAATACATAAAATAAAAAAACAGTGGAGCTTACCCTAAAACTAACCACTGGATAGGGTTAACCCTAACCCATATTAATTTTTTATTTTTTTATATATATAGCACCACATTGCAACTAATCTATATCTACGGTCACTTTTCACATTGAACATGAGCTCTTTTATTAAATAAACTAAACGCTTTCATTTTAAGTTGAGTTTAGTGCTTTTGACCCTAAGAAACACTGATGCATTAATCAATAACAATAATCCACAGCTCCTCTCTCTGCTCCAGAGGATTTAAAGAATATATCAGCAGTAAACCTAGGGGAAACACTGACATTCAATATTATGTTAGACACAAGTTAGTTATTACTCACATATCAAAGTATTTTCATCTGCAAGATGGAAGAATAGCTGGGTGCTGCCTGGAGAGACTGATGAGGAGTCACCGGCTGGTGTCAGCAGCTTTCCACACAAAGCCATCACATGTTCTGTTCCATAGTCTTCACTGTCCACTGGTGCTCTGTCAAAAGAGTGAACATCACAGCTGTCATGGTAACCCTTTGTTACATAACATACAACCAACATGCTTCAAAGGTGACCCAAATTAGTTTAAATTGTAAATATCTTTGCAATAAATTACTTCCAGGAATTCCTCAATTAACCTGTTTTTGATCAACACCAATTCTAATTTTCATTTTAACTTTCTTACTTTTTTTTAATAAAAATCATGTTTGTATCACTACACTTCTAAGGCACAACATGGGTAAAAAATTATCTGTATTATTTTCCTATGTTATTTCATGCATGGAGTGTTTCTTTAAATACATTGTTTTTGATGACCACAAATCATTATTTTAATTCTCCGTTCTAATTGATGAACTAAAATAGTTTATGCCAAGTGTGATACAAATGCAAAAAAATAAAGATACTTTAATGATAATTTAGTTAAAAATAATAATTTTAGCAGAGATTTGGACCAAGCATATGATGTAGTAATACAACAACAATTTTAGTTCACACAGTGTGACATTAGCTAGTCATGTTAGCGTAATATAGAGCAGAGCTAACTAACAAGTTAGCCAAACGTTAGTGGTTAGCAGTTTATGCTATGATAGCTGTTGGCTACTGAACATTAACAAACTGGATTCCGCAGTAAAAAAGCTGTGAAACTTTACAATAAGATTGGCGACAACACTGTGACACCCTGCTGCACGTTTATGTGTAATCGTCCCACGTTGGAGACGAGAGGGTGGCGGCAGCATTGCAATAAGCTGTAAGCTAACGTTAGCAGCCACCTTGTTAACCTGTATAGCCCGATTGTCCCGCCGGTGGGACATCTTGCAAGAAACAGCATCTCAGGACTTCTTAAAATGTAACAACCTATTAATGATGCTTACCCACTTAACGGGAAGAAACTCAGCTAACTGACGATATTAACAATTTTTAACTAAACGAAACACAAGTCTAACAGCTAACGGGGCTAACGCTACTTTAGCACATAACTGGCAAAAGCGATCTTTTTTATTTCATGCTATCTGCACAAACGTATCATATGAAAGCTGAGATTCCACAGATTCCCTTAAAATATATGTCTCATCACTCAAAACTCACTGAACTAGAAGAAGAAACTTAACCTTAAATACACAATTAAACATTCACAAACTAAGGATTATCTAAATACATGTTTAACTCCATTAAAGTTGCAGGACTCACCAGATCTCAAGTCTTCTGTTCTCTGTTGACGTCCCGATGCCCATATTTAACGTGTAGATGTAAAACTATCCCGATATTAGTCCATAAACTCGTGAGCAGACATACAGACAGCTGTAGCTATGCAGGAGAGCTGCTCAAACTGACATGGAAGTTTCAAATTGGATTGAAAGGCGCGGACAGTGCTCATTGGCAGGTTTTTCCGATGACGTTTATATCAACCAATCAGGAGTGTTGTGGACTCATTCCAATCCTGCTTGTCTTGTCTGCCGTTGTATGGCTGGATTCCATTTCAAGTGCCGTAGCTTTTTACTTACATTTTACGTTTTTTTTATTTGACACTATTTTTTTACAGTTAACTATGCTAGAAAACTACTTTATTTACACAAAATCATTTTTGGGTATTTCTGCAATATATTACATTTTTTGTGAAGATGTATACATTTATTTAACATTTTAGAGATGTTTTATAATAAGATTTCTTTTTATTCTACAACAGTACAGAATACAGTTATTTTTTGTTTTTTTACATTTTGTTACATTAAATTTAAGGTTTTACTGCAACAAAAAAAAGAAAGTTGCCTTCATTTTACATGCAGTAAAATTATGTGTATTTTATGTGTTTTTACATAGAATTCAATGTAATTTAACATTCAAGACAATTAAACAATGGAATTATCCTGTAAAAAAACGATAATTTATCATCAAACCAATTTACAGAATAAAACCTTTATTTATTTTAAATAAAAGTAATTTACTGTATTTTTATGGTATTTACACTTATTTATTTTTTTACAGTGTACAGTAATGTAAAATAAGCACTATCTTTGAACTTACTGCCAAAAAGAATATGAAATTCACCCCTGGTGTCATTCTGTCTGTCATCCCTTGATTCTACTTGCTTTGACTGTTCAAATGAGATGTCAACCATCACAATTGGATAAGGGGTTCTAGAGATATCACTGTTCAAACACACCGGTCAATTTTGACCGAAAATAGCATGGGAAGGGGGGTATGACCTAACGCAAGAGAAGGGTTTTAAACTGCGTCCATTGTAGCAGCAAATGTTTCAACATACCTTACATTTTTCATGAGTTCTTTTGAATAATTTTTTATTAGAAATATATTTTTACTGTTTTCTTGTTGATGTTTTTTTATTTTTCGGCATACGAGATTGTATTTTTTCCACATCTTATTTTATCACACTTTTTTCACATTTTCAACATAATTTAATTTTGTCTTTTTTTTCATATATAAATATAGATATATTTTATTTTTTTGGACATAATATACAATGAATAATTTCATTTTATTTATTTTTATGCTATAGCATGACTTTATTTTTAATAATTCATTTCGACATAGTATATTAAATCATTTTAAAACACATTATGTACATACTAAACATATATCACTTTATTTAATTATTTTTCAAAATACATGAAGGTGGCACACCTTAACAAGGTAAATGTTATTCAAAGTTATTTAATGTCATCAAATCTTCGTCATAGTTCTATTTCGTATAAGGCTCTCTATTGGGTAATCCCACTGCGCATGCGCAGCACTGACAGACTTAATCCACGCCCACCTATGACGTGGGCCCCATCTACGGCCTCACTTCCGTATAAATAGGAAGTAGGCCCGCCAATCTGCTCCCACTTTTATTCAGCACTCTGTAGTAGCAGAGGCACTGTAGCAGGCACATTAGAAAACAAAGATTCCTCCCTTTAAAAGCTTTGTTTCTAGTGGAAAGATGGAGATGGGGCAGGTAAGTCAGGGCTGCGTCCGGAATTGCCTTTCATGTGAGGCGGGCTACATAATGAGTTTTGACAAACACTCACAGTGTGAGTCCTGCTTGGGATTAGAGCATGCGAAAGCTGCTCTCACCCCACAGGTGTCATGCTCACTATGTGGCCGGCTCCCTCTGGCGCTCAGACAGCAGAGAGCGGACACTCTCGCTGCTGCTGCGGTCGAGGATGATTGGGCAGTCCAGGAGGCCTGTCCGTGGACGAGGCCCAGGATTTCCTGGGTCCGAGTGGAGGGCACGAGTCGGATGACTACGCCCCCTCCATTCATGGATCACCAGGTGGTTCCCCCATCCTCTCTCTCCTCCGGACGGAGGAGACAGAGCGGGGTCCCGGTCTAGGTCCGACACACGGACCAGTGGTCTCTCTCTCCACCGTCACGGCTCTGCCGTCGATTGGCGGAATTCTCCAGGAACTCCCGGAGATCATCTCTAAGGCAGCCGCCTGGTGAGATCTCCCCGTTCCCCCAGCTCAGGGGAGCACGTTTTCGGATGACATGTCCGGTGTGTTCTCCCAAGCACAGAGGGTCAAGAGTGACCCGATCTGGCCATGCTTCCCGCCCATTAGGAAGTACCAGGAGGGGGCGGCAGCGAACCCCAGGACACATACGCTCCCCCTCACGAGGGTGGAGGGATTTACGGATAAGGGTTTTCCGACCGTGCCTCCTCTGGAGCCGAGCCTCACAACGTTCTTTGGAGTCAAGCAGGCCAGCACGGTTGCCGGACGGCGACCCATGTTGACTGCCTCCAGAGATCAGTTTGTCGCCCGACAGACCGACCGGATGCACCAGTGTGCTTACCAGGCGTGAGCGGCGGCAAACAATATTGCGTTGCTGGTAAATTCCATGGTTCGTATAGCTGAGCAGTCCGACACCATGCCCTCAGTGGAGGCTGAGAAGATCGGTAAGGCGGCCAGCATTGCACTTACCCTGAGCGCGGCAGTCGCAGTTTCGCAGCAGCGAGTCGGAGAGGAACGAAGAACCCCCGCTCCTGGTCTGCTCCTCCGAGAGAGCTTCCGAGGAAGCAGAGCCGAAAGTGACTTTTTGGGGGGGATGTGCGGGAATACATTTTGAATACAATTTTTGAAAATTCCAACAGTGTGTCTGTAGCAGCTGTTTCTCACATTTCCCCCACACTAGTCAGGCCGGCTGTTGTTAATCTGTCGGTTAACAGACAGCAAGGTTCGCTGCATAAGCCAGCTGCCTCTGACCTGTCGGTTAGCAGGCGGCGGGGCTCGCTGCACAAGCCAGCTGTATATAACCAGGCGGTTATTAGACAGCGGGGCTTGACGTGTACAAACCTGTTGCCTCTGGCCTGTCGGTTAGCAGGCAGCACGGTTTTTCCTCTGTCCCAGGTGTGCCTACTTCACACGGCCGTAATGAGCCTATGCTGTTATTACGCGCTGTGTGAATAGCACTGCCCACACCTCCGCTCATTCCTCAGGCCGGGGTGAGATGCAGTGTGTGGAGACCCCGTCGCAGCCCTTAGGGGCGGGCCCCCCTTGGGTATTTTTGTATTTATTTATAGAAGGACCATGCATACAAAAACATTAATCTCAGCAAAGAGAAGAGATGCAATATGCCAGATTATAGCTAATAGCTAATTTCCATCTGTGGTCCTCAGACAGGTTCATAACAATCAATAAACAAATAATAACATTGCATGATCTCTATCAGTCAAACAATTTTAAAACCTGATTGAAGTACAGCTCAATAAATTAATACATAGTAGTCTACACTTGAAATACACTTAGGCCTACATGATCTCGGTCACTCAAATAATTACAAAGCCTGATTTAAATTCAGGTTACGAACATAATACTTAGTACACTTCAAATACACTTAAATAAAATATCTAAGATATAGTATGACAATACAGTTCAAATAAAAAAAAAACTCAGATTACAGTGTAATTAATGTTGGCATGACTGGTTGCTTAATATCATTTTTTGCACCATAGAAAACGAGTTAAAATCAGTACAGGTTTTAATTTCAACTGGAAGAGTATTCCAGTGCTTGATGGCCGTAAACGAAAATGCTGATCGTCCAAAGGCAGGGTTGCTTCACGAGCAACAGCGGCAAGGGCTCTGGCATGGCTCGTCACCATGACTACCACAGTAGGCTACAACAAGAACAGATTTGCCCACTCTCGGAGCATTGCTCAGAGTGGCGGCGGATATGTTTGATGGACAGATGGATGAGCAGGCTGATCAGCAGAGGGTATACTCTGCAATTCGCCCCCTCCAAATCCAAAAGAGGTAGGTTTGCGCGCGGCAAATGTGCACTCCCAAATTAGGTAATCAGAATAAATGGAACCCCAGTAATTACATAACAGATATTGCATCATTTTGTGCATTTTTCAGAAAAAGTGGTAGTTTGGTAAACAGTGACATCAACGACATGTCTGGTCTGTAAAATGCCCGAAAAGTAAAATAATGGGAGATAAAAATCCCAAAGTCTCCACATGTTATTATATTTTTAATGTGTTTCTGCATGGTCCTCTTTCAGGTGAGACAGTGTAGAATAGATGAAGGATGTGTCAGGATGTAGAACTCTTGTGTTAACATTGGATAAAGCCAGGTTCATATTCTTGTTTCATGTTGATGACATATTAGAGTCAAAGGTTTGCACAGAGCGAAATATCTTTGTATTGCGCGATATATCAGAAAATACTGCATTAAAAAAGTCATTTCCTGCATTTTTCTACAGATAAAGTGTGATATAAATAATGTACAGGCTTTCAGATTGCTGTAGTTCACTAAACAGAGACATTAACGACATGTTTGGTATTGAAAATGTCAGAAAAAGTGAAAGAACGGGAGATAAATATCCCCAAATCTCAAAATGGTATTATATTTTGTGTGTGTTTTTGGTCCTCTTTCAGTTGAGACACTGTAGGATGCTTCCGGAAAAGACCAAACACTGGATGTCTTTCAGTCGCCAACATGTGTTTTCGAGACACTGATATTAACGGGGAAATCCTGCAGGACTCAAATGCCCCCGGTCTGCACATTGTTTCTCTTTCAGAAACACAGAGGACTGTTTGTATGATGCGATCACAGACACGCTGCAAACGGTGTCCACCAGAAGTCGAGTCCAGTGTCAGTGTCATTTTTATTTGTTATAGTTTGGGAAGATTGAAAATCGGTAGGGAAAGCCAGCTAAGTCGGTAGGCTGTAGAAACATGTCAAAAGCGGTAGACTACCGCCCAAATCGGTAGGGTTGGCAGGTATGTGATTTGAATCAGAATTTCTGAACATGAGCCCGCCCCGCTCGACCTTTTGAGCCAATCACAGCGCGATAATGACCTGCCTTCCGTTTCAACCATACTCCTTCCGTTTCCACTATACTTTCTCTCACACACACATGCATTCTTCTCTTGCATACATATCGTCTTCAGACATACATACATTCTTCTCTTGCATACATTTATTGTTTTCAGACCTGCATATATTATTTATAATATTAAATGTGAACATTGAAGGAATGTGCATGAGAGCAAAATGTATAAATATGAGCATTAAAATATATGAATATGAGGACAAAATTCATGAATGTGTGAGTGACAATATATGAATGTGTCCATTGAAATATGATAATATGAGAGCAAAATGTATGCATGTGTGAGTGTAAATATATACGTGTGTGAGAGTGAAAATGTATGTATGTAAAAGGAGAATATATGTGTGTTGTAAGGGAAACTTCTGTAGCAATGGAGAGTCAGGACTCAGAGAGACACGAGGAGAGTTGGAGCTTTGATGTCAAACACTGATGGTTTATTACAAGTATCGGCCGGAGGATTCACATCACAAGTCACAGCAGCCAGAGGTTCTGACTGCCCGGGAGAGTTGCCACGTCAATTCTGCCACGCCTCTCTCTCGCTAGACCTTTTAACTAATTCACAGAGAGTAATCAACATATTGGGGGAGATAATCTAAACATCTGCGAACACTGAATCACTTGCCTGACCCTCATGGCCTCGAAGATTACACCTTGGAGTCCACAAACACCGAGAAGGAAATGTTCCAGCGTTCTCACAACCATAAACCATTGTGACCGAGAGTTGACCGGTCATAAACTGGAAATATCAACATATGACTGGAGCAGCACATTCCTTAAGGGAGATAACAGAGTCAGGGTTGGTCATAAATGTCAAAGGGCAAAAAGGTTAAATATCTTTGGAGTAAAGGAGAATTATTCTCTAACAGTTTCACTCTTTTTATCATTTATTGATAACTTAAAAAAAATAGTCTAATAATAATTTGGTCAATACTTAAGTCGATAGGCGTCTTCAGATTTGAGTGTCGTCTCACCGTACATCAATTACATCACAAAGTAGAATAAGATTGAAACATTCAATAACAATGATTGATACAGCCAATCATAATAGAAAAATCCTCTCTCATCAGTGTTTGGATCATCTTTTGTCAAAAGCACAATAATGAACACACAGATGCATAATAGCAAAAACATCTATTTTAAAATAATATGTTTTAACATTTAACCATTACTTAATCTCACTTATCAAACATTAAAGTCAAAACCAGCTTGCAGTTTAAAGATTTACTTCAAGGCAATCACTAGTCAAAAGCATTTTTAAACTCAGGACCAGAAGAGATCCAGCTAAGGTATACAATTCACACTGGTGATTTGATCAATCTGTAATCTGCAAAATTGCAGTGTCTTCAATTTAGGATTACATTTAAATGCACTTCATTACATATTAAATCAAAAGACTATGGCATGATAACATAATTACATTACTTCAACTATCAATCATTATGTCATTTCAAAAGCTGAAGGGAAAAATTAAACAATTCTCAAAATGTTCAAAATCTGAAAAGGAAAAGTTAGGCAAATATTCAAAGACTTTTGTAAAAACCTGGAAAGGAAGGATTACACATTCTTAAAACTTGAAACATCATTTTAGGTCTGTCTGTGCATGGGTAATATATTGAAGAGTCGTGTTGTTAAGCGTGATTGCTGGACAATTAAGGATATTAACATTATCTGTTATCATATTAGAAATATCTTATTATTCAATACCTTATAATCTGAAAATATCAATTAATTAATTTTGTTTAGTGTGAAAGTGTAATCTGATCTGACAAAATATATTTATTGGACGGTCATTTAACATTGAACCTCTCCTGGAAATGCACAGAATATGTGCATTTTCAGGAGAGGGTCAATGTTAAATGATATCGTGCAAAATGACAGGCTAAAACCCAGGAATAAGTGTCTGAATCCTGGGTAAACATTGTTTAAATAGTCTGATACCTGGCACTGTATCTGCCCCTGGGAACCTTCAAGGTTATATTCATGTTTTATTATTTATTTAATTATCACATGATTTTTACAAAAACAGTATACACAGTATACATAATAAAAACATGATTAGCGGGGGTCGGGGACCATATTAGCCGTCTAACTTGTACGGTGCACAGGGGAAAACAGGTTGAGTCCACGGCCCCAGCCCCCTCGTCAGGAGTATCAACCGGCCCTGAAGAAGAGGTATCGCTGCTCTCAGCCCCTCCTCCATGAAATCAGACACCCGTTTTTTTTCTGAGTCCTCTCAAAAACCGGGTTTCCGATTTTGTAAAGACAGTAGTCTGAAATGGATGAATGAATTTTTTTGACGGAGAAGGGGAAGCTTGGTTTCCCCTCTCTGTTGTAAGTTGCAACGGAGAAGTGGAAAAGTGTCCAGGGCTTTGGCCCGAAGCGCCAACAGGTTGAGCTTTTTCGAATTGTGCTACCTCCAGGACAGAGACCGCGGCGTGAGCGGCTCGTTTGCGTAATCTTCCCTCAGGGAAAAGTACTCCGGTGTGAACGCGATTGGTACTTAGTGCCCTGGGGTACTAAGTGCCTAAGTACAAAGTACGCGTTGTGAACGCGGCTAATGGGTAACTGATGTGATCCAGGAATACTTCGTCCAGCACCGAAGTCCAAAGGGACTTGGCTTGGGAAACGGAAGGTCACCGGTACGAGTCCCCGAAAGACATTACATTACATTACATTGCATTTAGCTGACGCTTTTATCCAAAGCGACTTACAATAAGTGCGTTCGACCAACAAAATAGAAACTTGAAGAAAACAGAATCATATAAGTAGATCAGGCTTCATAGAGCAAAAACATTTCAAGTGCTACTCAACTGGCTTTAGGTAAGCCAGCCCTTTATTAGTATATAAGTGCTTTGTTAATAGTTCTATCGCTCGAAGTGGAGTCGAAAGAGATGAGTTTTCAGTCTGCGCCGGAAGGTGTGTAAGCTATCTGCTGTCCTGATGTCAATGGGGAGCTCATTCCACCATTTTGGAGCCAGGATAGCAAACCCACATGATTTTGCTGATGGGAACTTGGGTCCCCCTCGCAGCAAGGGTGCAGCGAGTCGTTTGGCTGATGCAGAGCGGAGTGCACGTGCTGGGGTGTACGGTTTAACCATGTCCTGGATGTAGGAAGGGCCAGACCCATTCGCAGCATGGTACGCAAGTACCATTGTCTTGAAGTGGATTCTAGCAGTTACCGGAAGCCAGTGAAGGGAGCGGAGGAGCGGCGTGGCGTGGGAGAATTTAGGAAGGTTGAAGACCAGACGAGCAGCTGCATTCTGGATGAGCTGCAGAGGTCGGATGGCACATGCAGGTAGACCAGCCAGGAGGGAGTTGCAGTAGTCTAGGCGTGAGATGACGAGAGCCTGGACCAGAACCTGCGTCGCTTTCTGTGTCAGCTGGGGACGCATCCTCCTGATGTTGTAAAGCGTGTATCTGCAGCAGCGGGTTGTAGCAGCGATGTTTGCAGTGAAGGACAGGTTGTTATCTAGGGTCACACCCAGATTCCTTGCAGTCTGAGTCGGGGAAACAACAGAGGTGCCAATGTTGATTGTTAGGTCAAGAGTGGGACAATCTTTTCCCGGAAGGAAAAGGAGTTCAGTCTTGTCAAGGTTGAGCTTGAGGTGATGATCAGACATCCACTGAGAGATGTCAGCTAGACAAGCAGAGATGCGTGCGACGACCTGGGTCTCTGAGCGGGGAAAGGACAGAATTAATTGGGTGTCGTCAGCGTAGCAGTGGTATGAAAAACCATGCGGGCTAATGACTGATCCGAGCGAGTTTGTGTACAAGGAGAAGAGGAGGGGACCAAGAACAGAGCCAAGTCCAAGTGCAACCGATGTATCCCTGAGCAAGGCACCTTTGACGACACTGATACCCGGGCAGTACATATGGCAGCCCACAGCTCCTAACACTAGGATAGGTGAAATGCAGAATGTATATTTCCCCTCTGTGGGACGATTCATGGTATATTCTTCTACATGTACACACTTCAATTGCTGTATTATTTACTCGAGGAACTTATACTATACCTAATTGTTTTCTGCTACTTAACAACTCAACATTATATCTCAGATGAAAATATGGAACCTTTGGTGGCACCATTTTTATTTTAAAGCTTATTTTACAGATTCCGATTTTTGTACAAAATAAAATCAACTAAATTATCAACTTAAATCGTATTCCAACAAAAAATAAACTACCAAGCAGCATAGCCAATAATGTTATTAAAAATAGCTCCAACTTTATCAGCTTAAATATTAAGGTGATGAACAAATTGATAAATACATAATTATAACATAAATATGATTTATTAATAAATGAGTACTTTTACATTTGGTATTTAGATGTTAACACTGCAAAAAGTATAATAATTTGTAATATTTGTATTCTTTCTATATCCCTGATAATCTTCAAAACCCTTTCTGGTTCTTTGAAGGCTCTATCCAGACTATCTTCTGGTTATTGTCTGCATCAATCCCTATTATCTCTTACGACAACAAAAATCAACACCGCAAGACTGTAACCTCTTCACATTCTGTGGAAATTGTGAGTCAATTACCAGCCATATTTTACACATTGCTGTTTTGAATCATTAATATGTGGATGACAGTTGAACTGGATGATTTATGCCATCTGCTGGAAAAGAAGACTTATCGCTCCGTTGGCGTCGTTTGGACAACAAAAACAGAGTGAAGCTCACATACCATAAACAATCTTTGAGTACAGACACCATCCTGCAGAGAGCACACAGCCCAACAGCAGGTTTTTGGTCTAGCGTCATTTTACAAAACGTTGGCATTAAGACACTAAGACTAGCTGGTCCATTGTAAAGGTCAGTCCACCTTAAATGAGCAGTGGGTGATCAGCAGGTGAAAGGCAGGACACGGGAACTTGGTCCTGAGGAGATGTAACGATTATTAAATAAGAAATAGTCGAGTCAAGGGATCAAAGAAATGAACATTTGTGATTATTAGCGAATCGGTTGCAGATGGGTGAAAACAGGCTTAGGGAGTAACGTATTACATGTAACGGCATTAGGTCATCAGGATACATAATAGGAAAATGTATTCCCTTACAGTTACAGAAGCAAAAACACTCCGATAACAGGTACATTTATGTAAAACAGGGCTCATTAACAGGATAGCAATGATACAAAACATTTAAAGAACAATACATTAAATCATCCTATATCTCTATATGGAAACTTGGAGCCCTCAATCCAAATAAAATGGTTCATCAACAGTCAGTGGTTAACGTATAAATCAGAATGACAAAAACATTAAACATATTGTCCACTTATGTTGATAAAGATGGAGTTAATTTAAGTCTTATATGGATGTTGTACAACAATGTTAATCCAGTCAGACAGATTTCTCTCACGTGTGAACAGTCATAAGACTTATTCATAGTCCTCTCCATCAGCTTCTGTTTCCATGTGTTCAGCTGAGCTGCTGATTGGAGGCTCTGCCTCTCCGTTATCCTCAGTTTGAATTTCATTAAGCTGTGAGGACTGACGACCAACACACTTGTGCCTATGGAAACGACCACGCCATTTAAATCTTTTGTCACAAACATTGCAGCTGTATATTTCCTCTCCTGTGTGGACTCTCATGTGTGTCTTTAAATTCATATTCACGGAAAAATCTTTCTTACAGACTGAGCATTTGAATGGTTTCTCTCCTGTGTGGACTCTCATGTGTGTCTTTAAATTTCCACTCTGTGAAAAAGCTTTCTTACAGACTGAGCAGCTGTGTGCTTTCTCTCCTGTGTGGACTGTCATGTGTTCCTTTAAACTTCCACTGTGTGAAAAAGCTTTATTACAGACTGAGCAGATGTGTGCTTTCTCTCCTGTGTGGACTGTCATGTGTTTGTTTAAACTTCCACTCAGTGAAAAAGTTTTCTTACAGACTGAGCAGCTGTGTGCTTTCTCTCCTGTGTGGACTCTCATGTGTGTCTTTAAATTTCCACTCTGTGAAAAAGCTTTCTTACAGACTGAGCAGCTGTGTGCTTTCTCTCCTGTGTGGACTGTCATGTGTTCCTTTAAACTTCCACTGTGTGAAAAAGCTTTCTTACAGACTGAGCAGCTGTGTGCTTTCTCTCCTGTGTGGACTCTCATGTGTGTCTTTAAACTTCCACTGTGTGAAAAAGCTTTCTTACAGACTGAGCATTTGAATGGTTTCTCTCCTGTGTGGACTCTCATGTGTTCCTTTAAATTGATATTCAGTGAAAAAGCTTTCTTACAGACTGAGCATTTGAATGGTTTCTCTCCTGTGTGGACTCTCATGTGTTCCTTTAAACTTCCACTCTGTGAAAAAGCTTTCTTACAGACTGAGCAGCTGTGTGGTATCTCTCCTGTGTGGACTCTCATGTGTTCCTTTAAAGTTCCACTCTGTGAAAAAGCTTTCTCACAAACTAAGCATTTGAATGGTTTCTCTCCTGTGTGGATTCTCACGTGTGTCTTCAAATGTATATTCAGTGAAAAAGCTTTCTCACAAACTGAGCATTTGAATGGTTTCTCTCCTGTGTGGAATATCATGTGTGTCTTTAAATGTATATTCTGTGAAAAAGCTTTCTCACAAACTGAGCAGCGAAAGGGTTTCTCTCCTGTGTGGATTCTCATGTGTCGATTTAGATCTTTTCTATATCTAAAAGCTTTCTGACAGACTGAGCAGCTAAATGGTTTCTTTTCAGCACTACGGGGATCACTGAAAGATTCTTGTCTATTTTTCAGTGAGTTTGAGCCTGAGGCAGGTTCTCTGGTCTCCTTCCAATCAGCACTGTGTTCAGCGTCAGGTTCAGAAGAGTCATCAGCGTCTTCAGAAGAGTCTCCAGTGTGGTCCTCAGTCTTTGGTTTTAAACTGCTCTCTGGATCTGAGTTCCTGGCTGGTTCTGGTCCTCGACAGTCATCTCCATCAGCTTCTGTTTCCATGTGTTCAGTTTGTCTTTGATGAGGCTGTGAGGACTGAGGTTTCTCTTTATCATCTTCACTCTTCACAGGGTCAGTAGTGTGACTGGACTTTGTGATATTAGCCTCCTCCAGCTCCTGAAGCTGCTCTCCCTCCCTCCTGATCCTGAGTTCCTCCTGTTCCTGCTTAATGTGTGGGGGGGGCTCTGGGTCCTGCTGGTCCACACTGGTGCTCCACTCCTGCTGGTCAGGGAGAGGCTCTTCTTTAACCACCACCAGCTGCTGGATATCTGCAGGAAACAGGAAACACACTGTTAAATCAGTCTTGGACCTAGTAAATATAATTAGGTATGTCATTGAATTAGAGTTTCCAGAGAAGAGAGGATGGGCCTCCGCAATTATTAGGGGTGAGCGGAAGTGCAAAGAGGCCCTCCTAAGGATAATACAGTTAAGTCTTGTTAGTTAGGTGGTTCATATCCTGACAGGGTATGATTTACACCTAAAGAGGTCACGAGATAATGACCTTTCGACATCTGGAACATATGTGGGTGTGTTGGCTAATGTAAGGGAAAGTGTGTGTGCGTTCATTACAGCTGCTATATGTGATGTGAAAGACTTGTACTCATTGGAGCATTACCACTATTGACTGCTTGTGTGCAAGGTAATGTTTCCTCATTATTATTGATTGTTGTAAAACGAAATAATAATTAATCAACTATATCTGTGTTTGTGTTTTATTGATTCCTCTCCGTTTTAGTCTTTCCTTCTGTGAGTGCTGAATTGTCACAACAAAGTTGTTGTTTTTCTGGTTTAGCACTAGCCGCAATGTAAACAATGAATTGTATTTGGGATTGTTCACAGTTACACTACGCCAGGGCCAGGGACGTGCACAGACATTTGGAGGGGCTATTGCTCTAAACTGGAAAAAGGGCCTCCCCCCCGAAAAAAAACATAAGACCTTTTGAAAATTGTAACTTGTTTTTAATGTAAAAGAAACCAAACGATTATTACACTAAATTGAACAGTAATTCACATCTCATAACAAAATAAGCTATGGCGACTTGCATTCGGTGACTTGATTTTAAAAATGAAAACCATGGAAATTCTTTGTTTTGCGGTCCATATCTCATTAAAATATCTAATGTTAGTAACTATTCAAGACAAAATGGGGACAATTCTATTCTAATGTAGTTTGACCTTTGTAACTGCTGTGCAGTCCAGACATACTGATAAAATAGGGCCTCTAACTTAAATAAACTCACTAATTAATTAAACAAGTTCAATACGCATTATTCTAATTCTTATCATTCTTTATAAGCACACTAATGGTAAGGTATCCAATGACTTATTTATTTAGTATTTCATAACTTAATAACAGAGATGGTCAAACTAAAGTGGTAGAGACATGGCAGAAATCCTACAATGAAGCAGGACATTGAACTGTTCACCCGTGAGAGGGCGATCAAGAAAAGAGAGCGAGCGGCCCCGTTGAGGGAGTTTGCAGATGAAAAGACACAGAAAGACAGAAGCACAATAACAACAAGTAGGCTATATTTAGGTGTTTTTTTGTAAATAACCGACGGTATCAAGAGGAAGTAAAGTCCCCTGGTTTGTCCCTTATACCCTAACTGCCATGAGAGAACTCAAAATCAAGTTTCCAAAATCAGACACTGAGGTGGTCTTAACACACCGGCAGATGACAGCGCTGACAAAGTGTGTTTCCCGCAGCGAGACGCTACAATACTAATTGTGGGCTTATCATGTTGATTCGGCCACAACAGAAAAAAGACAAACAAACTCTCGCTCTCTCCAGAGGGGCAGGTCAGCCAAAAAGGCCAAACGGGCCGTTGCCCGGGAAACAATAGCCCGTACCTGTGCACGTCCCTGGCCAGGGCTATTCAATTAGTTTGGAATGGGGGCCGGGAAAAAGATGGCTTGAAATATGAGCAATCATATTAAGAGCTTCAGATACAGTAAAACAGCATAGTGGAGTGCATATATTGTGTTTAATTCAATCAAACAACATAGCCCCAAGGCCTTTATAGATCTAAATGGCAAGTTCAGAACTCAGTAGACCTACATGTGAAGCTAATTTAACCATCAACATCATTTAATTTAATTTAGGTGAAATGATCTAATCATTCACGCAGAGATAGAATAAATGACAGGAGTTGTCACTGCAGTAACTATTAGGTGGGTTCGAAACCCGAGCCCGCCCAAGTTTTCAGGCAATGTCTTCCCCTCTATCTCTCAATTGAATACCCTCTCTGGAATAAAGGCACCCAAAATAAACTGTTTTTAAAAAAAAGTAGATTATTTTTTAACATTATACTCCAAGGGCCAGCAAATATCCCCCCGGTGCCGGATTTTGCCCACGAGCCACCAATTGAATAGCCCTGCACTACACCTACATTATAGAATGAAAATACTGTGTTACAAATTAAAATCCTGCATTCAAACTAGGGCTGCTCGATTATGGCAAAAATCATAATCACGATTATTTTTGGTAAATATTGATAGTTAGTAAAAGTTGACTACGCTAGTGACCGGAGGATAAAGACACAGCAATTAAAGCTTCCCTTGTGAAGTATATATGGATTTATTAAACAGACTGCAAGTCACAACACAACCTGGCTGAGGGCTTTTAGGGAGGGGGGGTGGGGGCAGGATGTATAATGCAAGACACATTGAGAGCATCATTGCGAAAGGGAATGCAGCAAAATAATCGTTTTTTTTCGATTACGTTGTTTTCATAATCTTTGCTAGCCAAAATCGTAATAGAGATTAAAATACGATTAATTGCACAACCCTAATTCAAACTTTATTTAAGTAAAAGTATGCAAGTATTATCAGAACATTTTACGGCACCCTCTTATGTCATAGTAATGATGGTGCAGTAAAATGTTCCCTGTCAGTGTTTCATTTATGATGTTTCTTGATTATTTTGTATGTTGCATTTTACTGCTGTACATGTTTAAAGTTGCGCTTGTATAAATGATTATAGATGAGGGAAACTGCTAAATATTAAAATATTTGTGCTTTTTATATACAATACCAGTCAAAAGTTAGGACACCTTCTCATTCAATTGATTTTGTTTATTTGAATTTGTTTCTACTTTGTAGATTAATACTGAAGACATCAAAAGTATGAAAGAACACATATGGAATTATCTAGTTAACAAAAAAGTATGATTTGTATTCTAGATTCTTCAAAGCAGCCCCCTTTTGCCTTGATGACAGCTTTGCACACTCTGGACTTCTCTCAGTCAGCTTCACGAGGATGTTAGTGCAATTAATGGCTCACCAACTTTAAATGTTAACACAGAGAGAGAGATCAATAAAACATAAACACAGATATGGTTGAGATTAATCAATATTTAGTTGCACAACAACAAATAATAATATTGGAGTATATCACCTTGCTTCAACAGCAACCAATCGCGGAAATGCCCCAACGAGTAGCAGTTTTACACAGGCATATATAGCTACTGTAATGAACACACACACACATTTTCCCCTATGAATGCCATACTTGTATATGTTTCAGATGTCGAAAGGTCACTATCTCATGACGTCTTTAACTAACAAAGACTTAACTGTATTATAACCTGAGGCTCTACCGACTGAGCTGTGGAGCCTCTTTGTACTTCTGCTCACCCCTAATAATTACGGGGGAGACGATGGGGCCTCTTCTCTGGAAACTTAACTCAATAACACATTTGTCTTAACTAACCATGTGACTAGGCATAAGACTGATATAACAAGACGATGGGGACTCTCTGACCTTTATGACCTTAATGAATAAGCGAGAAATACGCTGTAATAAGGAATCTGCCATAACAAGGTCGTCACCTGGAATGGTTTTCCATTAACACGTGTGCCTTGTCAAGAGTCAATTTGTGGAAACTACTTGCTTTCTTAATGTGTTTGAGGTATGGTTAGTGCACAGTGGAGAGCCCTATTTGACTACTGTTGTAATCCATATTATGGCAAGACCCACTCAACTCAGTGAAGAGAAACGACCGTCCATCATCACTTTAAGAAATGAAGGCCAGTCGATCCGGAAAATAGAACTTTGAATGTATACTCAAGTGCACTCACAAAAAACACAGAACGCTTTAATAATTCCATGTGTTGTTTTATAGTTTTGATGTCTTCAGTATTAATCTACAATGTAGAACCAATTTAAATAAATAAAAAACGTGGTCCTGTGTCCTTGATCCTCTATCCTGAGTTCTGGACTTCGAGTCGTGGCTAAACCAGTCTCTGCGGTCCGGCTTGACTCATCATACTACTTCCCTGATGGCTCCCACAGGATTGTTGACATCCTCGTGGATTAATCTTCTTATTATAGACACATGCATTTCCAAACATTTGGTCTACCTACGCTGTAAAATGTATTATCTCTTCGATTTACACACGGCATCTCAGTGTGCAAAAAAATGCACGTTCCACCGTCCGGGACGTGTTATTCACAACACCGGACAACTAGATATTTCAATTCACTTGTCCGATGGACAAGTGACGTTTTTCGCCCCTATTTATTGACAAATTATTGATAAATTCAGCTTACAAAAGGCATAACTCATTCGCAAATTGTCCGCGTCCGCCGTTGTTGTTTGCGACCACTTTACGTTTCCTTTTTCTCACTTACGTTGTGTCGTAAAACTGTGAGAAAACGTAAAATACGATGGCGAAGAAGAAGGTTCTAGTGGCCCCAAGAGGGCAACAAAAGATTTTTCTTTTCTAAGAAGGTTTGTACACATAATTCTCACAGTTGTAAAATGGTGTGTTAAGTTAACAAGGAAAATAATTGAAATAAATTCTGTCAGAAAATAGTGGATTAAGGGCTTGAAAGGGGATTCTACAATTTAAGATAAGATAAAATGGACTTTTATTAATCTCCGTGGGGAAATTCAGTAGGCCTAGTTCAAACAGCAACAGGGTAAGGGTGAAAAACAGGACAGCACAGATTCACACAGGTTGATCAAGTCAAAAATAAAATCGAAGATACAAATAAAAATAATGAAAAACTATGAAATAAGAAATTAATAAAAAATAATAATTAAAAAGGGGTAGGCCTATGTAAAATATATATATATATATATATATATATATATATATATTTAAAAGGGGGGGATTGAAATGGGGGTCTTTATGTACCAAGGGGCTTGAAAGGGGGCATATCAAATTATTTCAGAAAACCCCCCCAAAAAAAAAATGCAGAAAGGTTTGTGGGGAGTCTACGAGTACCTAAAATTCATGTTGACAAAAATCTATAATTTGTCTGCAAGAACAGGAGTCTGAACAACAGCCTGAACATGCTGAAATGAGTCCTCAGAAAGTCCCAGAGTGTGAGCAGAACGATGACCCCCCCCAGTCACGAGAAAGCCTCTGCTAAAAGGCCATGTTCCGTTATCTCACCAATGGCTGGTCCATCTAAAAAGGCCAAGAGTGACATCGCCCTGACACCCAAGAGGAAAAGAACATTTATTGAGACTTGGAAAACCCAGTTTACGTGGGTAAGATGTGTGGACGACATCATGTTCTGTGAGGTCTGCAGAGAATATCCATCCATTGCTGACCACAACAGTAAACTGTACGAGGGTGTCACAGGGTCAAAACGCATTGAGACAGTTCAGTCACACGAGTCCAGCAAATATCATCTTCTCTGCATTCAAAGGAAAGAGGTCACAGAGAAAGGCACAGGGCCAATGTTTGTGGCTCTCAAGAAGCAGGCAGAAAATATGGACGACCAACTGAAACCCATGTTCAACACAGCGTTTTATGTCGCCAAACAAAAGCTGCCTTTCCGTTCGCTTGAGGGCCTCATCGAACTTCAAGAGAAGAATGGCATTAAAATGCAGACACAGTACCGGAACGACAAGGGGTGCAAGGCATTTGTGCAGGCCATTGCAGAAGTCAAGAAGAACAGAGTTTCTGAAGACCTCAAGACTTCAAGATTTTTCACTCTGATGGGAGATGGATCCACGGATATATCTGTGACAGAACATGAGAATGTATAGGTAATTATTATTTTGAATTTTTTTTGTAAGTGCATATATTGTCTTATTTAAGTTACATTTTATCTCCAAAAGGGCCTTTTGTTTATGAGTCATTAATTCACAATCATTTTATTGATGCATTTTATTAGTTTCAATTTTCAGTTAACTTAAAAGTTTGCAACAGGTAAAGTATATAAATAAATTGTTTAAAGCAAATGAAGGCGAAGTTGCTTTTTAGTGTTGTTAAGTCTTAAAAAAAGGTGAAGGCAACACTGGTGTGGGAAGGTTTATATAAGCCAAATAATTTTACATTTTTTTATTTATTTTTTATCTTCAGGTATGTCAAAGATGGAATTCCAACCACAGAGTTCGCACGAGAAACTTACCGGTGCGCCAAGTAGGAAATGGAGCACAGAGTAGACAACCGTTTAATTGCAGACTGTTATGTTTATGTGGAGAAATGGCAGTGCATACATTATTTGAGATATATTTCAAACTCGGACTTCAGTTAGAGACATTTTGGCCAGGGGTTTAGAGCTATTTGTTTAAGCACCGGATTCACAAAACAGAAGAGTCAGTCTGCTTTGATCTATGAATTCCTGTCCGTGACTCTCACAGTATCTGCTGCCCACAGCTGTTTTATAGAAGGAAAACCTCCTTCACTTTATGAAATCTCGGCACCAGTGGCCTGCACTACGAAGCAGGATTTGCTATTTACTATTCATTCATGAAGTATGACGCTGCACTGTCAGCACGCTTCTCCATGTTTGTGATTGGTCAAATGTTGCTAACCCCGTCCCTTTCACGTGCTCTCAGCCGGACAGAGAAACCCTGGTTGATTTACTGAGTTGATAACCAGCTTCGTAGGACCGCTTAGCAAGATCGCGTTTGTTAGGGTTAGTTAAGCCGGGTAACTCAAACATATCCAGGGTCTGTTGAACTGGCTTCGTCGTACAGGGCACTGGAGGCAGTAACGTGTAACTCAGCAGAATCTGAGAAGAGCAGCACCAGCTGCAAAGAGCTGTGCCTTTTACCGGTTACTTCACTGTGTTTCCCTTCATTAGAACAGCTGGATAGAGATCGAGGCTGCTACGTTTAACCACACACACCTCTATCGAACTGCCCAATTATTCCCCCTATTACTCGTTTTATGAAGGAGATGTCCGGTCACCAGGGCGCATGATGTGTGTGTGTTTGTGCTCAGCTCCGCTCTGTGTGTGTGTTCGGTGTGTATGTGTGCGTCCGACACCGGCATTTGTTTTCAAATGACCAAGAACAGTAATTTACACACATTTGGTTCTCCATAGTTATATGTGTATTCCCAAGTGAAAGAAATGTGTTTAATCTTAATCTCGATGTAGTGCTATAGTCCTACCGGAGTGCACCAGAATACACACACACAACTAATAATATGGTGTGATATTCGGGCAGTTCCTTGTGCGAACGAGAAAGTATATCGTGCGCACAAATTAATAAAACGTGGCCTCGTTTTATTTATTTTTCTCTATATGAACCCTCCAGGGCTCCGTATGTATATCTCTCTCAGAATATATATTCTGTGTATATTTAAGCAATAGCTCACGACTAGGGATGTCCCGATCACATTTTTTTGCTCCCGATCCGATTCCGATCATTTGATTTTGACAATCTGCCGATACCGATTTTTCCCGATCCGATCTTTATGCAATGCATTAAGAGAAAAAAAAGGTAACAGATAACGGCTGGTCATCCAACGCGATGAGTTCAGCTATCTTGGCTGTTATTTGTTTGGCCTTTTCACTGTTCTGGGGCAGTTTCTCTTTCCTTTTAAAAGTCTCTGAAAGTGTCGGTTGTTTCAGTGCCGTTACCTGAGTGGCCGCTGTGTACTCGTCCTGTTGTTGTTGGTGTTTGTTTCTCAGGTGGCGTATTAGATTGGTCGTGTTGAACGTAGCTTTGTTCTTTCCACCACGCGGAACCTCCGCCTTGCAAACATTGGATCTGGCTGTTACACTGCCCTCGCTTTCAATTTTATAATACTTCCAAACTCCTGACATTTTCTCTGTCCCGAGTCCCGAGTCACCAGCTGAACGTAGCCTCTCGTTAGCTTACTGCTAGACACTGCACGCCCACTCTGTTGCCAGATTTGAGAGAAATAAGCAACCAGGTCTGAAAACAAGCCCAAAAGAAGCAACACATACATGATGTTGTGTCATTTCAAACCAAAACTAAGGCCTCAGGATGACTTTAAGACGTGAACATGGTCATTTTTGTTTTGTAACATTAAATAAAATGTAAAAAAATAATAAAAAAATAAAAAAATAAAAAATCCCGATCCCCGATTTTTTTTCTCCCGATCCCGATCTTTTGAAAATCACGTGATCGGCTCCGATCCCCGATCACGTGATCGGATCGGGACATCTCTACTCACGACAGGCCGTGGTATATGCTCATTATATCACAGCTAAGGGGCGTGGTTCGGCCCGACTTAGCTGTGATATAATGAGCATATATCACGGCCTGAAGTGAGCTATTGCTTTTATAAAACGGTTACCAAGTGTGGCAATATAAAATAAAAATACACACTCTAATTTAAATAGTTTTTATTAGTAAATAATGATGTTCAAAATAAAATAGTCCCTCTGTTGCCTTCTGCACGAAACATAGTGCGAGGTGGTTGCTATGCAACAACACTAACAGCGAGCGAACATATTAGACAGAGAGCGTTGATCCATTATTTGGCTATTAATTTACATTCATTTGTATGTTGCCGTTTATTGTGCACCCACTGAAAACCTGTCCAGCATCAGTAGCATGGCTTACGTTGTGGTTACTTGTATAGGTTGAGGTTGTTCTAGGCTGTTGCTTGGCGTGGTGAGAATATTGCTCCACTTTCTCCGGTCCCCGAGATTCGGCTTCCAGTAGCTCTGGAGAGAGCTTTCGCACCTGTGGCCACTAACGGTCATCATTTCTCTGCTTTGTTTCAAGACCCGCATCAGAAAGCTTTTGAATTGTGGTACTTTTCCAGTTGGTCTACCTGCTCTTCACGTAGCTCTGCATGTCGTCGTTTAGGTGCTTTTTTCCCCTGGAGATAGGCACTCCTCAATCCACTCCTCCATAGTAAGACCCCCCCGGAGGTCGAAGTAATCTAAATGTTTCCATCTTATGCTTTGTAAGTTTGTTTCATAACGGAAGAAATGTAAATACATTTATAAAACTGACAAGTCAAATCAAGCAATCTGATTGGTCGATAGCGTTTTTGCGGACCTCTTTGATTACAGATTTGAAAACATCGTTGCTTGCTTTAAAAGTAGCACAATTCATCATGTCAAACCTTGGAAAGTATCTAGATATCCCTGCCCTAATGCCAAAGGAACTGCACTCTGAATATGTTTTGCCGTTTGATGTCTATGTCTGGAACGCTGCGTAAAAAGGAGTGTTTCTGCCCCGTTACTTCTCCGCTGCTTTCTTGTTCCAGTTTGAAAAGCAAACTGCAATTTGCTTTTCGGCCCAACTGTATGCTGTTTTTCTCAGACACGGAGGGATACTGACTTGTGAAAAGTAACTTACAATTCTACCCGTGGTATACGCTCAGTATATCACGGCTAAGAATCAATCAGAGTGCTTGATTTGACTTGTCCGTTTTATAAGTATATATATACCCTATTACAACCCTACTAACCCTATATATATATATATATGTATATATATATATATTGTGGTGATTGACATTATTCACCCACGGATCTATGGGTTGGGGTATTGTTCCGCACGGACATTTGAGTTAGCCGGACTTCCTGTTTACCCCGGTCTTGCTTCCTGGGCTTGAAGTGTTGACATGTGTGTTCAGATGCGAAATAAAAGTCTAGCTTGTACCTTTGATACCCCGCCTCCGACTCTCGGCACTACATTGGTGACCCCGACATGATACAGGAGCCCAGCGGAGCGTCCTGCCGGCTACGGTGGTGGACGCCGCCGGTGGGGGCCACGGCCCACATTTAACGTCCCCTAACGACGCCCCTATTCTCACCTATGGCACAAAGACAGTGGACCTGCGTTACGGGTGTCGGCGGTTCAAGTGGGATTTCGTCACGGCTGAAATATCCTTCGCCCTCCTTGGCGCAGACTTCCTGTGCGCTCACAGACTGCTGGTGGACGTTAAGAACAGCCGCCTGGTGGACGCACTGACGTTTGCCTCGTTCACATGTACCAGCGGCGAGGCATCATTCAGCGGGCTCTCCAGCTCACTCTCACAGGGTGACAAGTTTCAGCACCTTCTCAGTGAGTGGGCCTACACCATGCGCCCGCTGTACGAGGCCCTCAAGGACAAGTCTCCCGGTCAGACCATAGACTGGACAGCTGAAAGGGAGGCCGCTTTCGATGCCATCGAAGCCGCCCTGAGCGAAGCCGCCATGTTGGCTCACCCGTCACACAAGGCCCCCATCGCTATCACCACCGACGGGTCTGACTACGCTGTGGGCGCGGTGCATGAACAATGGGTCGACGGTGCCTGGCAACCGCTCGCTTTTTTCAGCCGCCAGTTGACTCCCAGGGAGCGCAAGTACAGCACTTTTGACAGGGAACTCCTTGGTCTCTATTTGGCGGTTCGCCACTTCCGTTTCCTGCTGGAAGGCCGGGAGTTTGCGGCGTTCGTGGATCACAAGCCACTTACTTTCTGCATGTCCAAAGTGGCCGAGCCATGGTCCGCCCGACAGCAACGCCAGCTTTCGTACATCTCCGAGTACACCACGGACATACGACACATCGCTGGCAAGGCTAACGTGGTCGCAGACTGCCTCTCCAGAGCGGTCATCGGAGCTGTGCAGCTGGGCCTCGATTACCTCCGCATGGGCGCTGGCCAGGCATCCGACCATGGGGTCCAGACCCTCAAGGTCTCGGACTCAGGATTACCCCTGGAGGAGGTCACGGTTGGTGACTCGGGCTCGAAGCTGTGGTGTGACATCTCCGCGGGCCAGCCTCGACCGCTAGTCCCTGCGGACTGGCGCCAACCAGTTTTTGAGGTGGTTCACAATTTTTCCCACCCCGGTAGGAAACCGTCCGTGAAGTTGGTGTCGCTGAAGTTGGTGTGGCAGGGGCTTAAGAAGGACGTGAGGTCCTGGGTCGACTCATGCGTGGCCTGTCAACGGGCTAAGGTCCACTGCCATACTAGGGCACCTTTTGAACTTTTTGCGGTTCCTGAGAGGAGGTTTGACCATGTCAATGTCGACATCGTAGGTCCGCTTCTCCCCTCTCATGGTTTCACCTACCTGTTTACGATGGTGGACAGGACGTCGGCTTCCGACGTTGCCCGCGCTTTCTCGGCACGTGGGTGGCGCGCTTCGGGACCCCGTCTGACCTCGGTTCTCAGTTCACCTGGAACGCGGTTGTTGTGGGTTTGGGGGTAAAGCTGCACCGCAGTGCGAGCGGTTTCAGCGATCCATGAAGGCGTCACTGCGTGCCGGCTCGACAGACGGCAACTGGGTGGATAAGCTCCCGTGGGTTATGCTCGACCTCAGGTGTGCCCCCAAAGAAGACCTGCAGTCCTCGTCGGCAGAGCTCGTCAATGGCCAGACGCTGCGGGTTCCCGGGGAATTCATCCCCGCCGCCACTGTGCCCTGGTCTGCGGCCGGTACGGCTGAACGATATACCTTGTCATGGCGATAACCGCGGTATGCGCATGCGCGGTATTCACACCGCAGGGACGTGCGGTTTTATTCTTCTTTTTTTAAATGCTAACGCACTTTAGCACAGAATTCAAAATAAAGATACCCTTATTACTTATCGAAACTGCACATACAATATATCCGATTAAAGCTGAGACTCCACAGATTATTTAAGTATAGTATCTAAGCGATCCGATCTCGCAACAGGGAAAGCAAACAGACATCACAACACGTACCTTTTACGGAGCTTTTACTGGAGATCGTCTCACCGTAGCTGTCAATCTGATCAAAAGACGTGTTCAATGGCATTAAAACGAGAAAGAAAAAACGCGGCTGAATCGGTTGATCCATAGGTTGATAATGTATCTGTGGCTTTGAAGCAATTGTTTATAATCCATAATTCAATTTTTATGTAAAAATCGGAGCCCAAAAGTTAGCTGCTAATGGTAGCCACCAGAGTGTATGCAGCTTCCGGTTTTGGGCTACGCGTCACTCTCACTCCTTATTTGTTTATGTGTTGGTGTGTGTAGAACTTCCCCTGCATGCACAGCAAACTACCAATCACAATCATTCTTGATCAGATCACAGCAGGCCCCGCCCCGCTAGTTTGCAGACCATCAAAACACTGGTAAAAAATGAGCGAGACACAGGAGGACAATACCGGAGAGAATGAAGATTTACTTCCAAGAAGCTTCCTATAGTTTAATGGGTCGTAACAAATACGTTTAATCTCTTGGATCCCTTACCACTCTTCTTCATTCACAGATGAACCCCCTTATTTGAGGGTAAGCAACATGCCAAGACCGGAAGCAGCAGCCACTCTGGTGGCTACCATTAGCAGCTAACTTTTGCGCTGCGATATTTACATAAAAATGGAATTATGGATTATAAATTAAATCATTTTTTTTATACAGAGACGTTAAAAACCTATGGATTAACCGATTCAGCCGCGTTTTTTCTTTCTCATTTTAATGCCATTGAACACGTCTTTTGATCAGATTGACAGCTACGGTGAGACATCTCCCCTAGAAGCTACGTAAAGGTACGTGTTGTGATGTCTGTGTTTGCTTTCCCTGTTGCGAGATCAGATCACTCAGTGATGATAATATATCCTAAATAATCTGTGGAACCTCAGCTTTAATCGGATATCTTGTATGTGCAGCTACGATAAGTAATAAGGGTATCTTTTATCTTGAGTTCTGTGCCAAAGTGCGTTAGCATTTTTCGCTCAGGGGTCATTTAGATGCTTCTTATGAGACTTGTGTTTTGTTTTGGTAAAAATAGTTTGTATCGTCAGTTAGCTGAGATTATTTCCGTTAATCTGGTATAACACATTAATAGGTTCTTAAATATTACGATCCCCTGAGACACTGTCGTGAAAAAAAAAGTAAAGTACCCGCGTGGACTTTGGGGTTTAACAGGTTAAAAAAACCGCAATATATACCGCAGGGGGGGGGGAAATCGCGGTGTCAGTTTTTTTCAATACCGTGCAGCCCTAGCGGCCGGGCAGCGCTCCTCCCTGCTGGAGACCGCCGGGACATTCACGCCTGTCCCCACGTCGCAGCACAAGATGCCTGGTGGTGGACGTTGGTGGCAGGCCTGAGACTGTGTCCGTCGATTGGATTAAGTCTGCTCACGTGGACGTTTCAAGGCCGTTGGAGTCGGTGTTAATTTCGTTAACGAAAACTATGACGAAAAATGTTCGTCAACGACCTTTTTTACATGACTAAGACGAGACGATGGCGAGCTTAAAATAGTTTCTTGATAACGAAGACTTTGACGAAATATATATTTAGTTTTCGTTGACGAGACCGGACTAAGGTGTTAATGGTGGACTATCGGACATTCAAAATGCAGGGTATTTCCCCCCAATTCCCCCCGTCCGTCTTGTCTGTCAAAATGCATCTTATGTTTCTAACTTGCAATATCATTATTTCTGCTCTCTTCACTCCAGAAGAGCGATCTCCCTGTGTCTCATGTGTGCGGAGGGCGGGGCCTAACAGACACGCTGCAGCGGCACACAGAGATCTGCCGGGGACGGAGCGTTCACAAGTATAGAGATACTCTACCAGGCTCGATGTGGACAAAGCTCGTTTGCCATTAGTGTTTTCGCGTTAGCGCGTTGACACGAGTAGAGTAGTCTGTCCAAACAGCCGGCCAAAAGGCGTCATATTCACTTAACTCGTTTTCTCCATTTCAGAATAATATATATGATATGTTTTATAATGATAGCTAGTTGGAATGGCTACTGCAGGGTAGCTTGTAAATTTACTCCAGGTGGAACTAAAGTCTGATTTAACACTTGATTATATTTCACATCATTCATCCAGATTTGTAAAGTAACTAAAGGTATTAAATACATGTAGTGGAGTAAAAGTACACCATGTAACTCTGAACTGTAGTTAGTGCTGCGTACGGTACTGGACTTGTAAAAAGTTTCGGTTCAAGTCCGGTTAAAACCGGAACGTCGGGAACCGGTACTTGGACTCGCAAAAAAACTAGCACTAACGTATATTCTGGTGTCTGATAAACGTTATTCAGCGTCAATAAATGAGTGCTAATCCCAGTGTGCTCAGTGTACAACATCACATGTCACTTCACCTTCGATTCACGGTTTGAAAACGTAGCATTTCGCCACATGCTAATGCTAACCGGAAGTGAAGAATTTTCAGAATAAAAGTATTAAGTTAATAGTGTGAACTTCCGGTTTTTTCAGAATAAAACTGATTAAAATTAAATAGTGCATTTAATTCAAAATTACGCCATATCAACATTGATTTTAATTTCTAACAGTATGTATGTACATCACTATGTATGGAGTATGTACTGTATAATGTACACATGTAGAGTTGTAGAAAAGACATGGTGTACAGACAGTACAGTACACTCTGACTGTACAGTCACTACAGTGTAGCCTATACTGTATAGTAGGTGTGTAACAGTGTAATGCGTATAGTCTACTCTACACTCTACCTTTCAGCAACGTTTTAGGGATTTAGGCTCAGTCAGCTCAGGGACTGTTTGGTTACTTTAGTTTGGTAAATGAAATAAATGTTTGAACTTTGTAGTAGTTCACTGTAGTTGCTGTCATAAGTCATTTGGAGACTAAGTGGCAAAAAGTGTTTTTTTTACATTTGTACTTTGTAGAGAAATGTAGACACAAGTTGGAAGGGAGCACAATAAACCTGACGAGTTTGAATTTGAGTTGATTATGAGTTAATTTTCAATTGATAATTAGCTCACAATAAGTTCACTTTAGTTAATCACACAACTTGACACAAGCCATGGACTTGAGTCCGGACCTGAACCTGAATGTGAGTCCAGGTACGCAGCACTAACTGTAGTGGAGTAGAAGTACACAGTAGCAAAACATTTAAATACTCCAGTAAAGTACAAGTACCTCAACATTTTACTCATGTAAAGTACAATATAATAACATAATTATATATATTTCATTTATTTCACATTTTAAAAAAGCAATTAATTCGGTTAACAATTTGTTAGTTTTTCCCTTTAAAAAATAACAAAAAGTAAATACAAGAATACCGTTAAAGTACCGGATTGATAAGGAGTATCGATAAGACTAGTAGTACTGTAAAAAAAACTTAACGATACCCATCCCTAGATATTACACAAGTAAAGTGTTAAGAGAGTGAAATGTTGCTTTACGAATTTCAATACTTGATGCTGTCCCATTGATTCCGATATCAGAAACCTGTATTTGCCTAACTGAATTGGTTTAAAGAGAGAAAACATTTTGACTATAAGTTGACTAAAATGTAATTTTTCATCGACTAAAACTAGACTAAAACTATGAAGGATAGAAATGACTAAAATGTGACTAAAACTAATAACCATTGTCGTCTAAAGACAAAGACTAAATCAAAAATAGCTGCCAAAATTAACACTGGTTGAAGTTGCCTGTGGCCCCGCCCTCCTCGGCCCCTGTGGTCCGTACCAAAGCCCTAGAGATACTAAGAGTTACGACACTCCCATAGACCTCCGTTGTAAAAAATGGCGGCGCCTACTTCCGGGGTATGGACATCGAAATAGTTCCGAATATTGTCATTTGGGTGTTGGACCTCATTCACTTACATTACGGTGCGTCGATTAGTTCCAGAGGTAAGTTGCTGAAATATCGAACTCTTTTGAATTGTCAACTGTCTATATTGTATCAGAGGCCCTTTATGATGCTTATACTGGTCTTCATTTGTATATGCACAGCGTAATTATCTATATTTTATGTTGGTTGTTGCAACCAATTTTGCTAGCATTGCCTGCTAGTTAGCTAGCGCGACTTCGTCAGCTTTGAAGGTAAGATTTCAGTAATGAATCGCTCGCAGCTTATATATCAATGATGCTGGGTAACTAACAAGCAGGATTTAGATTGATTATGTGTTTTTATTGTTATTTTGGTTTTCATCTGCTGAACCTGACCGTGTCAGCCATCCTTAGTCAGCTTTTTCAGTATGATATGACTTAACTGCTAGCACTAGTAGAAATGAGGTGGCGTTTGTGATAAATATTTCATTTAATATTTCATTGAATTTTGGGATATACTAACATTTCATTATGTGACATGTTGACTGTACTTTTTTGTTGTACTGTTCCGTGTTAACTCATCTGTACTGTACAACTAGCCTAGTGCTACTTTTTAATGCTTGATGGCATGCTAGGATAGATTCCTTTGTATTGTAATATACACACTAGTTTAATGATTGTTCTTCAAAGGTATTATTCAGTCTTAAAAAAATAATAGCCTACTGAATAGGCTACTCTACAGCAGTGAATGAAGGATGAGCCTAAAACATGGTCATGCATCCAAAATGTTTATTTTTAACAAAATAAACACTTTTTTTTATTCAGCCTCATATGTCAGCCATGGCTGTTGCTGCTGCTGCTGCTGGCGGAGGGTGCTGCTGCTGGAGGGTGCTGCTGCTGAAGGAGGCTGGTGCTGGCAACGGCTGCAGGTGATGACTGCTGAAAGAAGAGGAGGCTGGAGGCTGCTGACGGTGGACCGGGAATGGAGATGCCAAGTACATCGATGGCAACGAGTAAGGTGTTTGGCAGTGGCCTAGATGTTATGACCTTCGGTGCAGAGGTCTGTTGGGTCTTCTTTGCCTTCTTACTCTGACACTTGCTGCCAAGATACCCTTTATGTTTATCCTTCCTCTCAGCCCTGATGCACTTTGATGCAATCCTTAACTTCAGCCTGATGTATGTTGAGAGGATTTTTTTCTTCAGGTCATGGCATGAGGGAAAGTTGCTGTCCAGCAACATGGCTTCTTGTTCCAGCTGTGACACTGCATTTGAGGACTCCATGAGGGAATCGCTCGTCCTCACACGGAACAGCTGCTCCACGTTCTGAACAAGGGTGAAAACCTCATCAGATGGATGGTAATCTGGCTCTAATTTGGTCTGTGTTGAAGATTTTTTTAAATTTTAGATTAATCAAAGTGGTTTTTTTTTTAATGCCAAATTAATCCTTTTCTGGTTTACCAGAGGCCTCTCTGCTCTCTTTCTTAGTAATCTCTCCCTTCTCAGTTGCCTCATTAGATCCTCCACGTGAGCCCGGTCACAACTGGCCCTTGGCAGTCTGGTCCCTGGAGCACCTGACCCTGGCAAACTGGCCTCTTCATAGCTGACCCCTGACTGACTGGCTCCTGGCAGTCTGCTGACATCTGTCTCACTCTCTCTGTCTGTTATGTCCCTTTCATTCCCTTGGAACTCCACCTCAATATCTCCCTGAATCTCTGTAACAATAACAAGGCAATCTTGCTGTTATATGTGTATGCTGCCTTTACATGTGCACCTATTGTCATTTAAGGCGAGACACGGCAGGCAAAAACATCGTTTTTCAAGTACTGGTCAATTTTGAGATTTTGTGCTATTTTGATTCTATAACATATTTTCTTTCAGGCTTTTGGAAGGAAAACGTACAAAATACACATTTAAGTGTTTATTTTACTATAGTTTGTCTATTTGCGTCTGTAGATTTCTCCTAAATTCACCAAAAGTTAGCATTCTAACGTAACATAAAGTACCGCGGCCGCTGTGTGCACCATGTCAACAGAGATATCGCTGGAAAGCTGTGTCTCTCCTGCACAATCTCATCGGATCCAAATATGGTCATTTCCTTTGTATCAGCAACCAATCGTGAAAGCACAAAGGGGTCTTAAACCAAGAAACGAAATCTCATTGGCTGGTGTCAATTTCTGACAACGTGATTCGTTCAGATGCGTCACGTGGTGTGCTAAAACACTTCCTGGTTAGCTTTCCGCTCGAAATTGAAATCTCAAAATGACAAAAGAACGGCGAAAAAAACGTTCACAGAGAAGAAAACAACAATTGTCACTTGCACGAAGCAAGGTTATACAAAAAACAAATGACCCCGAACATGAAATACCTTCACGGAGTGCGTCGAGGCGCAAGCTATCATCCAAAGAACAGGAGGGTTAGCTAGCGCTCTCACTGCAATCTTTAAAGGTCGTTTTCCTAAAATGAGTTTTTTCTCCTACCCTGAGTTCGAAATTTCAACTTCAGTAGCACATAGAGACACCAAACCTTCCAGTTATATTCCTATCAATATTATGAAGGCTTTTACAGAAGGGTTTGTTCATATATCATTCATAGCCTGAATTATACAACATTTTATACCTAAAAACATGGCGAAAATTGATATTTTAGGGCTGTTGACAGTATTTTCTGATTTATGGAGTGATAAAGAGAGATATCCAATATCCTTTCTGTAAAAGCCTTAGATACTAATATGACTACAAAATGAAACAAGAATTTTGAACCTGGCTTTATCCAAAGTTCAGATTTCGATTCCTGAAATGTGTTAAAATATGTGCATATTTAATGAGATAATGGATAATTTGCATATTTAAACATGCTATTTCAGAAAACTTTTAATACAAAAGACAATTGCCTTATTGTAAGTAATTAACTGGAGAAATTTCTAGCTGATACCTTTAAGTTAAAAAAATTACCCTATTCACCTGGGGTGTCTCGCCTTAAGGGTACACTACACTCCTATAGTGACATGCATCTAAGTTCGTCTATTGGCAATGTTAAAGTATGAAGAAATCTGTAGATTATCTACATGTGGTATATGAGTCTTCAGAGAATCCCTGAACCCTGGTAGTTTTGAAGCTGTATAATCTGAAGGTTGCATTAGGAGTGTAGTCTATCCTTGAATTATATAACATGGGAAACATTGTTAGCTTCATATATCATACCAATGTTTGATGTGCCATAATAGGTGTGGTCATCATTCCTGACATTAAACAGCTGGAGGCCAATACTCCTTGACTGTTGTTGTCTGTTGACCATTGCCATCCATCTCTTCCTACGCTCTACGTCCTTAGGGGAGCCATACATCCGGAACCCCTTCTCGGATCGATTAGAGCATCCAAATGCTGCACATCCAACCATGGTATGACAACTGATCTATTAAAATGCAATATAAACGAAAGTGCCATAATATTTGTTGTGCAAACATTTTAACATGAATATTGCTATGTCCTCTGTTCAGTCTGCTCCCAACTGTATTCTCTCCCCTTATTCACCACTGTTCCTATTCTTGCTCTGCTTTTTAGGGCCCAGGAAACAGATGAAGAGGATGTCCCTTTCACAAAGGAACCTTTTTGTTTTTTTCAAAATAGTTAGGCTCCTGGATGCCCTAGAGTTCTGTATTGCTTTTTTGTAAATAGTTGCTTTTTTGTAAATAGTTGTTTGTAAATATTTGTACCACACTTTCCCCTCAAAATATCGTTAAATAACAAAACTTGTAAATAGTGCCAATCCATACAAAGTGTAACCACATCATGTAAATATGAAAGCAATCTTTAAAAAATAACAGCGTTGGTTTAATCTATGACTATTTTGACCATGTTTGTGCTGTTTTTGCCATAGAGAAGCATTGCCACGGAAGTGGGTTTGGAACTATCCCGGCATACATAAACCACGTGACCGGCTGGCGGCGACATCAAAGAGTGTTGTAACTCTTATCTCTCTAGGGCTGTGGTCCGTACGCGCCGGGGTCGGGTGGTACTTCCTCCCAGGCGCGAGGGTTTTGACTAAGCGGCAAACTCTGGGGAACAGCCGGGACGCCAATACAGTCCGTCCAACTTCTCACTTCAAAAAAGAAGAAGAAATCTAGACCGCACAAATAATTAAACAAGCGAGTACCTGTTTTTCCTGGCCATGGACAGGTTCCTTGAACACAACACGAGCGTAACGTGTCTTCACGTGGTATATGTCTCGTCTGAAAGGAGTTCTGACAGAGAGCACCGGAACGCCGCTCCAGCCCTTAAAATATTGCAGTACCCATAAGGAGCCGTACACATACCGCAGTGTTTGCGTGGCTGTGTCTTTAGTTGTAAGCACAGTGGCGATCTGTTGTTATTAGCATCTGGTTAGCTAGCTATGCTAACGAATTTAAAGAGCTTTTCTACAACCAGGTGGAAGAGAGCTCTCTCCTGAGAGGCTCAAATAACCTCAGCTCAGTGAGGTTAAGGCACACCTTGATATGATCAATATAGTTATTAATGAGACTAAATTAAAAACAGGTATAAAATACTATATGACAGTAACAAAAAAGTTGTTAAAAATAACAAGAATCGAGTTTAAAAGGAGAGTGATTTGTAAAATATCCAAAAAGAAAAATATGCTTACAGTTCTGTTTCATATGGATGTTGAGAGATGTTTCCATAGATCTCCTAATGTTGCTCTCAAAGTATACCAGATTGATGCTTTTAACTTCAATATTTAAAAAAAAAAATCTTCCCGGGGGAGCATGCCCCCGGACCCCCCTAGAGGAGGTTAGGTCCCCCCCCACTTAAATCATGTTCACATGGATAGGTTACTAAATACATTTGCACACATCTTGTGTCCATATATTTCTGTTTTGGTGGTCATGCCACACCGTGCACATGCATGCATACGTGAGTCATGGTGAGATATCTGGATTAAGAGGTTGCTTTTTCTTTGCACAGCATGAAAGAAAGGCGAAATGAATGGGCTGTGATTTTAGTTTTTTTAAGCAGAGGTTGAGTTCAATAATTTGTACGACGCTCGGAGGATGTTGTAAAAATGTAAAGGAAAAAGGTTCCCCACCCCTGCTGTAAATAATAATAAAAACCCTTGATTTTTAACTTGACATCTCTGTCTCCTATTGATCAGAGTATATTATAAAGAATAGCAGTTAATTGAAGCATTATAGCACAGGCCTTTGTCAGATGGTATATTACGCTGTTTTTTTTCTGCTTCGAATAGTTCTCTCTTTTTTCACCATACCTGTGTTTGCATCACTGTAACCAATGAGCACCTGCATGTGTATGAGAATGGCCCTGACTCCATGTCAGCCCAGATTTACAAACTCCTGGCAGGACTGAATTTAAACAAAGTGATTGAGGGACTGCAATATAAGAGGGAAAGAAAGAGAAACTTTAAAACGGTTCAATTGTTATGATGTCAAGACTGATATTGTTCTATAATCGTCTGAAACTGTTAAGTCATGATGTGAAACGGTTAACAAAGAAAAAGGGACACTCAAGCTGCTGCTACACTTTATTTATCTAAAATTAAGCACTTTTAAGATGCACATATTTTCAAAAGCTATTTTATTTGTAAATGCAGCCCGAGAGGAACATTACACATATCCACAGTATTTAAGTAATGTTAATTGACAATAAATATTGTTGTTTTTGAATTGTACTTTCTTTATTTGATTGGCAGTCAGTTGTTGATTACATGCAGACGTTGATAAAGCTACAGCTACTTCAATATATATCACACTAATTCATAAAGCAACTTAGACATTTTGATGTTCCGGACCTTTGCATGGGGACATTTTCTCTAACTGGACCTCGTTGAATTTTAGTTGAAGACCCCTGGTCTATGGTTTTGACTATGGGTGAATTCTGGGGGGGCTTGTGTGGTGATTGACATTATTCACCCACGGACCTATGGGTTGGGGTATTGTTCCGCACGGACATTTGAGTTAGCCGGACTTCCTGTTTACCCCGGTCTTGCTTCCCGGGCTTGAAGTGTTTACATTTCTGTTAATGCTAAATAAAAGTCTAGCTTGTACCTTTGATACCCCGCCTCCGACTCCCGTCTCTCGGCACTACAATATACAGAATATATTATAAATACATGTTGGCAATAATTGATTGATGAGATTTTACATTCATTTATATTAATGTTTGAATTACTTTATGACCTTTGAACTAGTTCCCCTATTCTTTATCAAGTAACATTTTAGATGTGTTTACTTTATTATTGAACAATAAATATGCACATTAAAACTAAATGATCAATTTATGTCACATGTAATCAACTAGTGCCTACATGTATGGTTAATATTTAAATCAGTACATTAAATGGCATATTATTCAATGTATGTATTTTTCAAAATATATTTATTTTGGGAGGTTTGCTCTTCCGTGATAAACTATAATTATTATAATTAAGTACATTTGTCTTTACATACTTAAAGATATGAATGCAGTACTTTAACTTGTAATGGAGTATTTTCACAGTGTGGTGTTTGTACTTTTACTTAAGGATCCACTACCTGCAGCAAGTGCTGATAAAGGGTCTAAACTCTAAAGGGTTATTAGTGTGATAATAAAGTGTTACTGAAGAGTGTAAAGTGTTAATGAAGAGTAAAGGGAACAGACCTGCTCTGTGTATCCGAAGCTGAGGCTGTAAAACAGCGTCCAGTAGTTTCTGGAGTCTCTTGTTCTCCTCTTTGGAAAGAAACAGCTCCTCCTCGAGCTCTGCTATTGTTTGTTCAAACAGAGCAAATATCTCTTCAGCAGCAGCAGTGAGTCGCTGCTTCTTCAACGACAGCAGCATTTGGACTTTACTCATGTTTACTAGATCACCTTTTCCTGCAGACTCCGTTAAACACACCGTTTCTCTCTCCATCAAACTCTCAATCTGACTAGTGTTGCTAACGTGTTTCCAGCTAGCATGCTAAGCTAGCTCCTATAGTCCGAGGTAAACGCTCCAGAAAAAAGAGCACAGAGTCCATTCAGAGGTTTATCCAGACACACGGATGATGGATCAGTAGTGCTGGAGTTCACACACTTTCTCAGGAACACAAGAGAGAACCATAGCCTGTATATATTAGAGATGGGCGAGTCATGATTCATCCGGATCATTAACCCGGATCCTAGTAATGAGCCGGTCGTGACGAGTCTCCCTCTCGATTAACCCGAGTCCTTTGAGTCCTACACCTGATGTGACGTAAAAATTAAAACTATAAATTGCGTCACTCTTTACTCTCTTTATAACGTGTAAAATCACATTACAACGTTGTTGTATCCAGAGATCCAGCAGACTCGTCGCCATGCACGAATCAACAGCAGATTCAGCCCCTCCTCCGGCTCCCGCGAGAGTCCCGTGAGCCGTGAGTGAGCCGTGAGTCCGCAAATCTCTGAGTCTGCTGCGACTCGTCGAGGGAGCCGTGGGACTCGCGGGAGCCGTTGGACTCGCGGGAGCCGTGAGTGAGCCGTGAGCCGTGAGTGAGCCGTGAGTCCGCAAATCTCTGAGTCTGCCTGCGACTCGTCGAGGGAGCCGTGGGACTCGCGGGAGCCGTGGGACTCGCGGGAGCCGTGGGACTCGCGGAGCCGGAGGAGGGGCTGAGTCTGCTGTAGATTCGTGCATAGGGACGAGTCTGCTGGATCTCTGGATCTGCTGCCTGCTATATGTTACGGCTCTGAGTCCTCGTAGGCTACTGGTCTCTCTCGATCATTGACCTGGATTCACGGATCCCGCGATTTTTCCGGCTCTAAATTAAGTTTCAGTGTAGACTTCTAACACAATGTTCATGTTGTGCAACAGTCTCCTGTAATAATATCTGCATTTCCAATAAGGATCTTACTTGGAAACTCGTTTATTTTGAACATGGCACACAAAAAGAAACAAATGATAGAAAATTGCAAAACAGTTAGAATATATAAAATGTAATTATACAATTATTATTATTATTATTATTATTATTATTATTATTATTATTATTATTATTAAATGAAAACACAATTGTGCAAAATTAGCTTAAGTACAGGAACATATTAAAATAACTATATACATACAATGCAAAACACTTATTTTTTTAAATGCACACACAAAAAAATCAAGCATATCTTTTGCCAACAACAAATGAGAGCACAATGCAAAATGTGCAAATCAGTTGGCATATAGGCTAAGATTTTTTATTTTTTTTTAAATGAACACAATTGTGCAAAATGTGCTTAGTACAGGAACATAATCAAATAACTATATACATAATGTGCATTGTGCAAGTGCATTATTTAAGTGTGTCACTCACAAGTTGGCATTAAGAAAGACAAGCTCATGCACTTTTGAAGGGCTGAGCCTGTTCCTCCTGTCTGTAATGATCTGCCCAGTTTTCGAGAAAACACGCTCTGAGGGGACAGATGTGGCCACAATGCAGAGCCTGGTCTTCATGACTGTGCATATATTTTGGTACACCAGGGCTCAAACTCTCCACCATTCCAGGGGGTCAGCCTTTCGGGGGATAAGTGGCTCTGCCAAGAATCCCTTGATCTCCAGCATGGCCCCAGTGCTCGGGTTCTGGACCCCTGGCCTCAGAGTGGTCACTCGCTCCTCAAAGTCAGCCCAGAATTGAGGCACTGGCTCACTTGGAGGATTCACAGTTGTGCCACCCTCCTCCTCCTCCTCCTCCTCTGTGCTGGGTAATGTTGGTGTTGCCGCATGTGTTGCTGCTCCCACCACTCTTGACACAGTTTCCTCTGCGTTCCTTTCAATCACAAAGGCATGCTTTTTGAAGCGAGGGTCCAAAAGTGTAGCTTCAGCAAGCACTCTGACCCTTTCAATTTGCCCAAACCTTTTCTCCAAATCTGCTGCAAGGAAATTAACCATCCCTTTGACAGGTTCGTGGGTGGAGGGGTTTCTCTGCCTGTGGGCAACAATTCTCTGGAGCCCCCGTGCCATCAGAATGGCTTTTGAGCCTGTCACAAACCTGTGAAAAAATAAATAGTCATTGAAATTGTGTTTCTTGCAGTTGCAGCCTTCTTTACTAATGACCATCAGGCCTTATACTAATGACCATCAACACAGCATATAATGTATGAAAAATGTAATTCATAAAATTGCGTTATTTTTACATACCTCTCTGAGCTCATCTCCACAGTCACCTCTTCAAAGGGCTTAAGAATATCACACACCTCCTTTGTGATATCCCATTCCTCGGGAGTTAAGGCTGGTAGCAGTGGATTGAGCAGTGCCATTGTGGAGACAAGAGGTTCCTTGATTTCGATGGCACGCTGCATCATGAAGTAGGTTGAATTCCACCGTGTGGCTACATCCTGCTTCATTCGCAACTGGACCTGCCCCATTTGTAGTTGCATTTCCCGAAGCTTTGCAGAGGCCACTGTGCTTCTGCGCACATACTCTGCGATAGATTTGACCTTCAGAATTAAGGCCTGGATTTCAGTTTGGTGAACTGAAGATCTGACCGTCAGATTCAGCAAGTGAGCAAAGCATCTCACATGGTTCCACTTCAAAATGTCATTCACGGCCTTGACAATGTTGCTTGCATTGTCAGTGACACAGGCTGCAATTTTATCTTGAATGCCCCACTCTTTTGCAACCCGGCTCAACTCTTGCGCCAGATTTTGGGATGTGTGCGACTCTGCGACAACAAAACAGTCCAGTAAATTGGATCTGAGTTTAAAGTCAGTGATGTAGTGGCATGTCACTGACATGTAGCTTGTTGTTGTGTTGGAGGTCCAGCAGTCTGTTGTCAAACATACAGCAGGAGCAGTCCTAATCTGCTCTTGGAGTTCAGCTCTGACCTTTTCGAAAAGGTTGGGCAGCATCCGCTTTGATATAGTGCCTCTGCTTGGCAGCACATATGATGGGTCCAGTGCCGCTGTGTATGCTCTGAACCCCCTGTCTTCAACAATTGTGAACGGTTGAAAATCAGTGGCTATCATTTTAACCAAAGCCTGGTCCACTTTACTCTGCTGCAGTGGTTGAATGGGCCTGTTTATAAAGCCTCCCATAGTGGTTTGTTTTGGCCTTTTTCTGGCTGCTTGTGGTGCTGTGGTGGTGGCTGTTGCAAGTTGAGTTGATGTACTTGCCACACCTGAATCTGTGCTGGTTGATGCCGTTGCAGATGTTGTCGCTGCTGCTTCTGCTGTCCCTGTTGTTGTCTGCTGAGTGTCTGCTAAAAGTGCAGTGGGGTGCTTAGTTTTTAAGTGCCTCCTCATATTTGATGTGCTCCCTCCATGAACAGATATCAGGTTTTTGCAATACTGACATCTTGCTTGTGCCTGATTTACTCCAACAAAATGCATCCATATATCACTTATTTTCCGAGTACTCATCTCCAACAAAAAAATCCTCTTATCTTTAGCAAATAATCCTCAGTCAATGTCACTCTCTCTTCTCTTGTCACTTCTGTCTGAGGTGTTTTGGGAGAATCTTGATAGTGGGGGATGGTTGGTGACAAGTAGGGGGAGGGGGACTACCCCTAACCTTCCAATCAGAAAGGTCTTGAAGAGTGTACCTTATTGGGTCAAGGGGTCAACAAATCACCACTGCAACAACTTCACTAAGTATCTCCACCCATGATAAAATAACTTTGAAAAATAAGAAATTAATTAAAATGAACATAGTATATATGTTCATTTTAATTAATTTCTTATTTTTCAAAGTTAATTTCTAAAAATAAGAAATTAATTAAAATGAACAGTTCATTTTAATTAATTAATAAAATGAACAGTTCATTTTAATTAATTTCTTATTTTTCATAGTTATTTGACCCCATCATGACATATTTGTGTCTCGTGCGGACTCAGAGCCGTAACATATAGCAGCAGATCCAGAGCAGACTCGTCGCCATCTTTATATACAGTCTATGGTCGCCACGCACGAATCTACAGCAGACTCAGCCCCTCCTCCGGCTCCCGCGAGAGTCCCGTGAGCCGTGAGTGAGCCGTGAGCCGTGAGCCGTGAGTGAGCCGTGAGCCGTGAGTGAGCCGTGAGCCGTGAGTGAGCCGTGAGTCCGCAAATCTCTGAGTCTGCTGCGACTCGTCGCGGGAGCCGTGGGACTCACGGGAGCCGTGGGACTCGCGGGAGCCGTGGGACTCGCGGGAGCCGTGGGACTCGGAGGAGGGGCTGAGTCTGCTGTAGATTCGTGCATGGGGACGAGTCTGCTGGATCTCTGGATCTGCTGCCTGCTATATGTTACGGCTCTGAGTCCTCGTAGGCTACTGGTCTCTCTCGATCATTGACCTGGATTCACGGATCCCGCGATTTTTCCGGCTCTAAATTAAGTTTCAGTGTAGACTTCTAACACAATGTTCATGTTGTGCAACAGTCTCCTGTAATAATATCTGCATTTCCAATAAGGATCTTACTTGGAAACTCGTTTATTTTGAACATGGCACACAAAAAGAAACAAATGATAGAAAATTGCAAAACAGTTAGAATATATAAAATGTAATTATACAATTATTATTATTATTATTATTATTATTATTATTATTATTATTATTATTATTATTATTATTATTAAATGAAAACACAATTGTGCAAAATTAGCTTAAGTACAGGAACATATTAAAATAACTATATACATATAATGCAAAACACTTATTTTTTAAAATGCACACACACACACATGTTTTATTAAAGCAAAAGACACTGTGTAGCGGAGGTTAATGTAACGTTAGTTTAATATGCTGGTTAAATGCAACAACTTTTCGGTTTCACCGGTAGGATTTCTACGGTCTTGGTCATGCTGACTCATATGACTCAAATGACTCAAATGACTCGTATGATCCGGATCTCTTCAATGATTGACTCAGAAGACTCCGAGTCCATAAAATGATCCGGATTTGCCATCTCTAGTATATATAAATGGACGTAGGGTCCGTGACGTCACCCATAGGATTCTGCAGAGTTGCCGAGAAGCCCTTAGTAGGCGGAGTCGGCCACTAACGGCTCGACAGTGATGTCAGAGTTCAACTCCCGCCTGTTCCAGCCTGCTCCAAATCAACCCTGTCTCCTAAAAATGACGTTCCCACAGAACTAAACTGCATTCTCAATTACGTTTAGCCAGAAAAGTATTTTCTCCCACGTTACGTTCGTTATGAACGTATCTCAAATACGTTTATTTTCTACATATCTTCTAGAAACATATTTTCTCCCACGTTACGTTCGTTATGAACGTATCTTAAATACGTTTATTTTCTACATATCTTTACCATTTATTGTCTTGCTTATAATAATGATAATAGTCATTTATAAATATCATTTTAGAGCACACATTTGAAATCAGTAGGCGAGGCTGTAATTTCGCCAGCTGTTACTCTCATGAGCGAGGCAGAAAATAATAGTTTTAACATGCCAAAAAGCTGCTGTGTCGTTTATTGCTCCTCAAACATTAAAACAAATCCAGAGTTACGTATTTCTGTACTTCCTCTAAGACGAAAGGACAGTAACAGAAGATCTCTGTGGCTTCAGACTTGATCGCCGTTCAAATGACAGCGTAGGTTTCCCCAAAAGTGGGCGGGGCTGCAAAGTGACGTAGATTTTACTATCATCTATTATTCAAAACCATTCTATTTATTCTAACGTAAATTACATGCCAGTGTTTTATCTTTTTATTTATTTGTTTTTATTTTAAATCGTATAATCTCGGACTTTTTTTCCGTCTGTGAGGAAAAGAAATGGCTCAGAGCCTCAAAATACTGAAATCTGTATTTTTTTTAATCTTTTTTTCCTTCTAATTTGTTATTATTTTCTAAATAACACACTGTTATTTCCTCAACAATAACACACCATTATCCTTGTTTTTATTTATTCGTTTAATTCTATAATCTTGGGCTTTTTAGCCGTAAATAAAGTCACCGGAAACAGACGTAGGCCTATAAGGGACATTTCGAGCGATACACACCACAAACACACTGAACAGATTACCCAAGATCCTCAGCTTGAAGCTCGTTGATTGGATGTTTTAGCCGCAATGCATGTTGGGATATGATGTTAATGCGATATGATATCCGAAAACATTTAAAAAATATATAATAATACTTTATTCCCAGTGTTCTTGTTTTTCTCTTTGAAAGTCATCACATAACGGCATTGTAATACACGGTTCGGCTGCATTAAATATTACACATCTGCCGTAGTTCTTTATTCATAGAGCCCTGATGAGAAGACTTCTGGACAAACTTGAAGAACTGCATCTTGCATTTCTTTTCACAAAATACATCTCCTTGCAGTATCAATAGTAATTCGGCTGACTTTTATATTTGATCCAATTGGTAGATAGGTTATATTTACACCATAACGGTGCACAGCTGATAGAAAAGGACTTGTAGTTTTTAAAGATATTAATGATCTTCTTTGAATATAAGAATGTAAATACTGAGTTGAGAGAATAGTCAGGGGATTTGGGTGATGGGAGACACATCTATGGAATCACAATTTCAATAGCTTACCATTAAATGACGGGTATGCCTTTCTGTCCGTGATGTTTTACAAATCAGATATTAATGTTAGAAGTAAAACATGAGAAATAGTATAGCAATATCCTGTAAAATTATGTAAAAACATGAATAAAACTACACATCTTCAGATGTTATACACAAGTGTCCTACACTAATAATACAAAGTTATTATTAGTATGCTGTGTGTACCTTGTGTGCACCGCCTAGTGGTTGAAGCACGTCATTGACTTATTTTTGTTGAATAATGTTATTTTGTTGAATAATGTTATTTTGTTGCATAATGTTATTTGATGAAAAAAATATTAAGAGTACATACTTTCATAGGGGGAAAGTAGAAGGTCAAATATAGAAATATAGAATATAAAAAATCAAGAAGATACTTTAAGTGATCTCTACAATAAAACAGTTTAGTGCTGGATGTACAAAGATATTAATAGGAGGATGTGCAAAACAGACAAACTAATTAACCTTTATTAACACATTAAAGAGTACTTTAGGTTAAGGTCTTCTTTCAAATAAGAAAAAAGCTTTGGGGGTATCTATCTACAGATAAATATTAAGCCTGACAAAGTACTTAACGTCTAATATATTGCTTTCCTGCAATGTTAACTATGTTGAAGCACTTATTTCAACTGATATTATACGCATTAATTATACTCTTATGTATGTAGATAGTATAAGAAATGTGCAGAATGACAGTTTAATGGTGCAGGTATACACACATATTCATAGATGTCGTAATGCACTGTTGAGGAACCTGTGACCCAAGTTTTTCATTCATTGCATAACTACACTAGTTGTGTATATGATATGTCAATAAACCTTTGAAAATCTTGAAATCTTGAAAGGGATGTGCAAACATAGCCATTATATACAGTTTTTAATTAACTATTAGTAGAGAATAACGAGTAATGAATATACTTTATAGAGATCTGCAGATAAATGTTTAGTCTTCTCAAGCACCAACTATCAAATATCTCTCCTGATTGTTGGCACTTGACAATCACCTTCCCTGAATTTAACTCAGGTGTAACTAAAGTCTGATTCAAGGGTTGTTTATATTTCACATCATTAATCAGAATCTGCAAAGTAACTAAAATAAATGTAGTGGAGTAAAAATACCAGGTTAACCTCTGAATTGTAGTGGAGTAGAATTACAAAGTAACAATGAGCTGTCATGTGGGTATATATTAATGCTGCCCATTATGGATACAAGCGATTTTCACCCATTTAGTAATTACATGTTTTAAATGTGTACACACCAATGTGTTTCCTATCGTCTAAACCTCCAGAGTTGTACACAGTTTAATACTGGCAACTTCTAATTTTGGGGAAAACGTCTTTTAAAACTACAATTCCCGGTAGAGACTGAAGTGAAATATTTGTATGTATTCATGTTAGCAAACTATGAATAAGCTTAAATGGGAAATAATCTGTGTAAAACCGTGAGCTGGATTTGGGCCTGTTGACATGTGTTTTGGAGAACAAAGGGACAATGGGGAAGGCTGAGAGCATGGCTTGGTTGGCAGCCATCTTAGATCAAGAGATAAGGCTGACCTAAGGTCTGAGGTGTTTATGACATTTGGGCGGCCAATCAGAGAGGTCCACAAAGGAGGACCAGATAACTCCTCCCATCCCATTGTAAGACCAGTATAAAGCACAGACACACGCTGGGTTCAACCTCTTTCTTCTCTGGCTGGCTGGCCTGGCTGGCTGGCTGGCTCAAATGCATTCAGGTAAAGTAGGGATCCCATAGATAGCTGTATTGAATTTGTACTGTATTTGATTGTATTGTATTGTCATATTACCATTAAAGTGGATTATCGTTTAACGATTACTTGGTAGCTCTGGATTCCTTCCTGTGTTTTTTAACCAGCTTGATAAGGACGCGCGGAGATTTGAAAAGCGGAGAAGATATCCCTTTAAATCTCTAACAGTTGGTGACCCGACGTCGAACAATGCTGAGGAAGAATCCAGAACGACCGGAATAGGTCGAGGGCAAACGCTTTCAAACATCTCAGACAATCAGCAGGCCTGCACATCTCTCTACAAATAAGGTTGGCAGACGACTGTTTTGAAAATCGAAAGTCTGTAATTGGATACACTAAAAAGTTAGGATTGTCTGTAGACGTTTCACGGTGTTTTTAAAGTTTAAATGGAATATACAATGCATATTTTACTATGTTAGGAAAGTTATATACAAAACGAGAACGTTGATCGCCAGGTAGACGGAAAGTCCTGCGTAACGTAAATAGAGCGGTTTGGCGTGGATCTACAGGTAGTTATATTCCTGAGTGACGTGGAGACGGTGCAGTTTGTAGGTTGCGAGGTTTCAGTCCTGCACTGCAAAACCTGGAAACCCGATATTTAAGATCGGGTCGCCGTTTAAAACTGAGATGACAGACCAAGGCTGAAGAAAGCTAAATAAGCCAGAGGTCTGTTATATGTTAAAATCGAGGGAGAGAACGCGAACCTCACAAAGTGTGACGGGGACCGGATCTTGTTTCCCTTGGATTGTAAACTTAATTTGAAAAGCTAACGTGTGATGAAGGTTACGTCACATTATAGAAGCTGGACAAACTGTACGGGGAATAAATCTGGGTGATTTTTACCTAAAAATACCTGTGGGAGCGGTTGGCTGCAGAGCTCGGAAAATGCACTCAGAAGGGTGAAGCTCATTTGTGGTCTGCTGCTGCCATCTAGTGGCTAAAAGGGGGTAACACCCCTTTGACATTTTTATACGGGGAGCACGTTAATAGTAACAACGACAATAGCCCAGTATATTAATACAAGTGAACACGTCAGATGTAGAGATGCGAAGTCATAATGGTAGAATACCATGGGTTTGAGAAAGCCCCCCTTTCTCCACATTTCTGCTCTAATTGCTGGACATTGCTCTGGAAAATGGATGCTGAGCGTTAAATTTAAAGCAAGGAGTGAAGGATCAACGAGTGATCTGAAGTTGGAGTGAATAACATTGAAAATTAATGGATCAATGTGTGATATGATGGTGGATTATTCCACCTAGATTAGACATAAAAAGAGGATAATTTGTTAAACATTAAATAACAAACTCACTGTAAGAAATATACATTGTAATGTTATGTAGGAGTTGGGTTGATCATACCACAGTGACTCTAAGTTGGTGGTTGTTTAATGTAGATAGGAAACTGAAAATGCAAACAATTCACCAAAATGGTGTTTTTAAGGTTGTGAAGAAAGAGATGGGAAAGTGGGAAAAGAAGGACAGGGGAAAGTGAGACAGAGAGAGAGACAGAGAGAGACAGAGACAGAAAGACAGAGAGAGAGACACAGTGAGAAACAAGGAAATATGATCAAATGATAGGAGGTGTTACATTTTTTATTGAAGCCAGACTACAAGTCGTATGGTTTAATTTTTATTGAACTCAGTCTAGTCAGTTACACAATCTTGTGTAAGACAAATCAGTGTTCTTTGGTCACATTTTGAATTACGTAAGATTTCATTTTGCTAAATCAATTTATCTATAAATGTTGTAGGTGGAGTTTGGTGTTTGCTAACATTTTTAGGAACGAAATAGGCCTACACTTGGGTCAAATTACATTACTGTGATCTGATTAGTGTGCTCTGCAACTTTACAATTGTTGCTAGATAGCAGTGGAATTTTTGAATACGGAGGGGTTCTTTCATAGTGTGTGGAATATGCGATGCTGGAAACATGTGGGTGTTGAGAAACTTAGTTTGGGTAAATATGTCACAATGGATGAAACGATTATTAGAGGGAGTTTATGTAATATCATTGGTAGACATTAATTGTGTTGTTTGGATGGCATTTAACTACTAAGACAGATAGTATGATTAGAAAGAGACGGGGTGAAAAGGGTGGGATCTATTTCGCCTCAGTGTGCTAGAATTTGTTTAGGTTATGCGTCCCGAGACCTGGACTCTCTCTCTCTGCATGTCAGACGGCTAAGACCCCGATCCGCTTGAGCAATCAAAAGCCTAACCCAACAGGAGACTCCTCCTTCTCAGTGAACCAGAGCTGAACCAACAACAACAATAAGAACTGCATCCAGAACTATCTCCACCTGTGGCATCCAGAACCAAACAGCTTGCTGACAGGCAGAGATCTATCAGTCCCTCAAACAGAGCAAAGTGTGGGACATGAGAGCAGAATCCGCCCTCCATAAAGCAGCAGAGAGACTGTGAAGGAGGAGATGAAGTGCAAAGCAGTGCAAGAACAGTGGCATGATGGGGGCTGCAGATGTAGCAGGGCAGATGGCTGCCTCAAAGAGTGACAGCTGATGGACAAAGGGGGAGGAGTCAGAATCAGGGGACTTGGCCGAGAATGTGAGGTGGCCAGGGATCAAGGCTTGAGATAAACCAGAGGAGAGGAAAAGGGAATCAACGGGAATGAGTGAGTTTACACATAAACACACTTATAAGCGCACATTTAGAGAACTTGAATTGACTTGATAAATAAGTGAAGATAAAAAGTTGTATTAACCATGAATTAATCAATGGGTAAATTGTAAATAGCAGTAAAAAGGAAACTATTAAAGTAAAATGAGAATCATCCTAAAACACACTGAGGGATAAAGAGGGTTACATAAAGTATTCCATAACCATATTCTTCAATCTTTTCATCATGTTAACAAATCATTCTTCAAGAGATTTTTATTCACTTGTGAATAAAGTGGTGATCTCATTGGTTACAATATTGATCACCATTAAAGGGATAGTTTTAGGAACCACTCTAAGACAAATCTTTATTTGAATGGATAATGTTAAAGGGAGAGCTAGTGCCAAGCCAGATATAGTATCCCAATCTAAAGTGTTGATTTCACCATTGTGCCATAGTTATTACCATAGGAGGGCTTTAAGATGGAAATATGAAATGACTTCTGTTTTTAAATCCTTGATAAAGGAGGGAGTAATTGTTGCATGGTCGGACACCCGATGTTCCACACACTGCTAAAGAGTTTAACATTGTTTTTTAGGTGGACCAGAATTGAAGATGAGTTGTGAAATGCATAGCAGAGCTACACAGATCCTAGTAATGGTTTGACACAAGATAGTAGTGATGTACACAAGTTTCTGAAATAGATCTATTAGACATTTTAATACTAATTAGGTGTAAATTAATTGCAGTAGTAGTACTATAAGGAAGTGACATTTTTTGATAACACTTTTCAGGGAATGTGGGGAACAGCTGTTCCGATGAAAAGTTAGAGATATCTGGAAAATTATAGATGTGGTCGTGAATTGATTGATGATGGCGCTCCATATATAACAGATTTTTGTAGACAAAGGATACTGGCTTATGCCGAAATATCAAAGTCTCTGCAGAGCACACACATGGCCAAAAGGACTGAGACCAACTGACCTCTGACCCGGACCGACAGTGTAACTTGGGAAGGCACTGTCAATGACTGACTCTGGGGTGAATCTGTCCAGACCAGGACTTTACAACCTGACAGACGGTTTGAGTGTGAATGAATGCCGGCATGTGATCAGTGTAACTGCATGATTCTAAAACAATAACTAACCAAGCATGTTTTTGGACTAACATATTATTACCCGTTTCTAGTCCACTTGATGATATTTTACTCCCACAGGAGGTGGCAGTTGGCAGAATGTGAAACTCAAACTAAAACATGAAGATTCTGTTTCTTTTAGGACTGAAGGATGGAGAGAAACACTTCATCTCACTGAAGTGTTTACTGTGGAAATGATGGATGTACATTTGGGAAAATGTTTGGCATTTTCTTATAATCCATGGTTACACATGAGGTTCATGTGTAAAAAGGGGGAGTGTAAAATTCACAATGTACATTTTTCATTTAGGGACTGAAAGGAACCTGCTGCCCCAACTCAATTGTTCAATCTGACCATTGATTGACAGTTTTAGAATGGACCTGCTCCATATCTGGGGATAAGATACTGTTTGATGAATGTTGACATGTTTCTAATATTGATTGAGTTATAACAGGTAACACAGATGCAGAATCAGTGGCCAAGGGGCTGCTGTAAGTTGACCGGTGAGTAATGTTTCAACAGGTATTAAAGTAACTGAGGTTTGGAATGTAGAAAGAACATATTACAGTTAAAGCTAAAACATAGTAATGTAATGAGACATAATTTAATTTAGACAGCATCATGTAACTAGCCTGGTAAAGAAGTAAAAGCCATAGACTCTATTGTTTAGGTCATTATGGGGATATACATTTCATCTAAATTCATAATAGAAAGACATTTGATGACAGTTTGTTGGAATTCTGTATTCATTTTTCAGCTTGATAATATCTCAGCACTGACCGGTAGAAGCAGTATCACCAGGAAATCATTCACTTTGTCAGTATCATGGTTTAGGTTGTTTTTGAATCCATAACATTAGTGTGTTTCTTTACCAGAAACATTAGCAGTTCATATTATATTTAGATTTTAAATAGGATCTCAGGGATTTCATTTAAAAATAAACACAGATGCTTGTCAGAAATGCAGAGCTATTGAAATATGTTATTTAGTTCACCTAGAGAGGTGGGGGTTTTACTTTTAGTATTTTTATCCAAGTATTGAGATTCTGAAGCTGCACTGGCAGATAGGAGGGCCCCGGAGCCCGGAGCGTAGGCTTGAGGGATTTGTATCAGATTTCTCCACACAGGTTGATGATGCCAAAGGGGGACCCAGGAGGCGGACACAGCGGAGTTCGTCTGGCTGAAGGTCATCAGGACAAAGTGGCTCAACCCCAGGCTCTCCGGCCCCGATCGAGTGACCCAGCGGATCTCTCATGCCGTCCGCGTGGGAGGAAAGGGGGACAGCCCGTACCACGGGAGCCAGTGTGCGGCGGGGAAACCACCTGCTAGGACCGGGGACGACATCAGGACGGACGTGGCCCTCGCAGAGGAGGTCGACTCGGAAGCAGCCATCAGTGAACTGGACGACAACGACCTCGAGGACATCCTTACAGCAGACGACTAGGAAGCGGCTGTCAGCGGGCTGGGGGACTTGTCGAGGCAGCAGAGGAGTCTACTTCTCTCTGATCAGTTCCACCAGTGAAGGGAAAGCCGCATCTCCCCCTCCCTATCAGGGGGGGGGGGGGGGGCTGAGGATTCACCACAAAACGAGACTGCTTTCTAGCGCTCAGGTTGCCCTCTCATGGTTCCTTCACTGCCATGAGAAGTGGTGTTCTGTTCCCAAAGATTTCAAGTACTTTGGGTCTCAGTTTCTGATAGATTCATACAATATTGGGGGGACAGACATAGTGGAAAGGAATGACAGTAGTTATGTTTCAAGTGCCTTGTGTAAGTTGGTCTCTTTAGAGAGAGTCCAAAAGGGGGATTGAAGTGAAATATTTGTATGTATTCATGTTAGCAAACTATGAATAAGCTTAAATGGGAAATAATCTGTGTAAAACCGTGAGCTGGATTTGGGCCTGTTGACATGTGTTTTGGAGAACAAAGGGACAATGGGGAAGGCTGAGAGCATGGCTTGGTTGGCAGCCATCTTAGATCAAGAGATAAGGCTGACCTAAGGTCTGAGGTGTTTATGACATTTGGGCGGCCAATCAGAGAGGTCCACAAAGGAGGACCAGATAACTCCTCCCATCCCATTGTAAGACCAGTATAAAGCACAGACACACGCTGGGTTCAACCTCTTTCTTCTCTGGCTGGCTGGCCTGGCTGGCTGGCTGGCTCAAATGCATTCAGGTAAAGTAGGGATCCCATAGATAGCTGTATTGAATTTGTACTGTATTTGATTGTATTGCATTGTCATATTACCATTAAAGTGGATTATTGTTTAACGATTACTTGGTAGCTCTGGATTCCTTCCTGTGTTTTTTAACCAGCTTGATAAGGACGCGCGGAGATTTGAAAAGCGGAGAAGATATCCCTTTAAATCTCTAACAAGACGTGCCATAGAGAACATGTTGCGAAACACAATAGCCAGCATGTGTAGTTCTCGGGGGGCGTTCAAGTCCAGTTTTGAATAGTCTGCCATGGTTTCGTTCCATTTCAAAGAGCTTGACGCTCGGCGTAACCTTGGCGCACTGCCACTCCAACATCCAATCCCAGAGTTTGAAGATTAATCACGGGGTTTGTCAACGGGATTGTAGTCTCAAACGATAGCTGGGGATTATGGGTAGTGGAGTGTCTTCGGCCATCCTAAACTGAATGTTTTTCGGATATCATATCGCATTAACAACACCACATCTGGCGTCACAGAGATCTTCTGTTACTGTCCTTTCTTCTTAGAGGAAGTACAGAAACACGTAACTCTGGATTTGTTTTAATGTTTGAGGTGCAATAAACGACACAGCAGCTTTTTGGCATGTTAAAACTATTATTTTCTGGCTCATGAGAGTAACAGCTGGCAAAATTACAGCCTCGCCTACTGATTTCAAATGTGTGCTCTAAAATGATATTTATAAATGACTATTATCATTATTATAAGCAAGACAATAAATGGTAAAGATATGTAGAAAATAAACGTATTTAAGATACATTCATAAGAAACGTAACGTGGGAGAAAATACGTTTCTGGCTAAACGTAATTGAGAATGCAGTTTAGTTCTGTGGGAACGTAATTTTTAGGAGACAGGGTTGTCCAAATAAGGGCAAAGAGGCGGAGCCGAGGCGGGACCTGCTGCCACCGAGCTGGAAGTTCCAGAGCTAGCTGAAGCTACCAAGCTAAGCTAACATGCTCCCCATCTGCACACTGCCGTGGCATTTTACGTTTCTAAGGTAAGCGGACATGAAACTATTCAGCAAAACTATAAATAATAATCTAAGTTATTGAGTTTTTAGCATAATATTTCAGAATCTTAAAACCCCTTAATGTTTGTATGCAATTGTGCTAAATTCAACACTGGAATCAAGCAAATATTAATATGTTTGCATGTCATTAGTTATTTGTATTTTGATATCACTTAACTATACGTTTAATACATTTAAGTCAAGCTAAGGTACATGTGATGGTAGCTAGTTAGTGCTCTTACCTGTGAGGCCTCCTCCAAACAGCATAATAACCAGGGGCGGCGCCAGGGGGGAGCTAGGGGGTGCTGAAGCACCCCCCAGGATTGCCAAAGCACCCCCAAGAAATATGTGCTTTTTTTTTTTTTTTTTTGAAAATTATTATTATTATTTTTATTAAATTAAATTAAAAAAAATATTGATTACATCAATGCACCCATTCGATTTTTGACCTACCCATAGGCTAAATTACTTTGTGACACTTGAGTGACTTCCTGTTAGCTAGAGCGCCAAATTATTTGCTAACAGCAAAGTGAAAAATGTATCGTTTTTTTAGTCCTTAAACGTCCACGTGTGGATACTCAATCAAAACCACCTGAAAGCGAGAGGGATTCTGCACATAATAGCCTCATGAGTACAAGTAGCTTACTTCTGGGTCTCTGTGTTTCATTCAAGCTCTGCTCTGTGTGTGTGTGGCACGAGCCATTTTGTGTGTGTGCACGAGCGAGCGAGAGAGAGAGCTCCCGCACCGGTGGGTATCTACTGGAGATCGTTGTGGTTAGCATCTGGTGCTAGCTAGCCAACTGCCAAGCTAACGGATATAAGGAGCTTTTTCAACAACAAGGTGGAGGGAGAACTTTCTGCTGTCAGACTGAGAGTCTCAGATAACCTCAGCTCAGGGGAAGTAAAAGACTCTCAGTGTTTAGATAGTTAACTTTAGTCTAGTTATCTCAGTGGGTCTCAAACGGTTTGTTTTAAAAGGGGAGTGATTTGTAAAATATCTATAAAGAAATAGAAAATCTGTTTAAAGTTCTGTTTCATATGGGTGATGAGAGATGTATCCATTAGGGGTGTAACGGTTCACAGAAGTCACGGTTCGGTTCATACCTCGGTTTGGGGGTCACGGTTCGGTACGGGTTCAGTACAACAAGGAAAAGCAAAAAAAAGTCCCAAATGTATAATTTTCTTTGCTGTTATTTATTTTTAACAGTAGTGCAAGTTTTGGTATGAAAATAAGGAACTCTAACATTTGGAATCATTAACTGTATTACACAGTTAAAAACAAACCACAAACAGTAACACACACACTCAGATGGCCATATTATTTATATTGGCTGATGTCAAACAAAAAGGTTCAATAAGCTGTACAACTAAAAGGAATGTCTTGAAAATATTAAAATAAATAATAAGAAAGTGTTTGAATCACAATCAATAAAAGGCAATAGAGAACTGTATAACATCTCCTGATGTCAAAATATAAAATAAATACAATGATAAATATAAAAACAAAATAAAATGTGTACCTTTAGGAGCAATGTCCAACATGTGTAATTAACTTGTGAGTGTGTGAGGACATTATGCCTAAATAAAGGTACTCAAGCTTTACTCTATTTTCAAGTTTTTCTTCAAAAAGATGAGTTTGTCTACGTTGTCAGTCGTGAGGGCAGATCTGTTGGCGGTAACTATGTCACCTGCCGTCGAGAAAAACCTCTCGCTGGGGACTGAGACTGACTCGGATGTGATTGAGCATGTTTGACGTGTTGTGTTACCCCTAGCATACCGCACCGCTGTCGAACAACGCCGACACACCGTCCTCGTCCGATCCACAACTCGCACTCCATCATTGTTGTAGTCCACAGGGAACCCGAAATGTTCCCACACACCTGATTTAAAAGAAGCAGGTGGGTCTTCTAGCTCCTGTGTGTTGTGTGAACTCGCCATAGCTAACTGTTCTTCTTCATGGATTGTCTTCGTTTTGTTGTGTTTTGTTCTTGTTCTTCATTTGTTATTTACGGGCGGCTGGCTTTTAGGCGCAATACCGCCCCCTGGATTATATATAGTGTAATACTGCCCTGAGTGACAGACTTTTTTCCCACTTGTAAAAAAAGGCGTATTCGCCGTGTGACTGCATGTGCCGAACCGTGACGTCCGAACCGTGACGGTACGGGATGAATACGGATACCGTTACACCCCTAGTATCCATATCTCTTAATGTTGCTCTCAAAGTGCACCAGATTGATGCTTTTAACTTCAATATTAAAAAAAAATCTTCCCAGGGAAACATGCCCCCGGACCCCACTAGAGGAGGTGAGGTCCACTCCCCACTTGTAAAAATAGCACTTTACCCCTGCTTACACCTATGCCGTGAGCTGATTATCGCGCCTTCATTGTAACAGTCGCGGGTACAGTGTGCGTGTGGGGAGTGTTGCAGTAGAAAATTCAACTGTAGCGCTGGTGCATTAATGGGAAACCCTTAATGTTTGAGCACCCTCTATGAAACGTCAAGCTACCCCACAGCACCCCCTAGAGAAAATCTCTGGCGCCGCCACTGATAATAACAGTGACGTGCGGTGAGGTTCATGGCTGGTGAGGCACTGACTCTTTCAGAGTCAGATTTACAAATATTATATTTTGACCTTAATCGAAATGTTCGGTTATTTTCAAAAGCTTTTTTAGTCTGATGCTTCGATTCATTTTAAACAGACTGTTCAACAAAAGGATACGCCAAATCTAAATATTGGATTGTTCTTTCTTAGTAAGATCCCATGTTTATTACAATTGTGGTCTTACCTTGACTTGAAGATTAAGTCCATGCTATCCTTCTGGACAACAATCTCCATTACATTTTTGTAAAAGTCCTCCTTATCTTCCTCTAGTTTCAAAGCAAAAGTCTAGTTTGTCGTCTCTGCGTAGAATAACAGTGGCAACAAGAACATGTGGGCTCACGTGCGCCCCCTTCAGTGCGGCAGAGGTTATGGCTGCCTCTCCAGGTGCTTTTTTCATTGCCGTTGTATGATGAGACCAGCGGGCCTAAATATCATATATACGTGAAATAAGTTATTTAGAGACTATGGATGGCGAGGATAAATGTAATAAATGGATCTACAAACATTACATTGGTGACATACAGTGAGATGGTGCAGGCATGCGCTTAGGGCCCGCTTTCCAGCCAGTTTCTGTGGGGTGACGCATTCTGAGGTGAGGCAGAGCTCATCTGTGCCTCACCTCACCCCACAGTAACTGGCTTGAGCGCGCTCACAAAATAAGTGCCCGCGCTACATTAGTGCCCGCGCTCCAGCCAGTTACTGTGGGCTTACGTGAGGCAGAGCTCGTCCCTGCCTCACTCCCATGTAGTTGTAGCGGAGCTCGGCCAATTTGCTGATTTTGACTATAAAAAGCTATTGGAATCATACAGAAATCACACTTACAACACAGATCAGTGGAGACATGTTATTATTATTACTATTTAGTTTTTCTTTAGTTGTTTTTCCGTTACATTGGAGTATGACAGGTGAGGCTCTGCCTCCCCTGCCTCCCCTGACTGCACGTCGCTGGATAATAACCAGACTGTATCATTAAAACTAAGTACCAGTTCTAGATCCTTGACTTTAGACAAACAATTCAAGAGACAAAATGTATTTAAAGACCAATCTTTATTTGAATGTGCCTCTTAACCTGAGATATTAGTTATACAGTAATAGTATTGACAATCTAAAAAAACTGAGCAACTCAACTGTCAACTTTATGTTTCTTATTGTCTAAAGCATTTATTATTTTCATTTTCCCCCTCTCATATTCAGTGTGAACGGATTGAGACAGCCTGGTGTCCAGAGAGCTGCAGAGACTTCAGGGAGAAACCTCCGTGTGATGGACGTCCTGTCTGTTGGTTTGGAGAGGACTGAGGGTCTTTCCTCTGCGAGGAGGACCAGGCCTGATGGAGGAGCCCATGCTGGGCAAAGCTGATACCAACTGCACAGGCCTAGTCTGTCACTTTATTTGACTAAATATGTTTACTTATTTAATAGGTTTACACCTTCTGTCCATATGTGCTTTTTATTTAAAACATTTGATGAACTTTTGGTTCACATTTCAATAAATTGTATTTGTATTCCTTTTGTCCATTATTCTTACTGAAAATGTTAGATTACACATTCACATCTGACTGAAGATTGGCCCCATTTATTTGTGACGTTGCAAACTCTGCGATACAAGTGATGTGAAGCTCATAAAGCGAGGCAAATAGAAATAATCAGCTGATGGAGTGTAGATGTAGAAATAGGTGCATTCGATCAGCTGACTGTTTTTACAAAAAAAGTAGTTTCTTAGTGAATATCCTGTACTGGTCTTAAAATCTCATAACATCAGCTTTTAATGTTCCTCTTGGATGTTCTTCTTGACCCTCAGAGAAGGAGAACATGTCATGTCTTTCAGGCATGTCCTTTCCTAACAAAAATTACAGGAAACATAAAACATATTATTGCAGAACAAGTGTGTTATTTATGAAAGCGGTGTGTTTGTGTGTTTAGGGGCTGTAGATATAATTATTTGGTAATTGTAATGTTTTTTTTTTATTTCAACAGTGAGCTACAAAGACAATCAGATTATGAATGAACAGTATGAAGCTCATCAACATTGAAATATATGTTATTTTCAAAATAATATTGAACTGTTACAAAACGTAGTGCAACTGTAGAAGCTTGCTCTGTTGTCTCACTGAAAGAATAACTTTTACCACGTTTTTTACAGACAATATTGAGAGATAAATAGTAGCAGTTCTCACTATGTGTTAAATATCTTTGCCTTCAATACATTAAATTAGAAAGCTGACAAAATCATAGTGCTTGTTAACATCTAAATGTAACTTTTTGCATGGAAAAACCCCTCAACTTAACTGATGTGTAGGTGATCTAGTATTTAGTATTGTTTAATGGAATGTATATCAGTGTATTCAAGTCAATACTTCATTTATTTAAACCAATATCTTTCTTGATTCTTTGTACAGTATGAAAAAAAGAGTCTTTGTACCTGTGCTGAAGTTCACTGCTGTGAGGAGTCCAGTTCTGTCTCTCTCTCTCTGGTCCAGCCTGTCTGCATCACCTGGACACCTTAAACAAACAGATATATATGTAAAGTACCATGTGTACAAACAATATAACTGATTATCTTCTGTTGAACATGTTGGATTGTGTATTGTCCGAGTCAGGGTCCTTTTTATTTTACTGTAACTTTGGAAGTTGTGTTACCAATGCTTACTGTTTATTTGATACCAATTTGGTAATGCAATTAATAAAAACAACACGGTTTGGGTTCGTTCTTCAGATGACTGTGACGTTAACGTGTAAGCTCAATAATGAACTCCAGCTCAACCAACCATATTGTAATATCTAACCTAATCATCTTGAAATATGACATTATTATTTGTAATATACACACATATTATTGTGAGGTTGATTTCATATATATTACTTCGACGTTAGCTTGTCTACATACTTGAGCATAGCCAATTTAAATTAACCTTAGCGATGCATACAGTTCCTACCTACATAGGCTAATAAAATATCTCTCTACGTTACAAGGATGACCTTATTTTATCAACCTCAAACAGAAGCCGTTTGTTCAACAGTATTATCCCACTTAACGTCTATTTCGTTTTAACCTTTATATATACAGTCTATTATTTTAACTTGGAGGCTACGATTAGCATCGTTAGCACCGATGTAGCTACCACTCGCTACACGCTAACCCAAGCCTTAACATTCATTACGTAGCTGATTAAAATCATTAACACATAAATAAAGCACTCGAATTTCACTTACCGCAAAACCGCATTCATGCACCGTCTGTTTCAACCGCAGAGCGAGTCACAATAGTCCGATATATAAGCATGAAGAACAAACAACCACGGCCGGCTTCAAGTTGTGTTTCCTGGATGAGCTGAGCAGGCAGAGTCCCTGTAGCTTCACGGAGCAGGTAGCAGAGAGACAAGAAGCTAGCAGCAGCAGTCACTTGACAGAGCCGTCACTCAATGTGACCACGCCCTAATTTATGCAAAAACGTTAAGACCTAATATAAATAAAAGGGTCGTGTTAGAAAACAATTCACTCACAGATCCATAATCATGAAGGTGGAATCTAACTATATCGATAATAAAAATGTATGGAGCCAGGGGTAGAAACATGTTTTTTTCTGCTGTAAAATTGGGCATTTTAACATGGGGGTCTATGGAAATTGCTCCTTTCTGCAGCCATCGCCTATCGGCCAATATATGAACTGCAGTGTGTGGCACTTCCGTATTGGCGTCCCGGCTATTCCCCAGAGTTTGCCCCTTGGAGAGAACCGAAGCGACGAGACGCCACATGCAGGGGCAGGGCTCGAGTTATGTGTGGGCCAATGGGAGCTGAGCTCCCACAAGGAGGTATGATGTCACTGCATCCGTGGGAGCTCAGACTTCTCGCTAATACATTACCAACAACCATTATTATTATTTTTATTTATTTTTTATTGAGTCAGGCACAATGAGTTTACATTTATGCAGTCAATATTTGTCCCTTTCCCTCCCTCCCGGTCCTAGCTAGTAAAGTAAATAAATAGATACAAATAAAGTAATGTAACAGATAATATTAAAAGTAAAGATTTAAAATTAAAATGAATAGATAAGGAAATAATAATAATACATGTAGCCATATACTCACATATGTATACTGTTGGAGATTATTTCTGTCTTTACTTTAGATATTTAACCTTTCTGCCTGTTGACGTTTACGACCAACCCTGAGTCTGTTATCTCCCGTAAGGAATGTGCTAATGCAGTCATGTCATATTATTCTCAGTTTTACTATCGGTCATAGAGGGTTTTATGACTGTGAGAACGCCCCACAGACAGGTGATTGAGTATTTCCAGATGTCGGAGATATCTCCAGTTTTCCCTGTGTTTACGCACCATCCCCCAATATGTGGATTAACTCTCTGTAAACTAGTTAAAAGGTCTATCGAGAGAGAGGCTGGGCAGATTTGACATGGCAACCCACCAGGGGAGTCAGAATATCTGGCTGTGTGACTTGTGATGTGAATTTCTCCGGCCGATACTTGTATTAAACATCAGTGTTTGACATCAAAGATCCTGCTCGTCCCGTGTCTCCTTCATGAGTTGGTGACTCCCTCTGCATTGCTACACAGAAGTTTCCTCCACATATACCCACATATACACATACACATATATATATGTGCATACCTACACACATATACACATACACATACACGTACGTACGTGTATATAAAGACAGAAACAAAAACAAAAAACAAACAAAAAAGCACATACATTCATAGTTCCCCCCTTTCTTCTTAATTTAGTGTCTTGACTTCAGCTGTGTAGGCTATCATAGAGCCGAATAGTTTTGAAGAGCCCCTCAGGTTATATGTAATCTTCTCCAAGTTCAGGTACATCATTAGATCTTTAAGCCATAGAGATGCTTTAGGAGGTGGTATCGAAGATTTCCATTATAGCAGTATTCTTCTACGTGCTAAAATAGATGCAAAGGCTATACTGTCTTCAGTTTTCCCCCTTATCATTCGGTGGCCAGGTAGTACTCCAAAAATGGCAGTTTCTGCACACAGTGTCAATACCACGTCCAAGGCCTCAGCAAGGTGTTTGAAAATGCTTGTCCAGTATCCTTGTAGGCGAGGACAAGACCAAAACATATGAGTCATGTTTGCTGGTGACGTGTGGCATCTGTTGGAGGTATCCGTGACATTTGGGTATATTTTGGAGAGTTTAGAGTTGGTGTAATAGATACGGTGGAAAACTTTTAGTTGTATAAGATTGAGCCTGGCACAGCTAATGATATGGCGCTAATGCGCCATCCCAGACCTCATCATCTATTGCTTGGACTAGTTCCTCTTCCCAATCTTGTTTGATTTTACCAAACAAGTCAATTATCGAATCCGGAGGGATATTGGGGAAGGAATTATTTGAATCACAAATAATGCATGTGTCAATGTAATGAGTAATATTTACGTTAACGAGGTAAATAGGCTAAAAGAAAAACGTGTTTCTCAAAAGAACTACGCATTCTCTTGAATGACAATATGCCTGCACTGCACCTCCAAGGTGCTGTTGAGATCTTCATATTAGGATGAATACTTAAAACTGTTAGAGAATAATTCTCCCTTACTCCTAAGTTATTTAAGCTTTTTGCCTGTTGACGTTTATGACCAACTCTGAGTCTCTTATCTCTCTTAAGGAATGGGAGGCCTCAGTTATATGCTGATATTCCCAGTTTATGACCGGGCAACTCTCGGTCACAGATGGTTTATGACTGTGGGAACGCTGGCTTCTAGCCTAAGCACCACAGACAAGTGATTCAGTGTCTCCAGATGATGAGGCTATCTCCAATGTTCCCAGATGTTTACGTTATCTCCCCCAATATGTTGATTATTCTCTGTAAACCATTTAAAAGGTCTAGCAGGAGAGAGGCGCGTCAGAATTGATTGTGGCATCTCAACCGTGTGGTCAAACCGTGGCCCGTGACATGTCTTGTGAATCCTCTGGCCGATACTTGTAATAAACCACCAGTGTTTGACATCAAAGCTCCAACTCTGCTCGTGTCTCTCTGAGTCCTGACTCTTCATTGCTACATAAGTTTCCCTTACAAAAACGAAAGTAAATTTTGATCATATATAATCAATTATATTCTTGTACAACCCACAATGAAAATGCTTCATATTTTATGATTTTCTATATTTACAGTATAAACAAAACACAAGTGGTTTGTTAAATTGAGTGTGAGGCCTATTGTGATTTATGGGTGTCACTGATAAGATTGAGACAGTTTCTTCCCTCTTCCCTCACAGCAGTACACAGAGAGGGGGGCTCCTGACTTGTTGGAGAAATAAACTGAGGCCCCAAAAAGGTGTTTTTGCCATAGCCGAAAATAATGTTTTAGTTCTACACACTCGAGATCATGAACTTTTGTTACATAAGCCTGGGAAGGTGTGTCTTATGCCATAGCCATATGTCTGGTCATGTCCAGTCCTGTAAGGCATGCAAGGCAAGGCAAGTTTATTTATATAGCACCTTTCAACACAAGGCAATTCAAGGTGCTTTGCAAAAATGAAAGACATTCAGACAAAGGCATTTAAAAACAGTCATTAAAAAGAAAAGATAATAAAAGAAACATTAAAAGAAAAAATACATGAATAAAAAGTACATGAATAAAAAAGTACATGAATAATAAGTTACAATGCAGTTTAAGATATGAATAGTTCACACAGAAGTTCCACTTTACTGATTGTGATGCCCCTGTGGGTTCATCAGTAGAGAGGAGGTGGCTGTGCTGTGGTGATTGGTGATTGCAGTAACTCAGGGCACCTGGGTCTGGTGTCCTGCAGCTATTTAACGCCTCTCTGATCCTCTCTGTTCTCTCTCTGCTTCTCCCTGCAGGCACACCGGTTTTGTTGAGTATGATAGGAGTTATTCAGTTGCTTTACTTTGTGCACTTCAACACTCTCACACACATACATGTCCATACCATCCTCATCCCTGCATTTACATTACTGATACCACTGACTTCCACACCTCATACTTTACTGGTTTTGACTTGTTTGTCTTAAATAAACACCATTACCTACCCGTTGATATGTTGTGTCTCCTTTTTGTTGTGGCCTTTTGAGCCAGGTCGCAACAAATGGGGGCTCGTCCAACGGGTTATTTGTTTAAAAAGTTTGTGTAGTGCTCAGAGCACATGGTGTCATTGAGCAGCTGATTCATTGTTGTGGTCCAGCTGTGTGCTGGCTTGTCGCTGCTATTTGGGGGACACATCATGTCTTTTGGGTTTTAGGAGGCTGTAGTGTTGGACATGTCGTCAGGTTTTGTGTGCCAATCAGAAGGTAAGATGTTGCTGTTTGTTACGCTTTTGTAAAAGAGATTTTCCCCGCTAGGCTTAAGTGGCGTTTCCCCTTGGGTTGCGTCTGTTTTTTTTTTGTTTTTTTTCATAGTGTTGTGGCGACGTGGTTAGTGTCAGCTGTTTTCGGACAGCTGTCTCGGGGGCACGTCCGCGTGAGTTCTTGGTGTTACCTGCGTGCAGGTCGCTCCATAACTCCGACGGGTTCCAGTGCGTAATTACCCACCGCAAGCCACATGAAGACTAGGTGAGATTAGGAAGATTTTGTTTCGGCAGTTAGGGGGAAATTCTCTGTTGGGTTCATTTTATGCCCATGCGTGTTGGCAGTTTAGTACTTTGCTTTCTGATTGGTTATTATGACTTCTTTGTCAGCGTTTGTGGATGCGCCCTCAGTGTCTTTCTTAGATGATTGCCAGAAGGCGCAGTTGGTCGAAATAGCAAAGCATTATGACATTGCTGTTGTGGGGAGCAAGCGGAAACATGACATTAAAACTGTCATCGTGTCATCTTTGTTTGAGCAGGGGGTGTTGCAGAAGAGTGAGTCTGGTGCGGCAGGGTTCGTACCGGTAGTGGTTCAGACAGCTGGTTTAACGTTTGAGCAGCAAAAGGAGCTTTTGGCCATGCAGTTTGAACAGGAGAAGTTGCGGTTGGAGTTGAGGTTGGAGCAGGAGAAGTTGAGGTTGGAGCAGGAGAAGTTGCAGTTGAAGTTGGAGCAGGAGAAGTTGAGGTTGGAGCAGGAGAAGTTGCAGTTGGAGATGAGGGGTCAGCAGCAGGAGGTAGAGAAGCGTTTAGAGGTGGAGAAGGTGCTGGAGGTGGAAAGGATGAAATGTGAGGTGGCACATGCTAGATTACGGCTGATTGGAGAGGGCAAGCTTTCTCTGGTGGAGGATGGTTCTGATAGGTCGGCATCAGGTAGTGGCGATATTATTTCTTACTTGCGGTTAGTGCCAAAGTTCAATGACCGTGACCCTGACATTTTTTTTACTCTATTTGAACGCATAGCAGAGGCAAGAAACTGGTCAGATTCGGACAAAGTGCTGTTACTTCAGTGTGTACTCACTGGGCGAGCACAGGAGGCCTATTCAGCTGTTTGTGGCGAAAATGCTTTGGACTATGCCTAGAGTAAAATCAGCGGTGTTAAAATCATACGAACTTGTTCCTGAAGCGTATCGTCAAAAGTTCCGAAGTTGGGTCAAGGGGGATAAGCAGACACATGTGGAGTTTATCCGTGATTTGACTTCTAATTTTCAGCGCTGGTGTGCGGCAGCAAAGGTTGACAGTTTTGACGGTCTTTGTGAACTCATTGTATTGGAACAATTTAAAGATGTTATCCCTCAGCGTGTGGCCACTTATGTAAATGAGCAGAAACCTTCCACCGCGCTCAGAGCTGCTGAATTAGCAGATGATTTTGTGTTGACACATAAGGACAGTTTTACAGAGAAGTGGTCTAGGGGTGATTGGAGACGTGGAGAAGATGGTGGCTATTCCCGCGGTGGTGCAAAGTTCTCACCAGGCTCCTCCCGTAGATTTGCAGGTCCAGGGCGATCCGAGGGCGCCAGAGTGGGCCAATGTAATTATTGCCGAGAAGAGGGTCATTGGAAGGAGCGGTGTCCGTTGCTGGAACCTGAGGGGAAGCCTCGTTCTTCATCACATGCTCCAGCCATGTGTTGTTCTGCCGTTTTGGTTAAAAAGCCGCAGAGTGTAAGATCGGCCATGGTGCCTGTTAAGAAGCTGGTTTGTGCCGACTTGGAGGTGGGTTCTGTTTTTGAGCCGTTCATAACGGAAGCCGTTGTATCGATGGTCGGTAGTGACAAGTATGTTCCGATTAAGGTGTTGCGTGACACAGCAGCTAGATACTCATTTATTGTTGAGTCAGTGTTGCCTTTTTCGTCAGAGACAGAAACAGGGGATTTTGTACTGATGAGGGGCATGGAGATGGGCTTGATTCCTGTGCAACGTCATACAGTAGTGCTGGATTGTGAGCTGGTACGGGGAGTTGTGTCTATCGGCGTGCGTCCCGCGTTGCCACTTGATGGGGTACAGATGATTTTGGGCAACGATCTAGCTGGTAGTGCTGTGTGGGCGGGTGTGCCACCGCCTGTGGTGGTTTCCAGGCCGTTGGCATCTGTAGAGCCAGGTGAGAGCGGTTTGCAATTTCCAAGTGTGTCTCCAGTTTATACTGTTACGCGTGCGCAGAGCCGTAGGATGTCGACTGACCTACCTGTTTCGGAGTCTGGAAAATGTGGTCCAGCAAAGTCCTTTGACTTTGAGATCGAGACAAAGAAGAAGGAGAAGAAAGAGAGGAAACCCTGCAAAGCGAACAAGAGGAGGCCGAACAAGAGGAGGCCGAACAAGAGGAGGCCGAAGAAGAGGAGGCCGAAGAAGAGGAGGCCGAAGAAAAGGAGGTCGGCGCGCCCAAGAGGCCGATGAGCGCCTACATGCTGTGGCTCAACGCCAGCCAACCCAAGGAGGAGTGGGACAGTGGCGGAGGAGGAGCGTCCTCCAGTCCTAAGAAGGAAATTAAAAAAGCTGGAATTAAGAAGGAGGATATTGGGTTGTCGTGTATCCCTTTGGGGCCCCGTCTTAAGGGGGGGGCTGTGATGCCCCTGTGGGTTCATCAGTAGAGAGGAGGTGGCTGTGCTGTGGTGATTGATGATTGCAGTAACTCAGGGCACCTGGGTCTGGTGTCCTGCAGCTATTTAACGCCTCTCTGATCCTCTCTGTTCTCTCTCTGCTTCTCCCTGCAGGCACACCGGTTTTGTTGAGTATGATAGGAGTTATTCAGTTGCTTTACTTTGTGCACTTCAACACTCTCACACACATACATGTCCATACCATCCTCACCCTGCATTTACATTACTGATACCACTGACTTCCACACCTCATACTTTACTGGTTTTGACTTGTTTGTCTTAAATAAACACCATTACCTACCCGTTGATATGTTGTGTCTCCTTTTTGTTGTGGCCTTTTGAGCCAGGTCGCAACACTGATGAACACAACGGCTCAGTTTCAATTAAAAGCAGCGACAAAAAGAAAAGTCTTCAGCCTGGATTTAAAAGTAGTCAGAGTTGCAGCGGACCTGCAGGTTTCTGGCAGGTTTCTGGCAGTTTGTTCCAGATATTTGGAGCATAATAACTGAACGCTGCTTTACCATGTTTAGTTCTGACTCTGGGGACAGAAAGCTGACCAGTCCCTGAAGACCTGAGAGATCTGGATGGTTCATAATTTAGCAGAAGATCAGAAATGTATTTTGGGCCTAAACCATTCAGTGCTTTATAAACCAGCAGCAGTATTTTAAAATCTATTCTTTGACACACAGGAAGCCAGTGTAAAGATTTCAGAACAGGAGTGATGTGATCCATTTTCTTAGTGTTAGTGAGGACTCGAGCAGCGGCGTTCTGAATCAGCTGCAACTTTCTAATCAATTTTTTAGTGAGACCTGTAAAGACACCATTACAGTAGTCCAGTCTACTGAAGATAAAAGCATGGACAAGTTTTTCCAAATCCTGCTGTGACATTAGTCTTTTAATCCTAGATATATTCTTTAGGTGATAGTAGGCTGATTTAGTAACTGTTTTAATGTGACTGTTGAAACTCAGGTCAGAGTCCATGACTACACCTAGATTTCTGGCTTTATCTGTTGTTTTGAACATTGCAGACTGAAGCTCAGCGCTAACTTTTATATGTTCTGCCTTGGCTCCAAATACCATTACCTCAGTTTTGTCTTTGTTTAATTGGAGAATGTTCTGACACATCCAGTCATTGATTTGTTCAATGCACTTACTCAGTGTTTTAACTGGAGAATAGTCTCCTGGTGAAATGGTTATGTAAATGTGTGTCATCCGCATAGCTATGGTAACTTATTTTGTTGTTTTTCATTATCTGAGCCAGTGGTAGCATGTAGATGTTAAAGAGAAGAGGCCCCAAGATGGAGCCTTGAGGAACCCCACATGTCATATTTGTTAACTCAGATTTGTATTTACCTATAGAAACAAAGTTGTTTCTGTCCTTTAAGTAGGATTCAAACCAATTTAGAACTGTTTCCGAAAGTCCCACCCAGTTTTCTAGTCGGTCTAGTACTATGCTGTGGTCAACAGTGTCAAACTCAGCACTGAGATCTCATAATACTAACACTCAGTGCTTGAATTGGGACTTCAGATTTTTACCCTTGCCGGTACTCAGTAAAATGCTGGTACTCAGCCACCGGCCGCCAGCAGCACGTCATGACGGCCCGGACTGGCCATCGGGAGAACCGGGAGGTTTCCCAATGGCCTGGCCTGTTAAGTGGCCTGCTGGCCTGAGGATTTTATACGTATATATTGTGAACGCAACGCTGCGCAAATGTGGGTCTGACTCTGCCTCACAGAGGATGACTGGCTGTCTACATGATGTGGACTGCCGACATGGCCACTTTCATACAGATCATACTAATGCCCTCGATTGGTCTCTGTGTGTCATTCAAGCTCGGGAGGGTGTGTGTTGGTGTATGTGTGGCGCGAGCGAGAAAGCGCGCGCACCGGTTACGTGTATTGTTGTTAGCATCTGGTGCTAGCTAGCTGCGCTAACGGATATAAGGAGCTGTTTCAACAACAAGGTGGAGGGAGAGTCCTCTGCTGTCAGACTGAGAGGCTGATAACTACAGCTCTGGTGAGGTAAATTACTCTCTGAGTGTTCAGATAGTTAACTTAGTCTAAGTTATCTCAGTGGGTCTCAAACGGTTCGGTCACCATTTATGTAAACACATATTTCCATTTGAGGGGGTAGTGATTCGTAAAATATGCATGAATAATACAAATAAAATGTTAACTAGGTGAAAAAAGGTAAGATAATCTTGTTGAGAGCTAAAACTAGTCTTTGCTGCTGCCTCAAAGAGGAGCAGGGGGAAGAGGAGGGAGACAGGAGAGGCTGATTCAGGAGCCCAGACACACTCACAACTATAAATGAACCAAAAACAAATAAATAAACAAGTTTCAATGTTTTTTCATATTGGATATTGTATGTTATTGGTTATGGCCATGTACTTATGATTTTATGATTATTTAAATGTATACATTTTTGTTTCATATGGGTGTAGTCAATTTATTTCCCCCTCAAAATGCACCAGATTGATGCATTTAAGTCCAACATTTAAAAAAAAATCTTACCGGGGGAGCATGCCCCCGGACCCCCCTATAGGATATGAGGTCCACCCCCACTTAAAATATGTTCACATGGATAGGTTCTTAAATAGATTTGCAATTTTTTTTAAACTAGAGGGCTATCACTTTGGGCAGCAACGCTGTAAATATTGACAAATAAATCCAGCAAAATGGCACAAAAAACTGGTAGTGGCCTCAGGGACGAGGAGTCATTTAATCAGCCAGTAGGAGTCAGGCTTTACTTTCTTTTGTATTCATAAAGAAAAAGTAAATCTGTTTACAGTTGTTTCATTATGGATGTTGAGAGGTATCCATATATCTCTTCATTTAGCTCTCAAAGTGCACCAGATTGATGCATCTAACTTCAATATTTAAAAAAAATCTTCCCGGGGGAGCATGCCCCCGGACTCCCCTAGACTAGAGGGTGTCAGGTCCACTCCCCACTTATAAAAATAGCACTTTACCACTGCACGCCCTCTAATCTCAGATGCACCCCGAGTCATTTTGTTTAAGTACAGTGAGCCTTTCTAAAATATACAGTAAAGAGACAAACCCACCAGAATTATAGGATATACTATGACTTTGAGCCAAATACTCAGAGGCGCGGGAAGGTATTTTGAGTGGGGGTGCTGTGGTGCTGGACTCCAGTGAACACTATTACGGGCACTATAGAGCATGCACAAAAGCAATCCCCACACGCAAACACACAGTACACCCGCGACTGTTACAATGAAGGCTCAATAATCAGCTCACGGCATATAGGCAGGGGTAAAGTGCTATTTTTTACGAGTGGGGAGCGGACCTCACCTCCTCTAGGGAGGTCCGGGGGGATGCTCCCCCGGGAAGATTTTTTTTAAATATTGAAGTTAAAAGCATCAATCTGGTGCTAAGAGCAACATTAAGAGATCTATGGATACATCTCTCAACACTAGGGTTGGGTACCGAGAACCGGTTCCGGTTCGGAACCGGTTCCAACATTTCGATTCCAACGGCATAATTTAGACATGTGAATTTCGGTTCCGCTTTTCGATGCCTGAGGAAATGTTTCTCGTCGCTCTCCGTAGCCTACTGTATGACTGCGGCGGGGCGGGAAATGTAGCGTTGTACCCATAGATATATATAAACCATGATATAAACACGTGTTTATATCATAGGTTTATATATATATATCTATGGTTGTACCTACACTTCCTACAGCGTAACCTGAGACCAGGGCCGGCCCGTCGCACTGGCGTTATAGATGTTCGCCTAGGGCGCCAAATCTGTGGAGGCGCTGCGCTGACAGCTCTGGGAGGAAAAAAAAATGTTTTGACCGTTGGGGCTCATCCTAATTTTCGGTCTTGATGTAACAACATTCATAATTAAGTAAATGTAACACCCTTTTCATCCCGGTTACACTTTTCATTTGCTCTGTACGATGGGCGCTGTAAGTGATGAAAATGGGGGATGTTGGTTTATCTGGCGCCCGCAGCTCACAGCCAAAGTGCGAGTGAGCATGGGAGAGAGCGAGGGAGAAAGGGACCGGTACGCGCTGTTGTTATTAGCATACTGGTGCTAGCTGCTCTAACGGAAGAAGAAGATGTTTCTACAATGATGTGGAGGGAGAGTCCTCTCCAGTCAGACTGAGGGGCTGATAACTTCAGCTCAGTGAGGTAAAGGACTCTGAGTGTTTAGATAGTTCACTTTAGTCTAAGTTATCTCAGTGGGTCTCAAACGGTTTGATCACAATTTATGTAAACACATATTTCCAAGGCACTCCTTTATAATTATTGGGATAAAACAGGTTTGAAATCATTCCAATGTATACTATAGGACAGTAAACCAGACATATCGTTTTAAACTGGAGAGATACAAAAATATGCATAAATAAAATGGTAAAATAAGATATGAATGAACAACAAAAATAAAATACGTTACATGTATTTGTTATTGGCTATGGTAGGTTATTGGTTATTTAATTATTAAAATGTAAACCAATCTGTAAACATTTCTTCCCGGTATGCCTGAGAAGGCAGATATGCTTGTTTTTCTCAACAAGAACTGTTTTTAAATGGGGGGGGGGGGTTCCTTTAAAAGTTGGACTGTTGTAGCTTCAGTGGTTCTCAAGTTACAGTTACATAGCAGTGAATATTTACAGACTGATTAATGTGAATATTATTGTAAACTAACCTGTGTAAAAGTTTCTCGAATAAATGTCATTTTTTTGGTGGAAGAAGCATGTATCATTTTTTAACCCTGCACCTCAAAGAATCGGAATTGAGAACCGTTAAGAACCGGAATCGAAAAGTAGAATCGGAATCGGAATCATAATCGTGGAAATTCAAACGATACCCAACCCTACTCAACACCCAGATGAAACACAACTGTAAGCAGATGTTCTTTTTCTTTATGGATATTTTACAAATCACACCCCTTTCAAACTGTATTCTTGTTTTACTGCCATATAGTATTTCATAACTCCTTTATTCTCTTATTTGTTTTATAACTATAATGATCATATGAAGGTGTGCCGCGGAAATAATCTTTTGAATAATTTGTGACCAAACCGTTTGAGACCCACTGAGATAACTTAGACTAAAGTTAACTATCTAAACACTCAGAGAGTCCTTTAGCTCACCTGAGCCTCTCAGTCTGAGAGGAGAGGACTCTCCTCCAGCTTGTTGTGGAACCAACAGCTCCGTATGTCTGTTAGTGCAGCTAGCTAACCAGATGCTAACAACACGGTCCCTGCTGCTGGCACCGGTCCCTCTCTCTCTCTCCCTCTCTCTCTCTCACACACACTAAATGCGCTATGTCCGCGCGCGCACACACGCGCGCGCACACACACACACACACACACACACACACACAGCCGAGTTTGAATGACACGAGCACACTTTTATTTCCATGCAACTCTCTGATTGGTCTGGTGTTTTGCCTCTGTTGCATTCACTGAACACGGGAAATTACAGTCCTGCCGTCCTCTCGAGTGTCATGATGAGGTTCACGTAAAACACGGTTAATGTATTATATTATTGAGGTAGAATTGTCCGGTGCTACAGAAAAAACATTCGGGGCAGGACAAAATATTATTTTACCAACAATGTGGAATTTATTGGCTACATATTACACAGATTATGCACAGCGGGACCAGCAATAACCGTCAAATAATAATAGCTTGGTTTACTTGACGTCACACCGCTGCGTTCCTTTGGCGCGAAATTCCATTGGCGGTCAAGAAGTAATTTTCTAAAGAGGATCTAGCTGCCGTTACCATTGTGAAAATGCCGGTGTGTTGTGTAGTTTACGGTTGTTCCAATCGATCCAGCCGAGAGAAAAACAAGAGGTTTTACCGAGTGCCGAAGGTTGTCGTCCATAAAGCTGAGCAATTTCAGAAGCTAACCGAAGAACGCCGGAAAAAATGGCTTTCAAACCTACATCTGCGGTCGGGAGGAGCAGAGTCGTCTAATTCACGTGTCTGCAGCGACCACTTCATCAGAGGTATTAGCTAACTTGGTTTTTGAGGCTTTGTTTATGTATTATTGGGTTGTGGTTAAATGCTTATTTACTTAGTAATACTGATCATGTTTAAGTTACCTGTAGTCTAATATAGACTTTGTTGGGACTATTTAGGGTGCCCAAGCGCTTTGGGTGACGTTGAGTCGGTAGACTGGGCTCCCACTGTTAGCCTCGGTTACCACCGATTATATATACAGTCTATGCGAAACAACGTCGCCGACGTGGTAACCATAGTACCTACATGTAATCATAACACACATACTACACATATATATATACACACACAGAACACTCACAGGCCAGTTAATGCTGAAGGCAAGGCGACAGCCGTAACACTGCCTTACATGAGTCCATGTAGCTAAAGTTAGCTAACTGGATGTCTCCTAATAATGCTACTTAGAGGTAAGAAGGTATAGGTAGTTAACACTCACCCGGGCAAAAACAAGGCGACATTTGTTTAATGCCTTTTTGGTGCCGAGGTCATTCACCCATCCACACACGAAGTAGTTGAAAGCTTCCAGGCTTTTATACGCTTTCATTTGGCTAGCCGTGTAGTAGGAGGTATGAAGGACGAGGTAGCTGGTGATATCCATCGCCTCAACAGCGGGCAAATCTGATAAATCACGAGAAAAGTCGCTCTTTTTCAGCTGATACGGATCGTATCCGATGTGTGCTGTGATTTCTTCACGATATCTGCGGCGTGCAGGTTCATTTAATTGTTTGACATAGTCGGTGTCCTCCATGATTCCTGCGTTGATGAATGATTGCGTTTTCACTTCCTGACCTCCACTTGAATTTCGCGCGTCGTAGAAATCACGTGACTGAAACCAAGCTATTCAGACAGGGGAGCTCCGCACCCCCTGCCTGCCGCTAGGGGGTGCTGCAGCGCCCTCAGCACCCCCTTCCCGCGTCCATGCAAATACTTGTTTTTGGGCTGTATAAATAAATTGACTTGAAACAGTTGCTGATTTAGAGTACTGGCACCTTTTTCATCCAATTCAAGCACTGATATACACATATATATGTTTACATATATATGTGTATATATATACAGTATATATATAGATAGTTATACATATATATATATATATAAACATATATGTATATATATTTATATATATATGTATATATATGTTTATATCTTGATATAGGAAATAAGATCTTACTTTATTGTGAAATGCAAGTTTACTGAAAAGTTTTTTAATGACTTTCACAAGATGTTAAACTACTGAATGGCTCTGTACTGTACCTACAAGTATTAATTAACTTTAAGGTTGTTACCTTCCACTCAACAAACTCCAGCGATTAAAAACCAGGCCATGTCCTTTCTGATGTTCACCTTGTAAAAAGCATTGGTTACATCCAGCGCCATATAGACTGAGAGTTACGTCATCTCCGTTCACTCCAATGGACCACTTTTTTACAGCAATGGCGGATCGTGGAGCCTCTCAATCGTTCCCTGGAAGTCAACACATCCTCAATCCCAGGTCGGCCTATGTTGACGTTATGTCAAGTCCCCTGTGTCGGCTTTTTCCAACGCAAGGGGGGGGGCCTTAGCGTCCATTTTCAACGCAAGGGGGGGGCCCTTAGCGTCCATTTTCAGCTTTCCGGGATGTCCATATGCTTCTATGGACGCTCATGGAAGCACGGCATTCGTTTGTGTCGACTGCCCTTAAAGGCAATGTGAGCGTCCATTCTCATTGGATAACGGAGAATTGTACACCCGGAAGTAAGTATTCCCCTTACTGTCGATTGATTTTACAGTGATATCTGCACTACTCATCGACTAAAAAACACCAGATTATCCTTGTTAATTACACAACATTGATTGGTTTAAATTGTGTGCAATGCTTTTGTATTTTTCCCCTTCGATTCGGAGAAACAAATATTTTTTCGGAGTAAAGGATGGCAGAAGACACTACACTACCCAGAATCCCCAGCTATCGTTTGGACTACACCATGTGCTCTGTTTGACAAACCCCGTGATAGTCCTCAAGCTCTGTGATTGGAGAGTGTGCTCCGAGGGTTACGCCGAGCCTCGAACAGCACTTGAAATGGGATGGAACCACGGCAGACTGTCCAAAACTGGATTTGAACGGGTCCACCGCGTCCCCCCCTCCCCCACCCCGTCCCCCGCGTCCCCAGAACTACACATGCTGGCTATTCTGTTTCGCAACATGTTCTCTATCTATGGCACATCTCTACTGGGAGTTGTAGTTTTAAAAGACGTTTTCGTATTTCCCATAATAAGAAGTTGCCAGTATTAAACTGTGTACATCCCTGGAGGTTTAGGGGATAGGAAACACTCGCATTTAAAACATATAATTAATAAATGGGTGAAAATTGCTTGTGCCCATAATGGGCAGCATTAATATATATACCCACATGCCAGCTAAGGTCAGAAGACCTTTATTTAACAGCTGGTCTTATGTTTGTGACATGTTGTTAATTGATAACATTACATTACATTACATTAATTGATAAGCCTGAAACATGCACTTGTCAAGGTTCAGAGGCACATTTTGCAAATATGGCAGTAGCCATCGATCAGCTTAAGATAAGATATACTTTATTGATCCCAAGTTGGAACATTTGCGTTACATCAGCATGTGTAACAGTTGAATATGCAGTGGTGTTTATTTGTAAATCATTTAGTATAATCACACAAATTCTGTGTTTTATATTTAACAATTCTGTGTTCTTTATTTATTGATTGTTCAATACCTGACAAGGCCGGAGATGAAAAACTTGGGTCATAGGTTCCTCAACAGCGCATTACAAGACATCTATCAATATGTGTGTACCTCCACCATTAAACTGTCGTATTCGGCACATTTCTTATACTATCTACATACATCTTATAAGAGTATAATACATATGTATAATATCAGTTAAAATAAGTGCTTCAACATAGTTAACATTGCTGGAGATATGCACAAATATTGATAGATGTCTTGTAATGTACTATTGAGGAACCTGCGACCCAAGTTTCATTCAATGCATAACTACACCATAGTTGTGAAATCTTGAAAGGGATGTGCAAAAGAGTCATTATATACAGTCTTTAATTAACTATTAGTAGAGAATAACGAGTAATGAATATACTTTATAGGGATCCTATTAATATCTAATAATAAAAATAATGAAATTCAATAACATGCTTTAACCACTAGGTGTCCCTTTATATCAGCTGTGCACCTTTATGGTGTAAATACAGCCTATCTACCAATTGGATCAAATATAAAAGTCAGCCGAATTAGTGTTGATACTGCAAGGAGACGTATTGTGTGAAAGGAAATGTAAGATGTTGTTTAATGGCTGATATATTTATGATCCACGTCACGTTTTCAGTTCCTCATGTTTGTCTAGAAGTCTTCTCATCAGGGCTCTATAAATACAGAACTACGGCAGATATGTAATATTTAATGCAGCCGAACCGTGTATTACAATGCCGTTATGTGATGACTTCCAAAGAGAAAAGCAAGCACACTCGGAATAAAGTATTATTTTATTTTTTTAAATGTTTTCGGTCTGTTTCCGGTATTTGTTAATGACGATGTGCTCTGAGATGTGAGACTGGAATTGCACAGGGGGAAATAACGTAGGCTATCTTTAGATGCGGATTTTGTTAAACTAATATGTTTGCGCTGTGGACCAACACTATACATTGATGGGGAAGGGGGTAGCAATAAAGATAACGCCATTAAACAGTTACACAACATAACAGAAATAATATCGATAGCAGCGTCCCTAGCAACCACCTTGGTGACAATGAAAACGTTATGGACGCAATTTCCTGAAGTAATCTTCGTAATAACTAGCAAACTAAAGATCATGTACATCCACTGCACACATAATCTGAAATAACAACTCATATTTCTCGCATCAAATGACATCAAAACGCATTTTAATGGCCAAACTAACTTTAAAATAGGCATTTTCCACCGAGAATAAAACGAAGTTCGGCCATGTTTTTTTTTTCTGCAGGGAGAAATTTGAAGATCACGTGACGTCAAACAGAGCACATGGTGTAGTCCAAACGATAGCTGGGGATTCTGGGTAGTGTAATGTCTTCTGCCATCCTTCACTCCGAAAAAATATTTGTTTCTCCGAATCGAAGGGGAAAAATACAAAAGCATTGCACACAATTTAAACCAATCAATGTTGTGTAATTAACAAGGATAATCTGGTGTTTTTTAGTCGATGAGTAGTGCAGATATCACTGTAAAATCAATCGACAGTAAGGGGAATACTTACTTCCGGGTGTACAATTCTCCGTTATCCAATGAGAATGGACGCTCACATTGCCTTTAAGGGCAGTCGACACAAACGAATGCCGTGCTTCCATGAGCGTCCATAGAAGCATATGGACATCCCGGAAAGCTGAAAATGGACGCTAAGGGCCCCCCCCTTGCGTTGAAAATGGACGCTAAGGCCCCCCCCCCCTTGCGTTGGAAAAAGCAGACACAGGGGACTTGACATAACGTCAACATAGGCCGACCTGGGAGTGAGGATGTGTTGCGGAAGTTAGCGCCAAGGCTAGCAGAGCTGTAGAGTTGCAGCATAATAGACCATTCGTGACGGACTTTTAAAGGTAAGAAGAAGTTTAAAGATTTATATTGCGGATATTATCAGTACATCTGATTCAAATTAACATGTGTATTAAAGGATGTCAGTGGATTATCCCTAAATTAGGAGATTTAGGGAACGTTTACAGATAACAGATTAAGCTAGGATACCGAATCAAGTTAGCAACACACGTTGAACAGCCTTTTAATTGTAAATTTCGTTCTCTTAATGTCATTTCGTCCAACGTTGTTCAATTAGAGAAGAGGGCTTCTAAATGGGATTGTATGCGGGGGTGGAGGGAGTTAAATATTAGATAAATATAACTTTGGTGCGTGTAAGAGTGAGTGTTTTTAGCAGAGCCATATTGTGTCCTTGTGATTATGTTGATTATTACCTGTCTGTATAATGTTGCAGCTCAGCTGATTTTGGATTGATGGCAAAGGGAGAGGGACTTAAGTGAGAGTGAAAACACAAGGTAAGTTTAATACTACTGTTTTATATAAGTAAACACCTTATCTCCCCAAGGCAATTTCCCATCCAATAGGTGTGCTATATAGGTGTGTATAACCCTTTCTCCTGTCTGTTACTCCCTCTTTCAGCACAAGAACCAGAGGGGGATTCAATGGAGCCTGAATACCTGCACTGAGACCCTCACCCTACACCCTGAGTCTCAACTCTGTGTTTTTCAAGCCTTTCCCTGTTTTTTTGTATTAAACAAAACATTAAGCTTTCCCAATGGTGTGGTTTTCGTTTTGTGAAAAAGTGCAAATGCAGTGTTTGTATATAATTACATCAGATATTTTTTTGCTGTTGGTCGTGAAATTGCTCCTGCTGACTTGAGCCAGCCATTTTTTCCTCCACTCCGTGTCAGTGGGGAAGCCGTACATTCGTACTCCTTTCTCGGAGCGATTTGAGCATCCCCAGGGATCCCCAGGTTTCTGCTCATGGTGAAGCAACGTGTCTGCGTGTTAAGGTGGAACCTGAGTATTCAGGTTGATCACCTCTCATTACAACTCGTTATAAATCTATAAATATTAAACTTTACTTCACGTGTTCATTTGAGAACAGCTGTTACATACCTGGGGGAAGGTTACAGTTCATTTAAATGAAAGATACAACGTTACTCCACACTCATGGTTCAGTCCACCTTAAGAAATAAGACCGACCTCGGAAGCAGTTGTGTTTTAAAAAAACCTTTATTGACACGAGTACACTTTTTTATAAGAATATAACTAAACCACAGAAATGACTCCGGAAAAGCTGCAGATAGAGCCATAAGAAATGAATGCAACTGATTTCATCCGCGCGGTTTGGCTTTATGAAGCAAGCACGCAAACGGTTACGTCATGACGCAAACGATGACGCAACGATGCATTACCAGTCGGTCTCTGGGCGGTGTGAAAAGAGCCAGAGCTAAACCGAAGAACTGGTTCTGAACCTGAAAAGCTCTAGCACGAGTTTGAACCGGAGTTGCGTTGGTGTGAATGAGGTAGGTGTGAACGCGGCTTTTGTCTGTGAAACAAGTGTGAAAAATACAAATTCTGTTAATTGTCAGGTGTATATCAGTATGTAGTGTCTCTACTTTAAAGAGTCCTCTCCTGCTCATGTTCATGTGTATATCAGTATGTAGTGTCTCTACTTTAAAGAGTCCTCTCCTGCTGATGTTCAGGTGTATATCAGTATGTAGTGTTTCTACTTTAAAGAGTCCTCTCCTGCTGATGTTCAGGTGGATATCAGTATGTAGTGTCTCTACTTTAAAGAGTCCTCTCCTGCTGATGTTCAGGTGTATATCAGTATGTAGTGTCTACTTTAAAGAGTCCTCTCCTGCTCATGTTCAGGTGTATATCAGTATGTAGTGTCTCTACTTTAAAGAGTCCTCTCCTGCTCATGTTCAGGTGTATATCAGTATGTAGTGTCTCTACTTTAATGAGTCCTCTCCTGCGTTCAGGTGTATATCAGTATGTAGTGTCTCTACTTTAAAGAGTCCTCTCCTGCTCATGTTCAGGTGTATATCAGTATGTAGTGTCTCTTCTTTAATGAGTCCTCTCCTGCGTTCAGGTGTACATCACTGATATATTACACCTGAACATCAGCAGGAGAGGACTCTTTAAAGTAGAGACACTACATACTGATATAATATCAGTATGTAGTGTCTCTACTTTAAAGAGTCCTCTCCTGCTGATCTTCAGGTGTATATCAGTATGTAGTGTAGTCTAATCAAAAACCTTTCGAACAAGGCCTCGTTGATGATTTTTTTTAAACAGAGATGATAGCAATTACAGGCTTTTGCTTGTTCAACCTTATTGAAAAGCCAAAACAAATCCAATCTGAGCGTTTGCTTTTTAAATGAGCTCAGAGAGAAATAATAAATGAATATGCATCGTGCTGTTTCCTCGGAGAGAGGAAGATGAATGGTGTTAATCAAGACAAACCACACAGTTGTTATTAAAGGGAAATATATTAGTCTAAATAATGGTCTCCGTTAATGAAATGTCTTATTTTTACTTTCGTAAACACCTGCTGCAAATGTTGATTTTTATGTTTATAAATATTATTATAAATATGAATCAAATGTTATTCATATAACCCACACTTCTTTCTTCCATTTAAGAAATATTATTGTCCCCTGGTCTCCCAGCTGTGTGCGTCCAGGGCCAGGGAAATCTTCCCGGGGGAGCATAACCCCCCTAGAGGAGGTTAGGTCCCCCCCCCCCACTTAAATCATGTTCACATGGATAAGTTACTAAATACATTTGCACACATCTTGTGTCCATGTCTTTCTGTTTTGGTGGTCATGCCACACCGTGCACATGCATGCATACGTGAGTCATGGTGAGATATCTGGATTGGTTGCTTTTTCTTTGCACAGCATGAAAGAAAGACGAAATGAATGACCTGTGATTTTAGTTTTTTTAAGCAGAGGTTGAGTTCAATCATTTGTACGACCCTCGGAGGATGTTGTAAAAATGTAAAGGAAAAAGGTTCCCCACCCCTGCTGTAAATAATAATAAAAACCCTTGATTTTTAACTTGACATCTCTGTCTCCTATTGATCAGAGTATATTATAAAGAATAGCAGTTAATTGTAGCATTATAGCACAGGCCTTTGTCAGATGGTATATTACGCTGTTTTTTTTCTGCTTCGAATAGTTCTCTCTTTTTTCACCATACCTGTGTTTGCATCACTGTAACCAATGAGCACCTGCATGTGTATGAGAATGGCCCTGACTCCATGTCAGCCCAGATTTACAAACTCCTGGCAGGACTGAATTTAAACAAAGTGATTGAGGGACTGCAATATAAGAGGGAAAGAAAGAGAAACTTTAAAACGGTTCAATTGTTATGATGTAAAGACTGATATTGTTCTATAATCGTCTGAAACTGTTAAGTCATGATGTGAAACGGTTAACAAAGAAAAAGGGAAACTCAAGCTGCTGCTACACTTTATTTATCTAAAATTAAGCACTTTTAAGATGCACATATTTTCAAAAGCTATTTTATTTATTTTCTCTATTTTATTTTTAAATGCAGCCCGAGAGGAACATTACACATATCCACAGTATTTACTGTATATCTGTATAGTTCAATGTTAATTGACGATAAATATTGTTGTTTTTGAATTGTACTTTCTTTATTTGATTGGCAGTCAGTTGTTGATTACATGCAGACGTTGATAAAGCTACAGCTACTTCAATATATATCACACTAATTCATAAAGCAACTTAGACATTTTGATGTTCCGGACCTTTGCATGGGGACATTTTCTCTAACTGGACCTCGTTGCATTTTAGTTGAATACCCCTGGTCTATGGGAAGCCCTGCCCGTTGAAAACTGACTCTCAATAGAGTGACGGGGAGGGGCCCTGACCGACCGTCAACATGTGACGGGTTGGGAGTGAGAATGTGTTGCTTGCACTTATGTTGATAAGTTGATGATATCCTCACCGAGCTTGTTTAAAAAATGTTCAATAAAAAATGGTAGCTGGAAACACATATCGTAGCAGCTTATATCCCAGTGAGTAATACACAAATAAAGAAAAGGAAATATGCACAAACAGCATGGCAAGATCATTGGGACCTTAGTGATACAGGAAGACATCTTTATAAAAGTCAAAGGTATGTGGGGATGGAAGGGAGGTGGGGTTTAAAAGAAGGGAGGACAATGTCATTTCTCAGATGAGAATAGGTCATACAGGTCTCAATCATACTTTAAGTATAATAGGAAAGCATCCAACCGGAAAGTGTATACACTGCAGCCAGCCAGAAACTGTTGAGCATGTTTTACTGCTTTGCAGGAAATATAGTACTCAGAGAAATGTGCTTTTCCAGACACTGAAGAAAGCAAAATTCCATGACTTGTCGCTATCAGGGCTGTTAGGGAAAACATCAGGCAATATGTATTGTGAGATTATTACATTTCTAAGAGAAATTGATACATTTAAAATAATCTAGAGTTTTGGTTCTTTATTTATTTTATTTTATTGATTTGGTTTATTGTTTTCTCCAGTCCAGTTGGTGGCGGTAATGCACCTACAAGTTGGTTTGCCAACCGCCAATAAACATCGAAGAAGAAGAAGAAGAAGAAGAAGAAGAAGAAGAAGCTCCAGCACTACTGATCCATCATCCGTGTGTCTGGATAAACCTCTGAATGGACTCTGTGCTCTTTTTTCTGGAGCGTTTACCTCGGACTATAGGAGCTAGCTTAGCATGCTAGCTGGAAACACGTTAGCAACACTAGTCAGATTGAGAGTTTGATGGAGAGAGAAACGGTGTGTTTAACGGAGTCTGCAGGGAAAGGTGATCTAGGAAACATGAGTAAAGTCCAAATGCTGCTGTCGTTGAAGAAGCAGCGACTCACTGCTGCTTCTGAAGAGATATTTGCTCTGTTTGAACAAACAATAGCAGAGCTCGAGGAGGAGCTGTTTCTTTCCAAAGAGGAGAACAAGAGACTCCAGAAGCTACTGGACGCTGTTTTACAGCCTCAGCTTCGGATACACAGAGCAGGTCTGTTCCCTTTACTCTTCATTAACACTTTACACTCTTCAGTAACACTTTATTATCACATTAATAACCCTTTAGACCCTTTATCAGCACTTGCTGCAGGTACAGGGGCGGATCTAGACCCATATTAATGGGGTGGCAAGAGGGTGGCAGGAGAATTTGAGGGGTGGCATCCCCTGGCAGAAGTATATGCTGATTTAATCGCAGTCATATCAATCAATGTTAACTTGGAAAGCCACAATATTAATATGTTAACTCAATAACATTAGGTGACATTATTGTGGCACATCAGTAAAGCCTTAAATATAAATATACAAGGTGGCATACATCATTTAATGAATTTTAACTGAACAATAACTGAATGAGTTTTTCTCACTCTTAGACCAGCAGGGTTACCAAATCTATGCAAACTGCTGCAATAAGTACATTAATTAACTGTCTCATCGATGTTAGTCTAAATTAATATGATACTATTAACAATCATATTATTCCTATCAGCTGTCAATCAGTGTTATGATTCACTATTCATTTATTATTGAATAAATTATATATTTTGGAGGAGTTAATGATGAATGTTCCTCAAGATGCTTGCTCACCCTCCTTCAAATTTGAAAGACATGTAATTATATCATGTATCGCCCCGGATGTTTTTTCTTTAGCCCCGGACAAATTCTCCCTCAATAATATAATACAGTAACCGTACTTTACCTAGAGGACGGCAGAATTGTAATTTCCCGTGTTCAGTGAATGCAACAGAGCCACCAGACCAATCAGAGAGTTGCATGGAAATAAACTTGTTTTATTGGCTGACAGGTACGTACCTCTCCTCTGTGACAGTGTTTACACTTGAAACTGTCAGCCGCGGACGCGGAGTTTCTGAAGATGGACAATAGACATTTTTTTAATAAAACAGACGACAATTCATGGTGGCTCACACAACAACCCCAGAGCCACCACCTGAGCCAGGTGAACAAGGTATGTAAATGTCAGTAAACTTACAAGTTATGCGAACATGTAAGCAAAGCATAAATTATAGCTACGTTGACGTTACTTTGAATTGCGTGGGTAAGCTAAACCGTTAGCAAGTAGCTATAGCTAGCCAGATATATTAAATAAACACTTTGTCATACAATCTAAATGTTGTGTTTTTTAGCGTGACCTGGTGATTTCAAAGAAAGCTCTCTGGGAAATGTTGACTTACTGTTCGACATGAAGCTAGAAGCTACCTTACAGTACACAGTTGATCCTGAGTCCTGTCAGTTAAAGTGTTTCATAGTTAGCTTAGCTAAGCATCAACCTAGCACTGAAATATATGGATGTTATGTGACAGTATTTCTGAGGAAAAGTCAGCTGAAATGGTGGCATAGTTGCCACTGCTTTACGTGTCGACAGCATGTTTGAACGTATTTGCAGCAGTACATGTGGCTGTTTGGCCACTGACGTTGCCATAACAACACCTGAATTTAAATGTGCAACCTTTTTTTGTGACAGATTTTTGCATGAAATTATAATTCTTCTGATTGATATTTCCTATTGACAGCTAGTTTATATGTGTACATTATGAGATGGACAGCCAGCTAACAAGCTTTTTATACAAATATTTGAGATCAAAGCTAATCCAGTGGGGCTCCTGAAAGGGGGCAAGGGACACTATGCTCCCAAATATTAAGCCTTGACCCCCATCTTAAAATTGATATGATCAAAAAATTATCTGCATTGTCGGAGGCCTTTTTTCCTCATTATCATGTCAAATTGTACAGCTTTCCTTAGTGTTGAATGCAGAAAGATGACTATATTAGAGTATTAAGTGAAAATGACTATATTAAAGTGTGAAGTGAATATATTAAGTGAATTACTCAAACTGCATTTGTATAGGAATGATTCTGTCCTATTGGCAGATAACTACTCTTAACAGTGATATCTACAAGAGGTGTCCAATGTAAATGTAACTATTTTCAATTGGTTAGTATTACATTTTGTGACAGTGTGGTGACACTCATTTTAATGAAGACACATTTGTGTATCTTGAAATTCATTTATTTGACAGAGCTAGAAACTGATTGACTTACATACTTGTTTGTGTTTACCTACACAGTCATCACAGATGAGCCAAACAGAGTAGAGGATGAAGAAAGGAGAACAGGAGAAAGGGACACACAAGAAGGAGATACAACAGACAAGAACGACAATGGAGACAACAATGAACAGGAACACCAGAACAGACAAGAGTCAATGGGTAACATGACTGATTTAGGGACTGCAGATACAGGGCCAAGGCAAGTGAGACACCACTGCTTTCCATCCAGCATGTTTGGCCAGCAAAAGAGATCATTTCAACCGCAAACAGCAAGTGATGAGGGATTATTATTTCCTCCTTCCATCCCTTTTTTCTGTTTAATCTGATTACTAACAACTTCTAATAATTTGACATAGTTTATGATTTAATTGGAAAATGAAGTGTTTTTAAATAATAAACCCGTTTCTGATTCTGATTCTTTGATTTTTTTTGACATATGGGTACCTGTCGCTGACCCGACTCGAGATCTGCATATCCTGCGCCCCCAGTGGTCTCGCCTCTCCCCCCCTGATGGAGTGAACCACCGCAACCTTCGGTCGCTGGGTCGTGAAACTCACGCGACTGTTGCCCCGGTTCCAACTAAAGGCTCGCTGATAAATGCGAGATCGATCGCAAACAAAACTTTCATCATCCAGGACTTCTTCACGTCACATGCTGTGGATGTGCTTTTTATAACGGAAACCTGGATGTCTGCGGGTGAGTCTGCTGCTTTTACAGAGCTATTGCCTCCGGAGTGCAGTTTCATTAATTCTCCACGGACCACGGGTCGTGGAGGAGGTATAGCAACTGTCTTTAGGAGCAGTTTATACTGCAAACCCACGCCGTCTATCTCATTCTCCTCCTTTGAACTGAGCCTGTTTGAGCTGGGACGGATTAATCCTGTACTGTGTGCGGTGGTCTACCGACCGCCCAAGTACAACAAATACTTTATAAAGGAGTTCTCTGAACTATTGGCCGGTATCGTGACAAACTATGACAGCGTTTTAATTGTCGGGGATTTTAATGTGCATGTCTGTTGTATCTCTAAACCACTAGCTAAAGACTTTCTTGATGTTTCATATGCTTTTGACTTCATACAACATGTCTCTGGCCCCACGCAAGAGCATGGGCACACATTAGACCTAGTCTTATCCCATGGTCTACCCATTTCAAATGTCAATGTGTGTGAGGCAGCTTTATCGGATCACCTGCCTGTGCTATTTGATTTTATTCTGCCCAGTCATAGTCTTAAATCATGCGCTCCTGTCCGTCACGGTCGTATGATGAAACATTCCACTGCTGCTAGTTTCTCCCCTGCCTTTGTTAAATTAACACAGTCTACTATGTCCGCTGACTCCATGGACACTGAGCTATTAACGTCAGCCTTTCTCTCTTCCTGCACTGGAGCTCTTGACATTGTTGCTCCCCTGAAACTCATGCGCCCCAAAGTTAAATCTGAACCCTGGCTCAATGACGTCACTCGTGCTGCCAGGCGTGAGTGCCGGCAGGCTGAGCGCAGGTGGAAGAAGGACAAGCTTCATGTAACTCGTGACATTTTGAAAGAGAGTTGGAGAAAGTATCAGAGTACTGTAAAAGCTGAAAAGATGAGTTACTTTTCTGATATTATTTCTAGTAATTTAAACAAACCTCGTGTTCTCTTTCAAATAATCGATGCTATGTTAAACTCTCCTTTATCCACTTGTATTGATGCTTCAACTGAGATGTGTGAAAAATTCCTCTGCTATTTTATAGACAAGATCTCCACTATTAGAGCCAGTATCTCACCACCCTCTTTTGACCCCTCCATTGACTTCACATGCACTGCTGTCTTCCAGCAGTTTGGCCCTGTGTCGTTGTCATCTCTCAGTGACATTGTTGCTAAATTAAAACCCTCATCTTGTCCCACAGACCCAGTCCCTCCTCGACTTTTTAAAGAGGTATGGGACACTATTGGACCTAATGTCAATAACATTCTAAATAGCAGCCTAGAGTCCGGTTCTGTGCCAGTTTATTTCAAACAAGCGGTTGTGGCACCCCTGATAAAGAAAACTAATCTGGACACTTCTGTCTTCTCAAATTACAGACCTATCTCGAAGCTTCCTTTTATTTCAAAAATATTGGAGAAAACCGTACTCTTTTATACATGCACACAATATTTTCGATATTTTTCAATCCGGTTTTAAAGCGCTTCAGAGTACTGAGTCTGCCCTTCTAAGAGTGTTCAATGACCTCCTGGTCACTACAGACTCTGGTGACTCTGCCATCCTTATGCTCTTAGACCTCACAGCTGCCTTTGATACGATTGACCACTCCATCCTTATCTCTCGTCTAGAGCACTGTGTGGGTATCAGGGGCGCTGCCTTAGAGTGGTTCAGGTCCTATCTGTCCCAGAGATCTTTCTCTGTTAGGCTTGGTGACTTTACATCCTCTTCTGCCCCCTTATCCTGTGGAGTTCCCCAAGGTTCCATTTTGGGGCCTATTTTATTTTCCTTATACCTTCTCCCCCTTGGACTGATTTTTAGAAAATATGGCGTCTCCTACCACCTTTATGCGGACGACTCCCAATTATATCTACCCCTAAGAAAAAACACTAGCTCTCTGATGCCCCTGGTTGACTGTCTTAATGACATAAAGGCCTGGATGGCGCTAAACTTTTTAAATATAAATGAGAGCAAAACGGAGGTAATTGTGTTTGGACCAAATGGTGATGTCCCTTCCATTGACCTGGGTTCCCTGCAACAGTATGCAAAACCCATGGTCACAAATCTGGGTGTCAAAATCGACAGTGCTTTTAAATTAGATAAACAGATAAACTCCGTTGTTAAATCCAGTTTTTATCACTTGAGGCTCCTGTCCAAAATTAAACCGGTTTTATCCTTTTTAAACTTTGAGCGTGTAATTCATGCCTTTGTTTCAACTCGTTTAGATTATTGTAATGCACTTTATGCCGGCCTAAATAAGACTTCGCTGGCCCGCCTGCAGCTTGTACAAAACGCTGCGGCGCGGCTGCTTACAGGAACCCGTAAGTTTGACCACATCACACCAGTTCTGGCTTCGCTCCACTGGCTTCCTGTCCATTTTAGAGTCCATTTTAAGATTTTATTGTTTGTTTTTAAATCTCTTAATGGGCTGGCCCCAGAGTACATCTCCGACCTCTTACAGGTGTACACCCCCTCAAGGGCTTTGAGGTCGGCTGATCAGCTGCTGCTTGTAGTCCCAAAAACAAAGAAAAAGACCAGGGGAGACCGAACGTTCTCATCGGTAGCCCCCAGGCTCTGGAACGACCTGCCCCCTCATGTTAAATTGTCGCCCACTCTTGAAGCTTTTAAGTCCCGCCTAAAAACCCACCTCTTTTCCCTCGCTTACCAGTCAGTCTGACCTATGTCATACCTATTTGTATGCTTTTACTGTCTGTCCATAGCCTTTATGTGCCTTGTATTTATTCTTATGTGTGCTTTTTTATCTTTTCGTGTAATATTATATTTTATTATAATGTTATGTTCATTGTGAAGCACTTTGGCAAACCCTCTGTTTTTAAACTGTGCTATATAAATAAAGTGGATTGGATTGGATTGAAGATTGATGCTTTTAACTTCAATATTTAAAAAAAATCTTCCTGGGGGATCCCAGAGGAGGTGAGTTCCCCCCAAAATAGCACTTTATCTCTGCTTATGTAACTCCGGTGTAGTGTCCCCTCGGCAACAGATCACTCAGAGCTGGTGATTACTTTCCTGCATTTCAATGGACAGCTTATAAAAAGGACACGTGAGCTGCATTGCTTAAGAGATCCTCACATGCTATCTCTTTTACAAAATATGTGTCCAGTCAACAACAAAACATCAGTGATCGTATAGTGGTAGTATATTTTTTCACAAGCAATGTGAAACATTAAACTTAGACAAACTGGTGTACAAAACTCACATACCTGCGTTGATCTCCTGGAGTGTCTCTACTCTTTCTTCTCCACATCTCTTGTCCACCATCAGAGATTGCAAACATTTCAGAAACAGCTAGAGGTAGGGGACAAACAACTTGTTCGCTGGGCATGTCAAAAACCTCCCTGCTTTGATCAAGACTTTAGGGAGCCTTTCAGCCCCTCTAGCAAAGGGACTGGAAAGCAAGCTTTGAAAATTCAGTACCATCTACATGCTGTCATGTTCCAGACACTGCTCTCAATCACTCAGGGCCTACTTAAATACCTGCAGAAAGAAACAATTGACTTGGTGCAGGCAGTAGATTACAAAACAGCAGTTGAGAACACACTGAAAAGTTACCGAAGTAACGAGAAAGCACATGAGGTCTATGACAAGACCAAGGCCCTGTGCAATGATCTTGATATTCCTGAAACTGTGACACAGAGGAAGAAGCGTTGAAACATGGAAGACTTTGTAGTCAAGGCATCATGTGGAGCAATGTGAAACATTAAACATAAATAAACTGGTGTACAAAACTCACATACCTGCATTTTAATGGACAGCATAAAAGGACACGTGAGCTGGGTTCTGTTGGAGAAATAGCACCATGCTGCTCACATTAGCTTATTAGCTCAGATTAGCTATTGATGATCACGTTGATAAATCAAATAAAACAAATAGCCAATCACACAAAAAACATGTTGCTGTGACTGTGAGCATTAAACAATTAACATTAAACTAAACAAACACAACAATACGTTATTGTCCTAATCAAATAAAAACATACATTTTGTCCACCGACATAATACCAGGCACCTAACCCTCGACATCCTCACGTGCTATGAGAATCTCCCACAATCCATTGCCGTAACAAAGCTAATGTAGGCACACGTTTGTGACACCAGATGGCACAATTGTGTATCTGCGTCTTGCAGTAGAAAATTCGACTGGAGCGCCGCCACTGTGGGCTAAGCCCCGAATGTTTCCAGGTCCAGGCGACGCCCCTGCTGCAAACAGTCACAACCTTGACTTTACATCGGAAAGAACAAACATTAAAGAAGTGACTAACTGCATCAGTTAGTGTAGTAATGTCTTTTTATTACATGTACAGCACTTTGGCTCGACCAAAAATCGTTTTTAAATGTGCTTTATAAATAAAATTGTATTTGATTTGATTTGAGGGTTAAAAAAAGACGTGTATTCAGCTAAAACATATACATCGCTGCAGTTATTATCCAGTAGAAAGTCCTTACCTACTGGCCTAGTTAAATCAAAGTGGTTACTTTTTTTTGGTTGGGCAGTGTAGTTTTACACAGTCTTATTTGACTTTCTCAGGACTTGAAACTGTTTTTTGGGGGCAGAACCCCACAAAGAAAAAAATATATTTACACACGTAAGGTCATCATCTTAACAGTTGTTTTTGCTCATCAAGTCATCCATGAGCAGAGCATCAAGTTGGCATGCCTATTACAGCTGAATGCGGCTATTACCATTTTGTTCAGCAAAACACCTCACAAGCCAAGCCCGCCTTAACCTACCATCAGGCCCTGGGGCTGATGGTTTTGTAGGCCCCCTATTTAAACAACAAATCAAAGTCATTTATAGCCTCGGCAGGCTCTGTGATCACACACACACACACACACCACTAATTCAGCACCATGAACAGCAACATATGGCCTCAATGCCAGGTATCAGTAGATGAGAATGATCATTATCTCCGGTGGATTAACACAAACCTAGTTATGTAAAAACTATGCACATTTAAACCTGCAGGCTACTGGGAATCAATGAATAGTGCAGCATTGCCTTACCTCTTTAGCAGTGCTTCCGAAAAAGCCTTTATGATGTTCTTAAAATCCATCTCACGAAGAATGTCATCCTCAATTGATATCCGTGTTAGGTTTCCTTTTCCGAGCGCCACTCTCAAACTTTTTCTTCTCCAAAATGTTCTCCTAAACAACCTTCATCTGTCACTCAATCACTCGCAATTTGAATAAGTCACATGTGAAACATATTCTCATTCTGATTGGCTGTTAAGTGGTGCCCACTGACTGTTACGGAGTCATCATTTTTGAGAGAAATCTCTGGAATCCATCGATCTGATAGATTAGCGGAGCAAATGATCAAAATAGTATGGAGGGAAGATATTTTCGTTTGGATTACTGGTCTGGGGGAAGCTCGCGAGTGTGTGTGTATACGTGTATTGTGTTTGTTTGCCGGGGAAAACACTCACGAGAAACACCGGCTGTTGTTATGCCTGCTGTGACTTTAAGTTACTCCGTTCTCCGCTTGTAATTATGCCGTTACAAGCTTCAAAGCTGTATTTATCATCTGAATTTGCCGAAACAAGTTTAATATTCTGAAAGCCAAGACTTTGTTTAATTGAAATCCGATGAAAACAAACTGTAACGGACCCTGCCGTGTTATCTATGATTACTATACACTTTACATTCATAATTTTTTTTATTGGCTCATGATAGGCCCCCAATCTCCGTAGGCCCCTGGGCTTCAGCCCAGGTCAGCCCGTGCATTAAGCCGGCCCTGTAAGCGTAATAAGATCAACAGCTTTAGTGCGTTTTGATTCAATGCTGAGTACAGCCAAACTTGACAGTCTCTTCTCTGTCATTGTAGACCGCAAATACCTCATTCCTTCCGTCTACTGGAGTCCAAATGCTTCTCGTTTTGCGCCGTCCCCCCGTTCAAATGAAATCGCCACCAATCATATTTCCAAGCTTGTGTCTGGGCCGGGGGAGGGGTTACAAGGCTCGCGTCTTGTGCTGTATTCACTTGCACTCGGACATTAGAGATTTTCTCTCATAAATGTCCGATGAGCCACAACTTTTCTTTCAAAACAAAGATGCCAACTGGGGTGGCAGCTGGGGTGGCAAGGCTATTTTTTAGGGTGGCAGTTGACACCCCATGCCACCCTGGTAGATCCGCCGCTGTGCAGGTAGTAGATCCTGAAGGAGAAGTACAAACACCACACTGTGAAAATACTCCATTAGAAGTTAAAGTACTGCATGCATATCTTTAAGTACAAGTATGTAAGTATTATGAGACAAATGTACTTAATTATAATAATAAAAATGTATTGTAGAAGAGCAAACCTTCCAAAATAAATATATTTCAAAAAATACAACATTGAATAATATGCCATTTAATGTACTGATTTAAATATTAACCATACATGTAGGCACTAGTTGATTTAAATGTGACATAAATTGATCATTTAGTTTTAATGTGCTTATTTATTCACCTTTTCTTTTTAAATGTGTAAAAAGGAAATAAAAAAAATACTTTGGATTAATTCAAATTGCGGGAGAATAATTCATTAAAAAATCAATGAATAAATATGTTCAATAATAAATTAAACACATCTAAAATGTTACTTGATAAAGAATAGGGGAACTAGTACAAAGGTCATAAAGTAATTCAAACATTAATATAGATTAATGTAAAATCTCATCAATCAATTATTTCCAATATGTATTTATAATATATTCTGTATATATATTTTGAGCGAGATATACACTAGTATTAGATGCTGTCAAAAGTTTGGACACATCTTCTCATTCGAAGTTTTTTATTTATTTAAATTGGTTCTACATTGTAGATTAATACTGAAGACATAAGACAAAACTATAAAACAACACATATGGAATTATTATAGCGTTCGGTGGTTTTTGTGAGTGCACTTGAGGATACATTCAAAGTTCTTGAGGATACATTCAAAGACATTTTCCGGATCGACTGGCCTTCATTTCTTAAAGTGATGATGGACGGTCGTTTCTCTTCACTGAGTTGAGTGGGTCTTGCCATAATATGGATTACAACAGTAGTCAAATAGGGCTCTCCACTGTGCACTAACCCTACCCAGGGCTCAACGCTAACTTTTAAAAGTGGTTGCCAGGCTGGCAACCAGGCATCAGCGTTTGGTTGCCAAAACTGAAAATACGGTTGCCATTTTTAATCACCTTATATTTTAAATAATTGAGATACTATACAGTTATACATCAACTTAATAATGAACATGTGACACAAAAGAATGTTCAAATGCTTTACAATAAGTAATTAACACAATGATTTGAAACTAAAGTGGTAGTAAACTTGTCCACCCTCAATTGCTGGTATTCAAAACACCAGTAGTGCAGCTGTTGTCATGTTCTTCACAGACCCCCCAAAAAGGAATTGAGCAAGTCACTAGTTCCTTGGTCATCTGTTGTCTTCCTTTCAAATGTGGGTTTTCTTGACCTTTGTGCTGATCCCCACCATAGATCCAGCATTGAAGTCTTGGATTGTGGTTCTGTCATTGGCCAGACTAATACATTTCTAATGTTAAATAAATGAAAACCATTCACAGTTAAGAATTAGATATGAATTATTAATGCTGTAAATTACCTTTTTAATATGTCTAACTATATTTAAAATGTGTTACCTTTTTATAGAAGTGATTATATTTGTATGCCAATATTTTCCTATGGTAAAGTTTCGTTTTTCACTTTTATTTTGGTAGTAATAAGATCGGGACTCTTATTTTGAAGGAACTTTTACCGGAAGTGAATGGACAACATTCCTCTTTGCTTTTCGATTCACCTTGCGCTTTATCAGTTTAATCACTTTGAACATTCGTTTGAGATGTTGACGGATTGGCCGAACTTTTTACCCCACAGTCAAACAACTTAATTTGTTTCGCCATTTTTTGTAAAACAAACACACGACGCAAGTAAACGTGCATCACTTTCTGGCTCCGTAATCACACCAATGCACGTGCAACTTAAGTATCAGGTTCCGACTGGTCACAACAATAATTAAATATCACTCTTAAAGGTGGGGTAGGTAAGTTTCAGAAACCGGCTCGAGTGCACTAAAATTTGAAAGTACACAGCCGAAAAGAATCCGCCCCTTCCTTCAGACTTCCTTACAGAGCACCTCCTCCAACACACATGAACGTGCACATGACTTAGGTTGGCTATATAGTTCAGGGGAATTGTAAACCATACAAAACAGATAATTACCTGTCCAAGAGAAAAAGAGCGACCACGGCGTCAGATTTCAACTCGGTGTGTTCCATCAGTAGTCGCCATCGTTGAAAAGCAACTCCGATATAGACTCTGGTTTGACTTCTCCTATTTTCCACTTTCTTTTTGTTCTTAATTTGCTCCGTTTCATTTTTTCTTTTGCGACCAGTAGACGATGTTGAACCTAACTCTGCCATGGTGAAAGTGGCCGTCTGTTGCTGGCGAGTCATTGAAGTACTGCTGCAATGCACGCCCAATGAGGGCACGAGATACATTTGTGCATGCACGAGATGGAAGGCTGACAGACAGGGCGGCAATCCAATCCGTTTAGCCGGGCCGGCTAAATTGGGCAAGCCAAAGTCCCCCACTCTCTTGCCAACCACCAGCTTGGCTGATCTCGCCAATAAGGATTGCTGGTTTGGGATGCACCAGCTGCACATTGATCCAGAATTTATGTCTCTCGATGTGAAGGAATGGGCGACCAATGCTGCGTTCAGAAAAAGTGAGGTCAATATGTGCAATGAACGTGGTCAATGACTGTGCCGAGCGTGGCGTCAAGCTCACGTCCGACTTCGTCGCAGTGGCCAGGAAGGAGCAGCACCTGCAGAATGTGCTGCAGGCAGTTGAACATGACCGCAGCCAACAGCCAAACCTTCGCCACTGCTAACGCAAGCTAATCGCAAGCTAATCGCAAGCTTGCGATAGGACGATTACTCTTGGGTGGCGGGTGGGGAGACATATCTGGGGGAGACGCACGGGCTAGGTTCAGAGTTCAGGTTCCATTTCCTCTCTCTTTCTCCCTGGTGATGTTGCTCAGTGGAGCGGACTCTGGCACAGACTGAGCAATTAAGTTTGAAGTTTAGTTAGGGTTTGTTCTTTTAAGTGTGTCAGTATCGCCCCTTGTGTTTAACAATAAAGTCAATTAAACTTTATATATGTTTCCGACATCCATCACTGCTGCACAAAACTCAGGGTAACGTGAACATGTCCCATTGAGCTCCATTAATTTTGTCTATAGGACAAATTAATGGAGAATCTTGAAAGTTGAATTCTGAGAAATGCCCAAGTTGCCCAAAGGGCAAACAAACAACTTTTACTTTGATAACCCTATAGAACATGTTACTGTATAAAAGTTCACTGTACTCAACATTTCCAGGTCAACCTTTTGTCAATTAGACTAAAAATTGCAAATTTTTTCGAAATTTCACAAAGGTTCATGTCTTGTGTGGCACCCCTAAATCTCAATGGAATTCCTCAAAACTTTGCAAAAGTCATTTTTATATTAATTGGAAGACAATGTAATGCCAGACAAATTGATTTGATGCACCCTAAATTGTTATACAAGTATGGCATTCATAGGGGAAAATGTGCGTGTGGTAATTACAGTAGCTATATACAGTGGGGCAAAAAAGTATTTAGTCAGCCACCAATTGTGCAAGTTCTCCCACTTAAAAAGATGAGAGAGGCCTGTAATTGTCATCCTAGGTATACCTCAATTATGAGAGACAAAATGAGAAAAAAAAATCCAGAAAATCACTGTCTGATTTTTAAAGAATTTATTTGCAAATGATAGTGGAAAATAAGTATTTGGTCAATAACAAAAGTTCATCTCAATCATTTTTTATATACCCTTTGTTGGCAATGACAGAGGTCAAACATTTTCTGTAAGTCTTCACAAGGTTTTCACACACTGTTGCTGGTATTTTGGCCCATTCCTCCATGCAGATCTCCTCTAGAGCAGTGATGTTTTGGGGCTGTCGCTGGGCAACACGGACTTTCAACTCCCTCCAAAGATTTTCTATGGGGTTGAGATCTGGAGACTGGCTAGGCCACTCCAGGACCTTGAAATGCTTCTTACGAAGCCACTCCTTCGTTGCCCGGGCGGTGTGTTTGGGATCATTGGCATGCTGAAAGACCCAGCCACGTTTCATCTTCAATGCCCTTGCTGATGGAAGGAGGTTGTCACTCAAAATCTCACGATACATGGCCCCATTCATTCTTTCCTTTACACGGATCAGTCGTCCTGGTCCCTTTGCAGAAAAACAGCCCCAAAGCATGATGTTTCCACCCCCATGTTTCACAGTAGGTATGGGGTTCTTTGGATGCAACTCAGCATTCTTTCTCCTCCAAACACGTCTAGTTGAGTTTTTACCAAAAAGTTCTATTTTGGTTTCATCTGACCATATGACATTCTCCTAATCCTCTTCTGGATCATCTAAATGCTCTCTAGCAAACTTCAGATGGGCCTGGACATGTACTGGCTTAAGCAGGGGGACACGTCTGGCACTGCAGGATTTGAGTCCCTGGCGGCGTAGTGTGTTACTGATGGTAGCCTTTGTTACTTTGGTCCCAGTTCTCAGCCATAGTGGAGTTTGGAGTGTGACTGTTTGAGGTTGTGGACAGGTGTCTTTTATACTGATAACGAGTTCAAACAGGTTCCATTAATACAGTTAACGAGTGGAGGACAGAGGAGGCTCTTAAAGAAGAAGTTACAGGTCTGTGAGAGCCAGAAATCTTGTTTGTTAGTAGGTGACCAAATACTTATTTTACCGAAGAATTTACCAATTAATTCATTAAAAATCCGACAATGTGATTTCCTGGATTCTTTCCCCCATTCTGTCTCTCATAGTTGAAGTGTACCTATGATGAAAATTACAGGCCTCTCTCATCTTTTTAAGTGGGAGAACTTGCACAATTGGTGGCTGACTAAATACTTTTTTGCCCCACTGTATGCCTGTGTAAAACTGCTACTCGTTGGGGCATTTCCGCGATTGGTTGCTGTTGAAGCGAGACGATGTACTCCAATATTATTATTTGTTGTTGCGCAACTGAATGTTGATTAATCTCAACCATATCTGTGTTTATGTTATATTGTTCTCTCTCTGTGTTAACATTTAAAGTTGGTGAGCCATTAATTGCACTAACATCCTCGTGAAGCTGACTGAGAGAAGCCCAGAGTGTGCAAAGCTGTCATCAAGGCAAAAGGGGGCTGCTTTTGAAGAATCTAGAATACAAATCACACTTTTTTGTTAACTAGATAATTCCATATGTGTTTTTTTCATAGTTTTGGAATATATATCTTTTTAAATCCTCTGGAGCAGAGAGAGGAGCTGTGGATTATTGTTATTGATTAATGCATCAGTGTGTCTTAGGGTCAAAAACAATAAACTCACAACTTAAAATGAAAGCGTTCAGTTTATTTAATAAAAGAGCACATGTTCAATGTGAAAAGTGACCGTAGATATAGATTAGTTGCAATTTGGTGCTATATATGTATATATAAAAACAAAATTATAATTCTTTTTTTTTTTTAAACACCTTGAGTTTCAGGGCAGCGCAGCGCCCCTCCAAGACAATGGTAGGGGAAACACTGTACTTGCATACTTTTACTTAAATAAGGTTTGAATTAGGGCCGTGCAATCAATCGTATTTTAATCTCTATTACGATTTTGGCTTGCAACGAATTTGAAAACAACGCAATCGAAAAAACCTATTATTTTTGCTGCATTCCCTTGCGTTATACATACAAACTATTTTTCTTACTTTAATTTTTTTTATTATATTTTTATTAAATCATAACTTAGTACTTTTTTTTAACATATGTAACATTAAGCTGTCTGTGGCTCTTTCCTGCTGTAACGATGCAATGTCCCCTATGTGGGACTAATAAAGGTATTCTGATTCTGACATCCTGCCCCCCCCCTCCCCCTCCCTAAAAGCCCTCAGCCAGGTTGTGTTGTGACTTGCAGTCTGTTTAATAAATCCATATAAACACGTCACAAGGGAAGCTTTAGTTGCCGTGTCTTTATCCTCCGGTCTCTAGCGTACAGTCAACTTTTACTAACTATCAATATTGACCAGAAATAATCGTGATTATGATTTTTGCCATAATCGAGCAGCCCTAGTTTGAATGCAGGATTTTAATTTGTAAAACAGTATTTTCATTCTATAATGTAGGCGTAGTGTATCTGTGAACAATCCCAAATACAATTCATTGTGTACATTGCGGCTAGTGCTAAACCAGTAGAAAAAACCCTTTTTCATTTTTCACTGTAAGTCGAAAGCCAACACACCCACATATGTTCCAGATGTCGAAAGTAGGGATCGACCGATATTGTTTTTTCAAGGCCGATACCGATTAGTAGTAATCAAGGAGACCGATAACCGATATTTGGAACCGATATACATTTGCAGTAAAATCAGAAAATCTTGGTGTCAAAATGTAGAATAACACAAACTCCAACACAACTTCTTTGAAATGCATTTAAGCATATATTATGTTTAATTAACTTTTAAGCATCTTACAACTGGTTTCCTCTCTGTGGCCTTTTCTTTAGTGCAGCCATCTGCAATGAGTTAGAGAGAGACAAGAAGTGGGGCTGCAGGCTGACATGCTTAACTAACAATAATGCTTAATTTATTATATCAAAACAATGCCTGTCTCTCTAGCATAAAATCCCAATAAGCTGCTAGCAACGGCAAAACACTGAGTAATGTTTTGCAAACTATTAAAAGTGAGGCTATTACAGTAGACCTAACGTTAGTCTAGTAGCCTCACTTCTAATATTTTGCTAAACATTTTCTAGATACATGTTGGCTAGCTAATGAGCTTCACAGATCAACCTGAAAAACTGCGAGGCTCCACTCCGCTCTGCCGCTCAGCGCTGCTGCTTGCTTCAGTCTGTGTCTTCGTTCTTTCGCACCTGCCTGTAATCTGAGAAGGTCCCGCCTCTCTGGCTGGCTCCCGCCCGGAAATTCTTCAGTGTTGATTGACACTTCAGTAATAGCCTATCAGATAGCACTGTGGGCGGGACATTGCTCGTGTACACAGAGTGGTGACTGCAGCCAGAGAAACGGCCGCATCAGAGCCAATGTCTTATCGGCAATTTGATATAAAAAAAGGCCGATACCGATAATCGGTCAAATGCGGAATATCGGCCCCGACCCCTAGTCGAAAGGTCATTATCTCATGACCTCTTTAGGTGTAATTCATACCCTGTCAGGATATGAACCACCTAACTAACAACACTTAACTGTATTATCCTGAGGAGGGCCTCTTTGCACTTCCGCTCACCCCTAATAATTGCGGAAGAGACGATGGGCCTCTCTTCTCTGGAAACTGTAATTCAATAACATAACTAATTATATTGACGAGGTCCAAGACTGATATAACAGTGTGTTTCCTGTTTCCTATAGATGTCCAGCAGCTGGTGGTGGTTAAAGAAGAGCCTCTCCCTGACCAGCAGGAGTGGAGCTCCAGTCTGGACCAGGAGGACCCAGAGCCCCCCCCATACATTAAGCATGAACAGGAGGAACTTAGGATCAGTCAGGAGGGAGAGCAGCTTAAGGAGCTGGAGGACGCTGATATCACCAAGTCCACTTTCACTCCTGACCCTGTGAAGAGTGAAGATGATAAAGAGAAACCTCAGTCCTCACAGCCTCATCAAAGACAAACTGAACACATGGAAACAGAAGCTGATGGAGATGACTGTCAAGGACCAGAACCAGCCAGGAACTCAGATCCAGAGAGCAGTTTACAACCAAAGACTGAGGACCACACTGGAGACTCTTCTGAAGACACTGATGACTCTTCTGAACCTGACGCTGAACACAGTGCTGATTGGAAGGAGACCAAAGAACCTGCCTCAGGCTCAAACTCACTGAAAAATAGACAAGAATCTTTCAGTGATCCCCGACGTAGTGCTGAAAAGAAACCATTCAGCTGCTCAGTCTGTCAGAAAGCTTTTAGATATAGAAGAGATCTAAATAGACACATAAGAATCCACACAGGAGAGAAACCCTTTCACTGCTCAGTTTGTGAGAAAGCTTTTTCACTGAATATAACTTTAAAGACACACATGAGAATCCACACAGGAGAGAAACCATTCAAATGCTCAGTTTGTGAGAACGCTTTTTCACGGAGTGAACTTTTAAAGATACACATGATATTCCACACAGGAGAGGAACCATTCAAATGCTCAGTTTGTGAGAAAGCTTTTAGATATAGAAAAAATCTAGTTCGACACATGAGAATCCACAGAGGAGAGAAAACATTCAAATGCTCAGTTTGTGAGAAAGCTTTTTCACAGAGTGAACATTTAAAGACACACATGATATTCCACACAGGAGAGAAACCATTCAAATGCTCAGTTTGTGAGAAAGCTTTTTCACGGAGTGGAAATTTAAAGACACACATGAGAATCCACACAGGAGAGGAAATCTACAGCTGCAATGTTTGTGACAAAATATTTCGATGGCATGGTCATTTCCAAAGGCACAAATGTGTTGGTCGTCAGTCCTCACAGCTTAATGAAATTCAAACTGAGGATAACGGAGAGGCAGAGCCTCCAATCAGCAGCTCAGCTGAACACATGGAAACAGAAGCTGATTGAGAGGACAATGAATAAGTCTTATGACAGTTCACACATGAGAGAAATCTGTCTGACTGGATTAACATTGTTGTACAACATCTATATAAGACTTAAATGAACTCCATCTTTATCAACATAAGTGGACAATATGTTTAATGTTTTTGTCATTCTGATGTATACGTTAACCACTGACTGTTGATGAACCATTTTATTTTGGATTAAGGGCTCCAAGTTTCCATATAGAGATATAGGATGATTTGATGTATTGTTCTTTATTTCTAAATGTTTTGTATCATTGCTATCCTGTTAATGAGCCCTGTTTTACATAGATGTACCTGTTATCGGAGTGTTTTTGCTTCTGTAACTGTAAGGAAATACATTTTCCTATTTTGTATCCTGATGATCTAATGCCGTTACATGTAATACGTTACTCCCTAAGCCTGTTTTCACCCATCTGCAACCGATTCGCTAATAATCACAAATGTTCATTTCTTTGACCCCTTGACTGTTGGGGCTGGGTCAAAAGTTCAGGACCTACAATGGCAGAGACCAGATGGATTCAGTCTTTTAACAAAGTTTAATAAAAGAAAAAAGGAGCAACTAAAAAACAATCCACAAAATGAAGGTGAATCTAGTTCACGCTGGTGGCGGCGGCAGGACTCAGGCTGGCTCGAGCAGACTGGCTCAAAAAACAAGGTTACTCTTCAACAAAAACTAGGATACTACGACGTTCAGCTCTACCGAGTGAGACGGAATTATCTGGCACTGGAGTGTCTATTTCTTGTTTAATAAATGTTACATCATCCAGTTCAACTGTCATCCACATATTAGTAATTCAAAACAGCAATGTGTGAGATATGGCTAGTAATTGACTCACAATTTCAACAGAATGTGAAGAGGTTACAGTGTTGCGGTTATGTCCAAGATGTTGTTTTTTGTCGTTGCAAGAGATAATAGGGATTGATCTCAATCAGATCCGATAAGATTTTGAAATCCCATTTTTTGTGATCCAGGATCAGACAACTCGGACAACTCGGACAGATTTTGTCCCTGTAGTTTTCAATTCAAGCAATTCAGGATAGAATCACCCTGATCCAGATTAAGACTTTTCAAGATTACTACTAGGGAGGCGTGTCGTGCAATGGGTTGAGTGTTGGTGTTTGAATCAGGGGGTCACAGGTTCAAACCCCACTGCAGTCACCATGTCGTTGTGTCCCTGAGACACTTCACCCCAAAATGCTCCTGTGGGGATTGTCCACAGTATTGAGTATGTTAGTCGCTTTGGATAAAAGCGTCTAACAAATGACATGACATGTAATGTAATTTAATGTACTAGATCCTGAATATCAGTCCTTTAATCCAGGGGCTCCCAACCCCCGGTCCGCGGAGGTGTTACTGCCGGGCTGCGAAATAGCTGTGAGTTTATCGTAATATTTGCAGAATTATAAATATATAAAAATATTTTATCATAATATTTTTTTCAAAAAGTGTTTAATGTTCGCACCTATACCAGTCATATTATTTCATCCAGTAGCCTAGTTAATCTTTCACCAGATAAGCGTTGAAAATGGCTTTTATGATGTTCCGAGCGATTCGGCGGCTCAGCCTGGTCTCAGCCTCTTGTGCGCACGAGAAAGTTACCGGTGCGCCAAGTAGGAAGAGGAGCACACAGGAGACAACCGTTTAATTGCAGACTATTATGTTTATGTGGGAAAATGGCAGCAGTGCATACATTATTTAAGATATATTTCAAACTCGGACTTCATTTTAAGGACATGTCGGCCAGGGGTGTAGAGCTATATGTTTATTTTATTAGCTTTCCTTTTTAATGACTGATTTTAAATGCCATTTTCTTAATGTCTTTAATTTTTTTGTAAAGCACATTGAATTGCCTTGTGTTGAAAAGTGCTATATAAATAAACTTGCCTTGCCTTTGTTTAAGCACCGGATTGGCTAAACAGGAGAGTAAACCAGTCTGCCTTGATCTATGAATTCATGTCCGGGACTCTCACGGTATCTGCTGCCCGCAGCTGTTTTATAGAAGGAAAGCCTCCTTCACTTCATGAAATGGCTGCAGCATCAGGAGGCAGCGGGACGTGTAACTCCGCCTCTGAGAAGTGCAGCACCAGCGTGCCGAGAGCTGTGTGTGTGTGTGTGTGTGTGTGTGTGTGTGTGTGTGTGTGTGTGTGTGTGTGTGTGTGTGTGTGTGTGTGTGTGTGTGTGTGTGTGTGTGTGTGTGTGTGTGTGTGTGTGTGTGTGTGTGTGTGTGTGTGTGTGTGTGTGTGTGTGTGTGTGTGTGTGTGTGTGTGTGTGTGTGTGTGTGTGTGTGTGTGTGTGTGGCTCTGCTCTGCTCTGCTCTGCTCTGCTCTGCTCTGCTCTGCTCTGCTCTGCTCTGCTCTGCTCTGCTCTTGTCCGACACCAACATTTGTTTTCAAATGACCATGGACAGTAATTTACACACATCTGGCTAACTCCATAGGTAGCCTATGCGCGTGTTCTCCGAGGAAGCAGAGCCGAAAGTGACTTTTTGGGGGGGATGTGCGAGAGTACATTTTGAATACATTTTTTGAAAATTCCAACAGTGTGTCTGTAGCAGGCAGCTGTTTCTCACATTTCCCCCACACTAGTCAGGCCAGCTGTTTGTAACCTGTCGGTTAACCTCTTAAGCCCTGAGCCTGTTTTTCAGGTTTCAGGCTCGAAAATGCCACTAACACAACAAAGACTATATCTTCACTTCTAAAAGGGGTAAATTAATCATCTTTTCTCTCAAAGCAAGGTTACATCTGTGAGTTGGATGTAGAAGTGTCAGAATCAATATAGATGTTTTTATTTTAAAGTAAATTCAGATGGAACATAGTAAAAACATGTAAATTCTAATGTCCGCCTAAAAAATACCCATTACTTATAGTAAAAACCACCCTTGAATGATGGGTTAGTAGACTAAAAGCTTTAGGAATCCAAACTATAACATATAATAAGTACCCTGTATCAAGATTGATGCAAAACAAGTGAAATTTGACCTTTTTAGAGAGGTTTAGAAAAATAAAGTCCAGGCGGACTCACCTCTGGGTAATTTGGGAACCATCAGTTCCATTTGAACTTTTTCACTGTAAAAATCATTTTATTACTTTGAATTTTCACTATAGGTATTCATTCCATCCAAATACAACTGTTGTGAAAAAAATAAAATATAAGAACATACTCTGTTATCCTCTTAGGCAAGGCAAGTTTATTTATATAGCACTTATAGGCCCCACGGACCGAAATCGCGTCATTTGCAGGAAACAACGTCTAAGGAACCTTACTATTTAATAAACTATGAATATTTTATATCCATATAACGGGGAAAAACTCATTTAACTGATCTTTTTAGTTTATTTTTTCAAAAAAAACACAATGCTAACAGTGAGCATCTGAATTAGCCCCGAGCGAAAAATGCTAACCTATTACTGCACCGAAAATCACTCCTAGCTCCCTTATTACTTATCCTAGCTCCCTTATTACTTATCCTAGCTGCACATCCAACACATCGTTTTTGATCGTAAAGACACAGAATCTAACGGTGCCCACCTCAACACTGAAAGATACAAACTTGCGACGTTATCAACAAAAACGTACATCAAAACAAGTGGAGTTAGGTACTAGCATGCGCTAGGCTAATGGCTTACCTTCGTCTTTGCCTGGTCTAAACTGGTCTTCAATGGCATTAAAACGATAAAAACGATGATGTAGTTAATCCATAGGTTAATATCCAATGGGGCTGTGTCCCCTTTGAAATGTTCTGATAATCTATAAGCAATAAAACTGCAATTCCGTTATCTGCTGTCCGCTCTGTCCTCCGTGCGCTCTGTGTCCTGTTGTAATGCCTGTTGTTAGGTAGTAAACAATAAATGAAGCCAGCTGCGTAAAGTACGTAAACTGGCTGGCATTCTTTATACTTTACGCAGGACCATATCTCTGGAACCCATTGGTCGATTCGTGTGATTTACACCTTTTTCTTAACCATCAGAACCAATAGAATCGATGGGCAGTTCCCAAATCAACGTAAACATTACCATAGCGGACGTAATAGAGAAACGGACAAAGCATATCTGAAAGTGCACGCCTGGACGGCGAAACTTTATACCCAGTATATTGCCATAAATATGATGAAGGATTATCAGTCAAAATTTCTATGTGACACAAAGACATTGGATTAACCTTGAGCGGCGTTTTTATTCCGGTGAACACAACTTTTGATCACAAATCAAAAAAGGTAAGACGAAATTATTGTAATATTTTTTTAAACCGGATGTTGTTTACTTTCTCTTTTCTGGCTGATAGCTCCGCAATTCGGGGTCCTACAGTGATGATATTATATGTGTGGAATCTGTGGAGTCTCGGCTATAAATCGTATATCTTGTTTGTGCAGTTACGATAAGTAATAAGGGCATTTCTACCGTGAGTGCTGTGCAAATTCCGTTAGCATTACTTAGCATTTTTTCGCTCCATGCTAATTCAAAGGCTTGGTATTACTCTTGTGTTTCTTTTAGCTAAAAATGGTTCACATTGTCAGTTAGCGGAGTTTCTTAGCGTTAAAAGGGTATGGAACATTAATAGTTTCATAAATGTTAAGAAGCCCTGAGACATAGTCTCATAAAAAAACGGTGGGAGGGGTCCCCTGGGGGGACCCTCGGGCTTAAGAGGTTAACAGACAGCTGGGCTCGCCGTTTGAGCAGGCTGCCTCTGACCTGTCGGTTAGCAGGCGGCGGGGCTCGCTGCACAAGCCAGCTGTATATAACCAGGCGGTTATTAGACAGCGGGGCTTGACATGTACAAACCTGTCGCCTCTGGCCTGTCGGTTAGCAGGCAGCACGGTTTTTCCTCTGTCCCAGGTGTGCCTACTTCACACGGTCGTAATGAGCCTATGCTGTTATTACGCGCTGTGTGAATAGCACTGCACACACCTCCGCTCATTCCTCAGGCCGGGGTGAGATGCAGTGTGTGGAGACCCCGTCGCAGCCCTTTCGGGCAGGGCCCCCCTTGGGTATTTTTGTATTTATTTATAGAAGGACCATGCATAACAAAAACATTAATCTCAGCAAAGAGAAGAGATGCAATATGCCAGATTATAGCTAATAGCTCATTTCCATCTGTGGTCCTCAGACAGGTTCATAACAATCAATAAACAAATAATAACATTGCATGATCTCTATCAGTCAAACAATTTTAAAACCTGATTGAGCCTACAGCTCAATAAATTAATACATAGTACACTTGAAATACACTTACATGATCTCGGTCACTCAGATAATTACAAAGCCTGATTTAAATTCAGGTTACGAACATAATACTTAGTACACTTCAAATACACTTAAATAAAATATCTAAGATATAGTATGACAATACAGTTCCATCCATCCATCCATCCATCTTCTTCCGCTTATCCGTGGTCGGGTCGCGGGGGTAGCAGTTCCAGCAGAGAGCCCCAAACTTCCTTTTCCCTGGCGACATCAACCAGCTCTGACTGGGGGATCCCAAGGCGCTCCCAGGCCAGCGAAGAGATATAATCCCTCCACCTGGTCCTAGGTCTACCCCTTGGTCTCTTCCCAGCTGGACGTGCCTGGAACACCTCCCTAGGGAGGCGCCCAGGTGGCATCCTAACTAGGTGCCCGAACCACCTCAACTGGCTCCTTTCGACGCGAAGGAGGAGCGGCTCAACTCCGAGTCCCTCCCTGATGACCGAACTTCTCACCTTATCCCTAAGGGAGACACCAGCCACCCTGCGGAGAAAACCCATCTCGGCCGCTTGTATCCGCGATCTCGTTCTTTCGGTCATGACCCATCCTTCATGACCATAGGTGAGGGTAGGAACGAAAATGGCCCGGTAGACAGAGAGCTTTGCCTTCCGGCTCAGCTCCCTTTTCGTCACAACGGTGCGGTAAAGCGACTGCAGTACCGCTCCCGCTGCTCCGATTCTCCGGCCCATCTCACGCTCCATTGTTCCCTCACTCGAGAACAAGACCCCGAGATACTTGAACTCCTTCACTTGGGGTAAGGACTCATTCCCTACTTGGAGTGGACAGTCCATCGGTTTCCTGCTGAGAACCATGGCCTCAGATTTGGAGGTGCTGATCCTCATCCCAGCCGCTTCACACTCGGTTGCGAACCGATCCAGTGAGTGCTGAAGGTCGCAGACCGATGAAGCCATCAGAACCACATCATCTGCAAAAAGCAGTGGTGCAATCCTTAGTCCACCGAACTGCAGACCCCCTCCCCCATGACTACGCCTCGAAATCCGATCCATGTATATTACAAACAGGATTGGTGACAAAGCGCAGCCCTGGCGGAGGCCAACCCTCACCGGAAATGGGTCCGACTTACTGCCGAGGACCCGGACACAGCTCTCGCTTTGGGAGTACAGAGATTGGATGGCCCTGAGTAGAGACCCCCTCACCCCATACTCCCGCAGCACCTCCCACAGTAACTCCCTGGGAACCCGGTCATACGCCTTCTCCAAGTCCACAAAACACATGTAGACCGGATAAGCGTACTCCCAGGCCCCCTCCAGGATCCTTGCGAGAGTAAAAAGCTGATCCGTCGTTCCACGACCAGGACGGAATCCGCATTGTTCCTCCTCAATCTGAGGTTCGACAATCGGCCTGACCCTCCAATACAATACAATACAGTTCAAATACACTTAAATAAAATATCTAAGATATAGTATGACAATACAGTTCAAATAAAAAAAACTCAGATTACAGTGTAATTAATGTTGGCATGACTGGTTGCTTAATATCATTTTTTTTGCAACATAGAAAACGAGTTGAAATCAGTACAGGTTTTAAGTTCAACTGGAAGATTATTCCAGTGCTTGATGGCCGTAAACGAAAATGCTGATCGTCCAAAGGCAGTCCAAAGGCAGGGTTGCTTCACGAGCAACAGCGGCAAGGGCTCTGGCATGGCTCGTCACCATGACTACCATAGTAGGCTACAACAAGAACAGGTTTGCCTGCTCTCGGAGCATTGCCCAGAGTGGCGGCGGATAAGTTTGATGGACAGATGGATGAGCAGGCTGATCAGCAGAGGGTATACTCTGCAATTCGCCCCCTCCAAATTCCAAAAGAGGTAGGTTTGCGCGCGGCAAATGTGCACGCCCAAATTAGGTAATCAGAATAAATGGAACCCCAGTAATTACATAACAGATATTGCATCATTTTGTGCATTTTTCAGAAAAAGTGGTAGTTTGGTAAACAGTGACATCAACGACATGTCTGGTCTGTAAAATGCCCGAAAAGTAAAAGAATGGGAGATAAATATCCCAAAGTCTCCACATTTTATTATATTTTTAATGTGTTTCTGCATGGTCCTCTTTCAGGTGAGACAGTGTAGAATAGATGAAGGATGTGTCAGGATGTAGAACTCTTGTGTTAACATTGGATAAAGCCAGGTTCATATTCTTGTGTCATGTTGATGACATATTAGAGTCAAAGGTTTGCACAGAGCGAAATATCTTTGTATTGCGCGATATATCAGAAAATACTGCATTAAAAAAGTAATTTCCTGCATTTTTCTACAGATAAAGTGTGATATAAATAATGTACAGGCTTTCAGATTGCTGTAGTTCACTAAACAGAGACATTAACGACATGTTTGGTATTGAAAATGTCAGAAAAAGTGAAAGAACGGGAGAAAAATATCCCCAAATCTCAAAATTGTATTATATTTTGTATGTGTTTTTGGTCCTCTTTCAGTTGAGACACTGTAGGATGCTTCCGGAAAAGACCAAACACTGGATGTCTTTCAGTCGCCAACATGTGTTTTCGAGACACTGATATTAACGGGGAAATCCTGCAGGACTCAAATGCCTCGTCGGGGGTAACGCTGCCTTTCCCGCAGCGTTACCCCCGGTCTGCACGTTGTTTCTCTTTCAGAAACACAGAGGACTGTTTGTATGATGCGATCACAGACACGCTGCAAACGGTGTCCACCAAAAGTCGAGTCCAGTGTCTATGGAGTGTCATTTTTATTTGTTATAGTTTGGGAAGATTGAAAATCGGTAGGGAAAGCCAGCTAAGTCGTAGAATCATGGCTGTAGAATCATGTCAAAAGCGTTAGACTACCGCCCAAATCGGTAGGGTTGGCAGGTATGTGATTTGAATCAGAATTTCTGAACATGAGCCCGCCCCGCTCGACCTTCTGAGCCAATCACAGCGCGATAATGACCTGCCTTCCGTTTCAACCATACTCCTTCCGTTTCCACTATACTTTCTCTCACACACACATGCATTCTTCTCTTGCATACATATTGTCTTCAGACATACATACATTCTTCTCTTGCATACATTTGTTTTCAGACCTGCATATATTATTTATAATATTAAATGTGAACATTGAAGGAATGTGCATGAGAGCAAAATGTATAAATATGAGCATTAAAATATATGAATATGAGGACAAAATTCATGAATGTGTGAGTGACAATATATGAATGTGTCCATTGAAATATGATAATATGAGAGCAAAATGTATGAATGTGTGAGTGTAAATATATACGTGTGTGAGAGTGAAAATGTATGTATGTAAAAGGAGAATATATGTGTGTTGTAAGGGAAACTTCTGTAGCAATGGAGAGTCAGGACTCAGAGAGACACGAGGAGACTTGGAGCTTTGATGTCAAACACTGATGGTTTATTACAAGTATCGGCCGGAGGATTCACATCACAAGTCACAGCAGCCAGAGGTTCTGACTGCCCGGGAGAGTTGCCACGTCAATTCTGCCACGCCTCTCTCTCGCTAGACCTTTTAACTAATTCACAGAGAGTAATCAACATATTGTGGGAGATAATCTAAACATCTGCGAACACTGAATCACTTGCCTGACCCTCATGGCCTCGAAGATTACACCTTGGAGTCCACAAACACCGAGAAGGAAATGTTCCAGCGTTCTCACAATCATAAACCATTGTGACCGAGAGTTGACCGGTCATAAACTGGAAATATCAACATATGACTGCAGCAGCACATTCCTTAAGGGAGATAACAGAGTCAGGGTTGGTCATAAATGTCAAAGGGCAAAAAGGTTAAATATCTTAGGAGTAAAGGAGAATTATACTCTAACAGTTTCACTCTTTTTATCATTTATTGATAACTTTAAAACATTAGTCCAGGGTCGGCGTCATGGGGGGTCATTCGCGGGCCTTGCCCCCCCAAATGAGTCACTGTGCCCCCCCCAACGCAGGGTGGGCAAGCCTTGCCACTTTGCCGTTTAAAAAAAAAAATCATAGAAGTGAAAACGTTTCCACTAAAGGTTTTTTGTGGGAAATACGTCAGAAATAAAGAATACAAATATAAAACACAGCCTGAGCTGTGCTCACTGCTGCTCTCTGATTGGTGTGTTGCTTGACCAATGACCCCCGACCTTTGTTTTGTTATCATTACGTGGCTGTGTGTTTAGATGAAAGCCCGGTGGCGATCTGTTCATCGGTTACACTGATTATACAGTAAAGCCATCGAAAATAATATGATATACAGTACAGTACAAGTAGCCTAATTCTGGGTCTCTGTGTTTCATTCAAGCTCGGCTCTGTGTGTGTGTGGCACAAGCGCATTTTGTGAGTGCGCAAGCGGTAATGTTGATGTTAGCATCTGGTTAGCTAGCTATGCTAACGGATATAAAGAGCTGTTTCTACACCAAGGTGGAGGACAGTCCTCTCCTGTCAGACTGAGAGGATCTTATAACCTCTGCTCAGTGAGGTAAGGACTCTCTCAGTGTTTAGATAATTAACTTTAGTGTAGGTTATCTCAGTGGGTCTCAAACGGTTTGGTCACCATTTATGTAAACAAGTAGTTGCGAGGAATACCTTTATATGATCATTATAGTTATTAAAAAATAAGAGAATAAATAAAAAACGGGTATGAAATACTATAGGACAGTAACACAAGAATACAGTTTAAAAGGGGAGTGATTACTAAAATATCCATAAAGAAAAAGTACATCTGTGTACAGTTCTGTTTCATATGGATGCTGAGAGATGTAGGCTATCCATAGATCTCTTCATGTTGCTCTCAAAGTGCACCAGATTGATGCTTTTAACTTCAATATTTTTAAAATAATCTTCCTGGGGGAGCATGCCCCCAGACCCTCCTAGAGGATGTTAGGTCCACCCCCACCTAAAACATGTTCACATGGATAGGATACTAAATACATTTGCACCCTTTTTATATGGGGGCCTATGTCCATATGTTTCTGTTTTGGTGGTCGTGCCACAACCGTGCATGTATACACAGGTCATAGGTGCGCTATACAATAGCACTACACCCTGCAATGTGTGTGAAAACAAGAGACTTTACAGCATGTTTTTTGAAGTTGCGTTGGTGTTTGTGTGTTGGTTGTTGACGGCAGTGTGTGCCCCCCCATGGTAAATGATTGCCCCCCCATTCGATTTGTTCTAGAGCCGACCCTGCATTAGTCTAATAATAATTTGGTCAATACTTAAATCGATAGGCGTCTTCAGATTTGAGTGTCGTCTCACCGTACATCAATTACATCATAAAGTAGAATAAGATTGAAACATTCAATCACAATGATTGATACAGCCAATCATAATAGAAAAATCATCTCTCATCAGTGTTTGGATCATCTTTTGTCAAAAGCACAATAATGAACACACAGATGCATAATAGCAAAAACATCTATTTTAAAATAATATGTTTTAACATTTAACCATTACTTAATCTCACTTATCAAACATTAAAGTCAAAACCAGCTTGCAGTTTAAAGATTTACTTCAAGGCAATCACTAGTCAAAAGCATTTTTAAACTCAGGACCATAAGAGATCCAGCTAAGGTATAAAATTCACACTGGTGATTTGATCAATCTGTAATCTGCAAAATTGCAGTGTCTTCAATTTAGGATTACATTTAAATGCACTTCATTACATATTAAATCAAAAGACTATGGCATGATAACATAATTACATTACTTCAACTATCAATCATTATGTCATTTTAAAATCTGAAGGGAAAAATTAAACAATTCTCAAAATGTTCAAAATCTGAAAATGAAAAGTTAGGCAAATATTCAAAGACTTTTGTAAAAACCTGGAAAGGAAGGATTACACATTCTTAAAACTTGAAACATCATTTTAGGTCTGTCTGTGCATGGGTAATATATTGAAGAGTCGTGTTGTTAAGCCTGATTGCTGGACAATTAAGGATATTAACATTATCTGTTATCATATTAGAAGAAGAGGTATCGCTGCTCTCAGCCCCTCCTCCATGAAATCAGACACCCGTTTTTTTTCTGAGTCCTCTCAAAAACCGGGTTTCCGATTTTGTGCAGACAGTAGTCTGAAATGGATGAATGAATTTTTTTGACGGAGAAGGGGAAGCTTGGTTTCCCCTCTCCATTGTAAGTTGCAACGGAGAAGTGGAAAAGTGTCCAGGGCTTTGGCCCGAAGCGCCAACAGGTTGAGCTTTTTCGAGCCCCTTCTCTCCGCTTCTCCGTTGGCACTCTGCCGTTTTTTCGAATTGTGCTACCTCCAGGACAGAGACCGCGGCGTGAGCGGCTCGTTTGCGTAATCTTCCCTCAGGGAAAAGTACTCCGGTGTGAACGCGATTGGTACTTAGTGCCCTGGGGTACTAAGTGCCTAAGTACAAAGTACGCGGTGTGAAAGCGGCTAATGGGTAACTGATGTGATCCAGGAATACTTCGTCCAGCACCGAAGTCCATAGGGACTTGGCTTGGGAAACGGAAGGTCACCGGTACGAGTCGGAAGGTCACCGGTACGAGTCCCCGAAAGACCAAGTGCAACCGATGTATCCCTGAGCAAGGCACCTTTGACGACACTGATACCCGGGCAGTACATATGGCAGCCCACAGCTCCTAACACTAGGATAGGTGAAATGCAGAATGTACATTTCCCCTCTGTGGGACGATTCATGGTATATTCTTCTACATGTACACACTTCAATTGCTGTATTATTTACTCGAGGAACTTATACTATACTTAATTGTTAATTATATAATTGTTTTCTGCTACTTAACACCTCAACATTATATCTCAGATGAACATATGGAACCTTTTTTGGCACCATTTTTATTTTAAAGCTTATTTTACAGATTCTGATTTTTGTACAAAATAAAATCAACTAAATTATCAACTTAAATCGTATTCCAACAAAAAATAAACTACCAAGCAGCATAGCCAATAATGTTATTAAAAATAGCTCCAACTTTATCAGCTTAAATATTAAGGTGATGAACAAATTTGATAAATACATAATTATAACATAAATATGATTTATTAATAAATGAGTACTTTTACATTTGGTATTTAGATGTTAACACTGCAAAAAGTATAATAATTTGTAATATTTGTATTCTTTCTATATCCCTGATAATCTTCAAAACCCTTTCTGGTTCTTTGAAGGCTCGATCCAGACTATCTTCTGGTTATTGTCTGCATCAATCCCTATTATCTCTTACGACAACAAAAATCAACACCGCAAGACTGTAACCTCTTCACATTCTGTGGAAATTGTGAGTCAATTACCAGCCATATTTTACACATTGCTGTTTTGAATCATTAATATGTGGATGACAGTTGAACTGGATGATTTATGCCATCTGCTGGAAAGAAGACGTATCACTCCGTTGGCGTCGTTTGGACAACAAAAACAGAGTGAAGCTCTCATACCATAAACAATCTTTGAGTACAGACACCGTCCTGCAGAGAGCACACAGCCCAACAGCAGGTTTTTGGTCTAGCGTCATTTTACAAAACGTTGGCATTAAGACACTAAGACTAGCTGGTCCATTGTAAAGGTCAGTCCACCTTAAATGAGCAGTGGGTGATCAGCAGGTGAAAGGCAGGACACGGGAACTTGGTCCTGAGGAGATGTAACGATTATTAAATAAGAAATAGTCGAGTCAAGGGATCAAAGAAATGAACATTTGTGATTATTAGCGAATCGGTTGCAGATGGGTGAAAACAGGCTTGGGGAGTAACGTATTACATGTAACGGCATTAGGTCATCAGGATACAACATAGGAAAATGTATTCCCTTACAGTTACAGAAGCAAAAACACTCCGATAACAGGTACATTTATGTAAAACAGGGCTCATTAACAGGATAGCAATGATACAAAACATTTCTTTCTTTCTTTCAGTCTTTCTTTCGAACAGATTAAAAAATAACAAATGTGAAAAACAGAATACCGTATTGTTATAATACAGTATTTATCCACATTCATGGTAATATTTGTATATTCAACAAAAAAACAAAAAATGTCTTCATATTAATAATAATAATAAATCATATGTGTCCGAAAGGGAGTAGGAGGAAGCAAATGCTTATTAATTCCCACCCCTTACTTGATCAATGATTGTCCTTTAAATCATTATGCAAGTTATTCCTACATACATTTACATTAATACATACATATACAATCATTTCTCATCTTCAATCACCTTTCTTCATTCTCATATTTTTCCAAAAAAGTGTTTCTGTACATCCTTTTAAACTGAATTATGCTTGTGTTTTGTTTTAACTCCTGCTCCAAACCATTCCATAAAATCACCCCACAGATTGTTAAACTCATACTTCTCAGAGTTGTTCTGACCTTGAGTTGTTTAAAATGTAGATTTCCTCTCAAATTATACCCACCCTCTCTGTCTACGAACAATGTTTTTAATTTGCTAGGAAGTAGATTATGTCTTGCTCTGTACATGATTTGTGCCGTTTTAAATTTAACCAGATCAATGAACTTCAATATGTGTGACTTCAAAAATAATACATTAGTGTGTTCAAGATATCCAACATTATTGATAACTCTTATAGCCCTTTTTTGTAATGTGCATAACGGCTGTAGGTTGGTTTTGTACGTGTTTCCCCAAATCTCCACACAGTAAATCAGATATGGCAATATTAGTGTGTTATATAGAGTATACAATGAGTTATAGTCCAGAATGTATCTGGCTTTTCCCAGTTTTGCTTTTACATGAGTGATATGAGGTTTCCAGCTGATTTTGTGGTCTAAAACCACACCAAGGAACTTAATTTCATATACTCTTTCTATGTGTATGATATCTAGTATTAATTGTATCTGTGGATTTGTTTTATGTTTTCCAAATAACATAATCTTTGTTTTGCTTATATTTAATGATAATTTGTTTGTGTCAAACCAATGTTTTACTTTAATAATTTCTACTGTTATCACTTCCATTAGCTCTTTCAAATTGTCACCGGAACAAAAAATATTAGTCATCTGCAAATAAAATACATTTCAATATATTTGATACTCTGAAAATGTCGTTGATGTATATTATGAACAGCTTTGGACCCAACACGGACCCCTGAGGTACTCCACAAGTTATGTTCATGTATTCTGATTTATGTTCACCAATTTCAACACATTTTTGTCTGTTGCTTAAATAATCTCTCACCCAGTTTAATCCCACCCCTCTGATGCCATACCGTTCCAGTTTCATCAGTAAAATATTGTGATCTATGGTGTCAAATGCTTTTTGTAAGTCTATAAATATTCCCACTGCTTGTTTTTTATTGTCCATGCAGTTTGCTATTTCCTCACTTAATTCCATTAGTGCCATAGATGTTGATCTATCTTTCCTGAATCCATATTGACTGTCATCCAAAAGCTGATGTGTTTCCATGAAACTGTCAAGTCTTTTTGTAAAAAGCTTTTCAAGGATCTTGGAAAACTGAGAGAGCAATGAAACAGGTCTGTAATTTGTGTAATGGTGTTTATCTCCAGTTTTATATAATGGTATAACTTTTGCTATTTTCATTTTATTTGGGAATTTACCAGATTGAAAAGACAAGTTAAAGAGATGAGTCAATGGTTCTGCAATTTCTTCAATAATGTTTTTTACTATAATCATATCAATATTATTCCAATCGGTCGAGGATTTGCTTTTATTATTTAAAGAACAATACATTAAATCATCCTATCTTGGAGCCCTCAATCCAAATAAAATGGTTAATCAACAGTCAGTGGTTAACGTATAAATCAGAATGACAAAAACATTAAACATATTGTCCACTTATGTTGATAAAGATGGAGTTAATTTAAGTCTTATATGGATGTTGTACAACAATGTTAATCCAGTCAGACAGATTTCTCTCACGTGTGAACTGTCCTAAGACTTATTCATCGTCCTCTCCATCAGCTTCTGTTTCCATGTGTTCAGCTGAGCTGCTGATTGGAGGCTCTGCCTCTCCGTTATCCTCAGTTTGAATTTCATTAAGCTGTGAGGACTGACGACCAACACACTTGTGCCTATGGAAACGACCACGCCATTTAAATCTTTTGTCACAAACATTGCAGCTGTATATTTCCTCTCCTGTGTGGACTCTCATGTGTGTCTTTAAATTAATATTCAGGGAAAAATCTTTCTTACAGACTGAGCATTTGAATGGTTTCTCTCCTGTGTGGACTCTCATGTGTGTCTTTAAATGTCCACTCTGTGAAAAAGCTTTCTTACAGACTGAGCAGCTGTGTGCTTTCTCTCCTGTGTGGACTGTCATGTGTTCCTTTAAACTTCCACTGTGTGAAAAAGCTTTATTACAGACTGAGCAGATGTGTGCTTTCTCTCCTGTGTGGACTGTCATGTGTTTGTTTAAACTTCCACTCAGTGAAAAAGTTTTCTTACAGACTGAGCAGCTGTGTGCTTTCTCTCCTGTGTGGACTCTCATGTGTGTCTTTAAATGTCCACTCCGTGAAAAAGCTTTCTTACAGACTGAGCAGCTGTGTGCTTTCTCTCCTGTGTGGACTGTCATGTGTTCCTTTAAACTTCCACTGTATGAAAAAGCTTTATTACAGACTGAGCAGCTGTGTGCTTTCTCTCCTGTGTGGACTCTCATGTGTTTCTTTAAACTTCCACTGTGTGAAAAAGCTTTCTTACAGACTGAGCATTTGAATGGTTTCTCTCCTGTGTGGACTCTCATGTGTTCCTTTAAATTGATATTCAGTGAAAAAGCTTTCTTACAGACTGAGCATTTGAATGCTTTCTCTCCTGTGTGGACTCTCATGTGTGTCTTTAAATGTCCACTCCGTGAAAAAGCTTTCTTACAGACTGAGCAGCTGTGTGCTTTCTCTCCTGTGTGGACTGTCATGTGTTCCTTTAAACTTCCACTGTATGAAAAAGCTTTATTACAGACTGAGCAGCTGTGTGCTTTCTCTCCTGTGTGGACTCTCATGTGTTTCTTTAAACTTCCACTGTGTGAAAAAGCTTTCTCACAAACTAAGCATTTGAATGGTTTCTCTCCTGTGTGGAATATCATGTGTGTCTTTAAATGTATATTCTGTGAAAAAGCTTTCTCACAAACTGAGCAGCGAAAGGGTTTCTCTCCTGTGTGGATTCTCATGTGTCGATTTAGATCTTTTCTATATCTAAAAGCTTTCTGACAGACTGAGCAGCTGAATGGTTTCTTTTCAGCACTACGTCGGGGATCACTGAAAGATTCTTGTCTATTTTTCAGTGAGTTTGAGCCTGAGGCAGGTTCTCTGATCTCCTTCCAATCAGCACTGTGTTCAGCGTCAGGTTCAGAAGAGTCATCAGTGTCTTCAGAAGAGTCTCCAGTGTGGTCCTCAGTCTTTGGTTGTAAACTGCTCTCTGGATCTAAGTTCCTGGCTGGTTCTGGTCCTCGACAGTCATCTCCATCCGCTTCTGTTTCCATGTGTTGAGTTTGTCTTTGATGAGGCTGTGAGGACTGAGGTTTATCTTTATCATCTTCACTCTTCACAGGGTCAGTAGTGAAAGTGGACTTGGCGATATCAGCCTCCTCCAGCTCCTGAAGCTGCTCTCCCTCCCTCCTGATCCTGAGTTCCTCCTGTTCATGCTTAATGTGTGGGGGGGGGGCTCTGGGTCCTGCTGGTCCACACTGGTGCTCCACTCCTGCTGGTCAGGGAGAGGCTCTTCTTTAACCACCACCAGCTGCTGGACATCTGCAGGAAACAGGAAACACACTGTTAAATCAGTCTTGGACCTAGTAAATATAATTAGGTATGTCATTGAATTAGAGTTTCCAGAGAAGAGAGGATGGGCCTCCACAATTATTAGGGGTGAGCGGAAGTGCAAAGAGGCCCTCCTAAGGATAATACAGTTAAGTCTTGTGGTTAGGTGGTTCATATCCTGACAGGGTATGAATTACACCTAAAGAGGTCACAAGATAATGACCTTTCGACATCTGGAACATATGTGGGTGTGTTGGCTAATGTAAGGGAAAGTGTGTGTGCATTCATTACAGCTGCTATATGTGATGTGAAAGACTTGTACTCATTGGAGCATTACCACTATTGACTGCTTGTGTGCAAGGTAATGTTTCCTCATTATTATTGATTGTTGTAAAACGAAATAATAATTAATCAACTATATCTGTGTTTTTGTTTTATTGATTCCTCTTTGTTTTAGTCTTTCCTTCTGTGAGTGCTGAATTGTCACAACAAAGTTTGTTTTTTTCTGGTTTAGCACTAGCCGCAATGTAAACAAGGAATTGTATTGGGGATTGTTCACAGATACACTACACCAGGGCCAGGGACGTGCACAGACATTTGGAGGGGCTATTGCTCTAAACTGGAAAAAGGGCCTCCCCCCCGAAAAAAAACATAAGACCTTTTGAAAATTGTAACTTGTTTTTAATGTAAAAGAAACTAAACGATTATTACACTAAATTGAACAGTAATTTACATCTCATAACAAAATAAGCTATGGCGACTTGCATTCGGTGACTTGATTTTAAAAATGAAAACCAGGGAAATTCTTTGTTTTGCGGTCCATATCTCATTAACATATCTAATGTTAGTTTCTATTAAAGACAAAATGGGGACAATTCTATTTTAATGTAGTTTGACCTTTGTAACTGCTGTGCAGTCCAGACATACTGATAAAATAGGGCCTCTAACTTAAATAAACTCACTAATTAATGAAACAAGTTCAATACGCATTATTCTTATTCTTATCATTATTTATGAGCGCAGTAACGGTAAGGTATCCAATGACTTATTTATTTAGTATTCCATAACTTAATAACAGAGATGGTCAAACTAAAGTGGTAGAGACATGGCAGAAATCCTACAATGAAGCGGGACCTTGAACTGTTCACCCGTGAGAGGGCGATCAAGAAAAGAGAGCGAGCGGCCCCGTTGAGGGAGTTTGCAGATGAAAAGACACAGAAAGACAGAAGCACAATAACAACAAGTAGGCTATATTTAGGTGTTTTTTTGTAAATAACTGACGGTATCAAGAGGAAGTAAAGTCCCCTGGTTTGTCCCTTATACCCTAACTGCCATGAGAGAACTCAAAATCAAGTTTCCAAAATCAGACACTGAGGTGGTCTTAACGCACCGGCAGATGACAGCGCTGACAAAGTGTGTTTCCCGCAGTGAGACGCTACAATACTAATTGTGGGCTTATCATGTTGATTCGGCCACAACAGAAAAAAGACAAACAAACTCTCGCTCTCTCCAGAGGGGCAGGTCAGCCAAAAAGGCCAAACGGGCCGTTGCCCGGGCAACAATAGCCCGTACCTGTGCACGTCCCTGGCCAGGGCTATTCAATTAGTTTGGAATGGGGGCCGGGAAAAAGATGGCTTGAAATATGAGCAATCATATTATGAGCTTCAGATACAGTACAACAGCATAGTGGAGTGCATATATTGTGTTTAATTCAATCAAACAACATAGCCCCAAGGCCTTTATAGATCTAAATGGCAAGTTCAGAACTCAGTAGACCTACATGTGAAGCTAATTTAACCATCAACATCATTTAATTTAATTTAGGTGAAATGATCTAATCATTCACACAGAGATAGAATAAATGACAGGAGTTGTCACTACAGTAACTATTAGGTGAGTTCGAAACCCGAGCCCGTCCAAGTTTTCAGGCAATGTCTTCCCCTCTATCTCTCAATTTAACACCCTCTCTGGAATAAAGGCACTCTGGCCGAAAAAATAAACTGTTTTTAAAAAAAGGTAGATTATTTTTTAACATTATACTCGAAGGGCCAGCAAATATCCCCCCGGGGCCGGATTTTGCCCACGAGCCACCAATTGAATAGCCCTGCACTACGCCTACATTATAGAATGAAAATACTGCGTTACAAATTAAAATCCTGCATTCAAACTAGGGCTGCTCGATTATGGCAAAAATCATAATCACGATTATTTCTGGTAAATATTGATAGTTAGTAAAAGTTGACTACGCTAGAGACCGGAGGATAAAGACACGGCAACTAAAGCTTCCCTTGTGACGTTTATATGGATTTATTAAACAGACTGCAAGTCACAACACAACCTGGCTGAGGGCTTTTAGGGATGGGGGGTGGGGGCAGGATGTATAATGCAAGACACATTGAGAGCATCATTGCGAAAGGGAATGCAGCAAAATAATCGTTTTTTTCGATTACGTTGTTTTCATAATCTTTGCTAGCCAAAATCGTAATAGAGATTAAAATACGATTAATTGCACAGCCCTAATTCAAACTTTATTTAAGTAAAAGTATGCAAGTATTATCAGAACATTTTACGGCACCCTCTTATGTCATAGTAATGATGGTGCAGTAAAATGTTCCCTGTCAGTGTTTCATTTATGATGTTTCTTGATTATTTTGTATGTTGCATTTTACTGCTGTAAATGTTTAAAGTTGCGCTTGTATAAATGATTATAGATGAGGGAAACTGCTAAATATTAAAATATTTGTGCTTTTTATATACAATACCAGTCAAAAGTTTGGACACCTTCTCATTCAATTGATTTTGTTTATTTTAATTTGTTTCTACTTTGTAGATTAATACTGAAGACATCAAAAGTATGAAAGAACACATATGGAATTATCTAGTTAACAAAAAAGTATGATTTGTATTCTAGATTCTTCAAAGCAGCCCCCTTTTGCCTTGATGACAGCTTTGCACACTCTGGACTTCTCTCAGTCAGCTTCACGAGGATGTTAGTGCAATTAATGGCTCACCAACTTTAAATGTTAACACAGAGAGAGAGATCAATAAAACATAAACACAGATATGGTTGAGATTAATCAATATTTAGTTGCACAACAACAAATAATAATATTGGAGTATATCACCTTGCTTCAACAGCAACCAATCGCGGAAATGCCCCAACGAGTAGCAGTTTTACACAGGCATATATAGCTACTGTAATGAACACACACACACATTTTCCCCTATGAATGCCATACTTGTATATGTTTCAGATGTCGAAAGGTCACTATCTCATGACGTCTTTAACTAACAAAGACTTAACTGTATTATAACCTAAGGCTCTACCGACTGAGCTATGGAGCCTCTTTGTACTTCTGCTCACCCCTAATAATTACGGGGGAGACGATGGGGCCTCTTCTCTGGAAACTTAACTCAATAACACATTTGTCTTAACTAACCATGTGACTAGGCATAAGACTGATATAACAAGACGATGGGGACTCTGACCTGTGTGACCTTAATGAATAAGCGAGAAATACGCTGTAATAAGGAATCTGCCATAACAAGGTCGTCACCTGGAATGGTTTTCCATTAACACGTGTGCCTTGTCCAGTGGCGACTGGTCATTAGGGGCAGGTGGGGCACAGCCCCACCTAGTGTCAGCAGAAAGTATTAAAAATAATGATTACAAAAAAATGCAAAAAATAAATTAAAAAATATATAAAATATATTTTAAGATCATGTTTAATCATCTGATTCGTCTGTACATTGCTGTTTTAGTCTGTGTTCTTCTAATTAGTGTCTACAGTGTGTGCCTATTGAGCTGTTTAGAGCCATGTGGGACAAACCCCGATCCTGCCCCTCCCTCTCTCTGTCTAAGTGAACGGTGACTGTAAAAACTACACTGCGCATGCTCAGAATATTTTCCTATTTAATGTGTGTGGCAAACAAATAATGACCATAGGGGCACTGAGCTGCCATCCCCACCATACGTCATCTCACATCATTCAGAGCTGATTGGCTGTAAGTATGTGTGCCGCGAAAAGTGTGGTGTGTGAAGAGGAGACGAGAGAGCTGCAGTGATGCGTCCTAAAACCCGTAAGTAAGCTGCGCATGGCTTCCCTCGACAAAAAAGCAATGAGATTTCTCCATAGGATTTTAGAAAATAGCTCCAAATAAGGTCTGTGGGAAACGTAGCTGTTAGATAAATGCACGTTTTGTTCAGCCGGATAATATCCACATGTCTACCCTACTTTTATAATTTTCGAATCATAAATCTATTGATTAGATTAGATTTATGATAGACTTTTGAAACTACAAGAAGATAAGGAGGACTTTAACAAAAAAGTAATAGAGATTTTTGTCCAGAGGGATAGGCAAATGGACTTAATCTTCAAGTCAAGGTAAGACTGCAATTTTATTGAAAATGGGATCTTACTAAGAGAGAACAATTCAATATTTAAGGCGAGACAGGGCAGGCAAAAACATCGTTTTTCAAGTACTGGTCAATTTTGAGATTTTGTGCTATTTTGATTCTATAACATGTTTTCTTTCAGGCTTTTGGAAGGACAACGTACAAAATATACATTTAAGTGATTATGTTACTATAGTTTGTCTATTTGTGTCTGTAGATTTCTCCTAAATTCACCAAAAGTTAGCATTCTAACGTAACATAAAGTACCGCGACCGCTGTGTGCACCATGTCAACAGAGATATCGTTGGAAAGCTGTGTCTCTCCTGCACAAACTCATCAGATCCAAATATGGTCATTTCCTTTGTATCAGCAACCAATCGTGAAAGCACAAAGGGGTCTTAAACCAAGAAACAAAATCTCATTGGCTGGTGTCAATTTCTGACAACGTGATTCGTTCAGATGCATCACGTGGTGTGCTAAAACACTTCCTGGTTAGAAAGAATCAGTGCCAGTGCCTCACCAGCCATGAACCTCACTGCAGAAGCTATAGACATCTAAGTTTTTTGTGCCCCACCACTTTTGTATAAAAACGCTACTGGCCTTGTCAAGAGTCAATTTGTGGAATTACTTGCTTTCTTAATGTGTTTGAGGTAGGGTTAGTGCACAGTGGAGAGCCCTATTTGACTACTGTTGTAATCCATATTATGGCAAGACCCACTCAACTCAGTGAAGAGAAACGACCGTCCATCATCACTTTAAGAAATGAAGGCCAGTCGATCCGGAAAATAGAACTTTGAATGTATACTCAAGTGCACTCACAAAAAACACAGAACGCTATAATAATTCCATGTGTTGTTTTATAGTTTTGATGTCTTCAGTATTAATCTACAATGTAGAACGAATTTAAATAAATAAAAAACGTGGTCCTGTGTCCTTGATCCTCTATCCTGAGTCCTGGACTTCGAGTCGTTGCTGAACCTGTCTCTGCGGTCCTGCCTGACTCTCATCATACTACTTCCCTGATGGCTCCCACAGGATTGTTGACATCTGTAGTGGACATTTTTATCTTGCGTATATGCTTAAACCAAATGCTTCTCATAACATTGTCTAAAACACCTATATGTGCTGTTTTATTCTCATACTCTAATATGGGTTTTTATTCCCAAGCGCTTCAAGGCCACATAGCTGATTGTTAGACTAGGGTGAGACTCACACAAAGTCACACGAGAACTTCCCTGGTTCTGAGACACTATCTACAGCTCAAGGACAGGGGTCTAATAACAATGAGACCGTGTGAAGACAGATTTCTGAACTTCCCTCCCTTTCCTGTATATAAGCTTTGCTATTATATTGAACTACGCACACTCCTGCAGACTATTTTATACTCTGTGAGACCTGTGACTCTGTATTGCGTTTTATGTATTTGAAGCTTCAAATAAATTAACCAGAAAGACAACTCTGTCCGTTTCACCATTTATTTGTTTAACCACTCTGACTTGTACTCTCCAGTATTGAGCTTGGATTTCCATAACAATTGGCGCTGCGAGCAGGGTCTCTGCAAGTTCGATTGGGGACACCTACGGACGCTGGGGGTCGCTCCAGGATCTTCGGATTCTCCTCTACCTCGACAGAAACCGTACGGGACGAGAGGACCAGCGCCGGGGGTGGAACCGATTGACTTCACGAGATCCAACGAACTCAAAAGGCTTTCAATACTCGGTGAGATGTACAGTGTCTAAATTGTTTAAAGTTAAATGTAATTAAACTCCATGACATCTATGAGAGGGACTGCTCGAAAGTAGGATATTTGGGATATCCGTCGTAGCCTGGGTTTACGATCAGTTTTTGTGTGATTTGTACGAGAACAAATATCACATCACCGACGGGTGACAACGAGTGTTTTGATAAACACGGAGTGTTTAGGTAACACTTTAAAGACTTTGTTATGGGAGCAAAGCAGAGTAGGAGGATTGTACCACCTCCTGAGAGTCGAATTGTAGATGTCATGCGAGCAAAACACGGTGAAAACAGTCTGTCTAAATTAAATATATGGACGGAAATGTTCGGATTTCCTAAGGGAGGTTCTTTGAGTAAATTAAAAATCAAAAACCTAAGAGATAAATTACAAGAATGTGAGGATGGAATGAAAAAGAAGAGTAAAATTAAAGTAAAAGACTTAGAAGAACTAGACACTCACAGAAAGTGTTTGAAATACTGGGAAGAGGAGGCAGAGTGCCGTGAAAGAAGGCAATTGGCCGCAGCAATAAAAAAGATACAGGCTGACGATAAGGAAGAAAAAAAGTGTTTTCTGCTTCCTCCCACGTACAAACCACACACTTCTCTCTATCCTCTTTGCACAGGCGTGGGTGACCCTCTCCTCGACTGTGGGTTTCCGTTCCCTCCCCTTCTTCCCCCCGGTCTACTGCCGGCTGAGGAAGCTGGTGGGGGGGCTGCTGCTGGAGAAGAGGTCCGCATACCGCCCCCCGCCAAAGCAGCTGCAGAGGAAGACAAACTGAGAGTGAGCAGAGACGAAGAGAGACAGAGAAAAGAGGATGGAAAAGAAAAGGCAAGACTGGAGAAGATCCGGGCCAAGGAAGAGAAAAAGGAAAGAGAAGCGAGGAAAGCAGAGGAATATAAAAGAAAGCACCTCCGCAGGCAGGAGGACAACCAGGGGTACAACCAGAGCGACGAGGAGGACGAAGAGTTTAATCTCGCCTGTCCCATGATCCAGGTGGCTGGACATGCCGGTACATCACTCGTCTACCGCCCATGGACCATATCAGAGATGAAAGAAATATCAAAGGATCACCTCCCAGATGTTGAGTTAGGAGGTGCTAAATTCGCTGTAGCACTCCGCATGTTCTGTAGACAATTCTCCCCCACCATGCCGGAGATAAAGAAATTGTTGACTCTGAGAATGGGTCCGACACACGCCAGCCATTTCACCCATCTACTGGGAGGTTATCAGCGCATGAGGGCCACCAACTGGGAGGATGTCCTGAACGTTGGCTACCGCGATGCTTTGACCGCCCTCGAGGCCGAAATAACTACAAAGTTCCCCGCCAAAGTCGACATGTCAAGGATCTATGCATGCAAGCAGAACCCGGAGGAAACAGTAAATGACTATTACCACCGCTTAGAACAAGTGTTCATCGAGAACAGCGGCATTATCAAACAAGAGGAAGGGGAACAAGCCGTATTAGGAGTCTGGGAGACACACCTCAGCAACGCTTTCCTCAACGGCCTACCCCGGCTATTTCTGCATCGGTGCGAAACTCCTGCATTGGTGTAATGGACGGTGCCCGGCTGGAAGAAATTCGCCGACATGCCGTGCATGCCGAGAAACGCCTCTCAGAAGAAAAAGCCAGTGAGGAAAAGAAACGCCGCGACCGCAAAGACAAGGCCCAGCTGACCATGGTCCAGGCTGTTACAACCGCCTGGACCCAAAGTGATGGGAACCGAGGAGGACGAGGTCGGGGAGGAAGGAGAAAAGGCAAACGAGGAGGAGGAGGCCGGACCAACCGAAACGGCGAGGATCACTGTTTTAACTGTGGGGAGACGACTCATTGGATGGGTGATTGCCCACACGAAAAGAAGGAAAATAACTTTCAATCAAAGAAATCGCGCCATAACAAAGGCAATTCTTCAAACTGACATCAGCTGAGGGAGGGAGTGGGGGAGGAAGGAATTCGGTCGGAGGAGACGGAACCACTGCCAGCAGCAACGAACAAGGGAAGTGACAAACACACACACATCATGCAGGCTATTGAGAAATTGGAAGATTTAGAGAAAATGTCTGTAATTGAAAAGGGTACATATTTGAAATATGACACTGAAACAGCATTTAAGAAATTTCCCACACTAACTTTAGCTATCATGGGGGTAAATGTTACATTTTTGGTTGATTCTGGAGCTACACACTCTGTGTTAAAAAGGGCAGATCTGCCAGATTGCAAATTTAGTGGAAGATTTATTCACTCAATAGGAGCAGCTGGGGTAACTGTGAAGGAGAAGTTTTCGATACCACTTCAGTGTAAAGATAACGGTGATGACAGTCATCCATTTCCCACATCAGTCAAACACAGTTTCCTTTTATCATCGGTCTGCCCAATAAATTTACTGGGCAGAGATCTGATTCTCCGGTTCGGCTTAGACCTCATTTCCACAAATGAGGGTCTTAAAGTCCGACGGCCATCAACATTGATGGTTCAGAACCCCACATTTGATGATAAAGAACTGCTGAATGTGTACCAATGGCTGTTGACATATCCTGATTCTCAGGAGTTGTTGCGTTTGACTCATCAACGTGTTTTTCCACCTGCTGTGTTCATGGAAACTTCTCATTTGCATTGTATGGCTAACGTGGTTGATGAACCATGTAAAGACTATGATGAGAGTTTTCTGCTGGAATGCCTGAATGATGAGCTCATGCTTAAAACTATGTATTGGAATTCGCTGTGCAGCGGTATTTCTGTTACACTCACACCCACACAACACAAGCTGTATCAAATCCCAGGGGCGGTCCCACACATTTCACTAGTCAGGGGCCCCACTGATAAATGGAGAGATTTGGGTCCAATCGTTAAAGACTGGGAATCTAGTACTGATTGGACTAGCACAGACGACCCGCTGATTGAGTATTCCTCATCACATGACGTGTTTAAGTACAGCATCGACTGCTCAGTTCATGTACTGCGCTCACTGACTATCACAGGCAATGATGACTATGTTAACCCCGTTGCTGAGATACCGGAGTTCTCATTTTTCAGTCATATTTCTGAGCTCCCTGACGCGCTAAAAACAGTGCCTCAAACACTGTGGGCAGCCCATAAATATGACGTAGGGTTGATTCGCTCTGCGGAGCCTGTAGTTATCACTCCTAAGTCCACGTTCCGTCCAAATCAACCCCAGTACCCATTGAAACGTGAAGCTGTTGATGGCATTCGGCCAGTGTTTACCGCTCTGCTTAAACAAGGGGTAATTATTCCGTGTAAAGATTCACCGGTCCGCACTCCAGTGTTTCCTGTCAAAAAGATCAGAGACAAACCTCCTGACGAGTGGAGATTTGTCCAGGATTTACGAGCTGTAAATGCAGCTGTGCACGCCCGTGCGCCCGCTCGTCCCAAATCCTTATCTGATTCTTTCCCAAGTTCCAGCCTCTGCAGCATTTTTTACTGTCATAGACCTCTCAAATGCATTTTTCAGTGTCCCTGTACACAAAGACAGCCAATTCTGGTTTGCATTTGAATATGATGGTAAACCTTACACATTCACACGTTTGTGTCAAGGCTACTGTGAATCTCCTACTGTGTACAACCAGGCATTGTGTACAAGTTTGGCCTCTCTCCAAGTTTCTAAAGGCACTGCTCTCATCCAGTATGTTGATGACCTCATGATTTGCGCACCCACAGCAGAACAGTGTGAGGCTGATACTATTGCTTTGTTAATGCACCTCGCAGACGAGGGCCACAAGGCCAGTTTGTCAAAACTCCAATATGTACAAAGAACAGTTACATTTTTGGGTCATGTCATTTCAGGAGAGGGGAAAACGCTTTCAGATAAGCGTATTGCATCATTGGCTGCTCTGCCAAAACCTGTCACTAAGCGACAGATGATGTCATTTTTGGGTTTTTGTTCATACTGCAGGTCATTCATTCCAAACTATTCTCCAATCGAGTTGCCACTGCGCACTATCACGCACGTCAATGGTTTGAAACCTACAGATCACCTTATATGGACACCGGAAGCCGACGAAGCCTTCATTAATATGAAGCTGGCTCTCCAATCCCCACCGACTCTAAGTCTACCTGATCACACCAAACCTTTCACTCAGGCAGTGGATGAACGACATGGGTGTATGACCTCAGTTCTCCTTCAAGATCATGGAGGAAAACAGAGGCCTGTTGCCTATTTCTCCTCCAAGCTAGATCCTGTAGCTGCTGGCCTGCCTAAATGTCTCCGTGCAGTAGCTGCTGCTGAGAAAGCGCTAAACTCCTCACGTGACATTGTGGGATATGCACCTTTGACCCTGTTAGTTCCACATGCTGTTTCACTCATCCTCTGTGAACAGAGAACATCACACCTCTCTGCTGCACGTTACCTTAGGTATCACACATGCCTGTTGGACATGCCTAATGTTTATGTCAAACGATGTAACACTCTGAATCCAGCGTCTCTTATGCCTTTGCCTGAAGACGGTGACGAACACGACTGTGTTGCCGAACTTTCCATTGTGTGCACACCTAGACCGGACATAAAAGACGTTCCTCTGACGAACGCTGACCTCATTTTGTATGTTGATGGGTCTGCCTTTCGCGACCAAGGGGGCACTAATCGGGTGGGTTTTTCTGTTTTTTCAGATTCTGCTGTACTCCGTTCTGGACCGCTTCCATGTCACCTCTCAGCACAAGCAGCAGAGCTCATCGCACTAACTGAAGCCTGCACGTTTGCAGAAGGCAAAACCGTGACTATTTACACTGACTCACGCTATGCTTTTGGGGTAGTACACGATTTTGGGGCAATTTGGAAGTGTAGACAATTTCTGAAATCTGATGGCAAACCAGTACTTAACCATGTACTGGTTGCAGGCTTACTAGACGCCATTCTGCTCCCATCTGAAGTTGCAGTATGTAAATGTGCCGCACACGCAAGCAGTACAGACCCAGTTTCCCTAGGAAATGCGTCTGCTGACTCAGCCGCAAAGGCAGCTGCTCTGATTCCTCTCGCACCTCACGCACACTCATTTGTTAAAATCCCTGTCTCCTCCGTCACTGACAAAATGTCATCACTGACTTCCATGCAGCAGCTAGCTACACCAGTTGAGAAGGCTCAGTGGAAGGCTGCTGGGGCTGTGTTTGACCCAACCTCCAGCATCTGGGTTGGTCCAAATTCCAATCCATGTCTCCCAAGACATTTCTTCCCTCATTTTGCTAAGTTGACACATGGGTTGGATCATGTGTCAAAAGGGGGGATGTTAGAGGCTATCAATCAGGAGTGGTTCACAAGGGGGTTCACAGTAACAGCTCAAAAGCACTGTGAAGCATGCCTAATTTGCATTATGCAAAATTCTGGTAGACCAGTAAAGGTTACAGGACCCGGAGCACATCCACCTCCCACCAGGCCATTTGAGCACCTAATGCTGGATTTCATTGAGCTTAGCCCATCAGAGGGTAAGAAGCACTGTCTGGTGGTGGTGGACATGTGGTCCAAATGGGTTGAAGCTTTCCCAGTAAAAGCACAGACAGCAAATGCTGTGGCAAAGGCACTACTGAGGGAAATCATTCCTAGATGGGGACTACCAGACAAAATTTCTAGCGACAACGGTTCACATTTTGCTAATGAGGCCATTACGCAGATAGGAGAATACATGGGCATGGACATCAGAAAGCATTGTGCGTATCATCCACAGAGTGGGGGTGGGGTGGAAAGAGAGAACGGCACAATAAAAAACAAACTAGCAAAATGCTGTGCAGACACAGGTCTGTCATGGACACAAGCTCTGCCCATTGTGTTGATGTACATGCGGATGCGGAAAAGAAGGAGGAGTCAACTCAGCCCATTTGAAATCCTTTTTGGGGCTCCTCCACAGATTGGACTCAAGGCTCCAGGATGTCCTCTTCCCTCCACAACTTTGTGTGAGGATGCTATGTTGTCATATTGTGTTAACCTGTCATCCACTTTAGCAGACATCCGACGTCAGGTAGCCGCAGCCTTACCTACCCCTGCCACTGGTCCACTTCACCATCTCCAACCCGGCGACTTCGTGCTGGTCAAGGATTTCCGGAGAAAGAGCTGGAAATCCAATCGTTGGCAAGGTCCCTACCAGGTGCTTCTCGTCACCCAGACGGCGGTCAAGGTCGCTGAGAGAGCTACGTGGGTCCACGCCAGCCACTGCAAGGTCGTAGTCACAGGAAAGGAGAAACGGTAGAAACGGAAGATGACAACAAGTGACGTGTCCTAGTCACCAACGGAAGATGACAACAAGTGACGTGTCCTAGTCACCAACGGAAGATGACAACAAGTGACGTGTCCTAGTCACCACCAGCACCACACTTGCACTACATACACCAAAACAAAACACACACTACACACAAGGTGTCACGAGCGAGTGCCAGCTGAGCGGTTCCATATGCTCTCTGGTTCCTCGTTTGTGTTATCGGTGTGCGGAGTCTGACTGTCCGTGTCACAAAATCGACCGAGGGAATACACACACACACCCCATGGAGCATTCCCGCCTCGTGATGAGGGCTCGCCTGGAAAGAAGACAACGCAACCGTGAGCAATGTGGAAAGTGCGGATACTACTGGAGAGCCTGGACAATCATAGAATGGTTCCTCTGCATACTTGCCATGATAGTTGTGTTAGGACTAGTCCTATATTTTATGTATCCATGGTCAGCACACAGCATGTCAGCCAAAATCGAGGTATCTAAGAGGTACATGGGGAAAGCAGGGCGAACCACATGGGCAGAGGGGCTGGTCAAGACAGGGATTGGTAACATTACTCTAAGGATGGGGAAGATAGCACAGTGCAGTTAGACCCGTGCGACTACATGCATTGCTCCGACCCTAAGAAACTGGGGTGGGCAGACGCCTACATATGCTATGTCGAAGATGACAGTCACACCGCCACTCACTGCTCGGGGGGCTGGGCTTTTGTTTTATGGACCACCGCGTACACCGATTGGGGTTATACCCTATGGGAAGACAAAACAAACATCAAAGGGAGATTGTCTATCTCCAAGGTCAATTCATCGAGCCCCGTTATCCTGTTGCAACTACAGGCTGCCCAGATATCAGACAGGGGTTATTATGTTGTCTGTATGTATGTATCCGGCGCCGACCCGTGTGGCACATTTTACATAGACATCGCGCCCAAAACTCAGACCCCCTTGCCAGAGAGAAAGGGTAAGCAGCCTTTGACGCAACTGTTGACATCCATAGGTACATCTACATTTCTAAAACGTAACCTATACATAGGCAATAACGACCATAGCAACATTGATGTGGTTCAGACCAGTAATGGGATCACCGGTAACGTCTGGTGGCACACTCTGAGATCATTCTTGCAGGCCGCAGGACAAAATGGGTCATGTTATGCATGCACCCTTTTCCCCCAGGACTCATCAATGTCCGTGCCAGTTCGTCCGCGCTCTCTGACCCAGGTTGAACACCTCTGTGCGTTTATGGCTATGACAAGGCCCATCAAGGGTGAAGACCGCGTAACCGAGTGGCGTTATGCCAGGCCGCTTCCCCCACCATGCACTAATCGGTCTAACTCCCCTTTGCGTGCATCTACGTTTGATATCACATACGCAAAGTACCAACCCGTGAGCCATGTGCACCCCAGCCATTTGAGAGGGATGAAACACACACTCTGCATACAGAGAGTGTACCACAAGACGTCTCTTACACCACCTTATTTTTTCCTAGGCACTACTACTGGTTGTACTCGTATCCTACGGAACACGTGCAGTTACGGTGTTTACAATATCTCGTATTGTCGCATATTCGGGGTCTCTGGAAGAATCCTTTCTAACGTAGCATTCCCTGATGTTAACCATATTTCCCTCCAACTGGCCTGGCCCAGTGATGCTGGGTTCAGCGTGCCACAAGATTACGTTTGGTTGTGCGGCGACAAGCTCTATCAAGTTCTGGCTCCCCTCTGGATAGGTACATGCACTCTAGTGGATTTGAATCCAGCAGTCACTGTCCTCACGTCCTTAATGTACACCACACATCATTACCCAGAGTTCCAACACCCCGACCACCACAAGGTAAAAAGAGATCTGACGTCCGCTGGAGCTAAATTCATTGGCGGCCTGTTCCCATGGTGGGGTACAGTAAACAATGCCCATAACATAGATAACTTACACGTTCGGCTGGAGAACCTCACTTACGAGACGACGCAAGGCTTCCAGGCATTGACCCCATTCATAATAGCCTCTAGGAACATGCTCATGCAGCACCAATTTGCTCTTGACCTTTTGTTCGCCTCAAAGGGTGGCCTGTGTCATGTGATCGGTGACTCATGTTGCACTTACATCCCCGACGCCACCAAGAACATCACGGACACCGTGCTGCATCTTAACAACCTGTTAGCCGACATGAAAGCGGATGACATATCCAACACAGGGGGCTGGGACTGGTGGTCCTGGCTTACATCAGGCGGGTGGGAAGCATGGCTGGCTAGGATAGTTACACCCGTGGCGATCATTTTCGGCCTATTAATCAGTTGTACCTGTTTGATTATCCCAATACTGAAGAAGTGCGTTTCCAGCATGGTATCCTCAGCTTTCGTTCAGTATACTGCTATTCCATTACACGGCAATCCTTTGCGCCACAGTGAGATAGACCAGATAGAATCAGAAGAGTCTGATTCCGACACTACAATGTAATCCATGTGAATCCTCCTTTTATGCTTACATTATATTGGAGTCTGTCCTCCACAAAAACAGCCAGTTTTCTATGATATATTTGTGATGTGTTAACTTAAACCAGCGATGGAGTGTATTCATTGATGTGTTATATCAGTCTATCCTGTCATTTGTTATTTTTCATTGATCAAGTATGATCAAAAGGGGAGAATGTAGTGGACATTTTTATCTTGCGTATATGCTTAAACCAAATGCTTCTCATAACATTGTCTAAAACACCTATATGTGCTGTTTTATTCTCATACTCTAATATGGGTTTTTATTCCCAAGCGCTTCAAGGCCACATAGCTGATTGTTAGACTAGGGTGAGACTCACACAAAGTCACATGAGAACTTCCCTGGTTTTGAGACACTATCTACAGCTCAAGGACAGTACAGGGGTCTAATAACAATGAGACCGGTGGTGAGTTCTCAGTGTTTCTGCAGGATCCACTCACTGATTTCACTTGTTTGTTCATTCAGGAACTGCTGCTGCTGAGTGTCAGCGTGAACTTAAATCCACCCTGAAGGAGAAGTTCCAGTGTGTGTTTGAGGGCATTGGTAAAGAAGGACACCCAACCCTTCTGAACCAGATATACACAGAGCTCTACATCACAGAGGGGGGGTCTGCAGAGGTCAATGATGAACATGAGGTCAGACAGATTGAAACAGCATCCAGGAAACCAGACCGACCAGAAACACCCATCAGACAAGAAGACCTCTTTAAAGCCTCACCTGGAAGAGATGCACCAATCAGAGTGATGACAAAGGGAGTGGCTGGCATTGGGAAAACAGTCTTAACACAGAAGTTCACTCTGGACTGGGCTGAAGGCAAAGCCAACCAGGACATCCAGTTCACATTTCCATTCACCTTCAGAGAGCTGAATGTGGTGAGACAGAACAAGTTCAGCTTGATGGAACTTGTTCATCACTTCTTCCCTGAAACCAGAGACGCAGGAATCTGCAGGTTTGATCAGTTCTCGGTTGTGTTCATCTTTGACGGTCTGGATGAGAGTCGACTTCCTCAACACTGAGATCCTGACTGATGTCACAGAGTCCACCTCAGTGGAAGTGCTGCTGACAAACCTCATCAGGGGGAAGCTGCTTCCCTCTGCTCGCCTCTGGATAACCACACAACCTGTTCTGCTTCGTCCATCTGAGCGTTCAGGAGTTTCTGGCTGCTCTTCATGTCCATCTGACCTTCATTGACTCTGGAGTCAACCTGCTGTCAGAAGAACCAACAACCTCCCAGCAGTCTGAAGTCAAACCGGAACTAACACATCTCTACCAGAGTGCTGTGGACCAGGCCTTACACAGTCCAAACGGACACCTGGACTTGTTCCTCCGCTTCCTCCAGAAACTCCTACGAGGCCTGCTGACAGAGACAGGAAGTAGCTATTAGACCATTAAGGAAACAGTCCAGTACATCAAGAAGAAGATGGATGAGGGTCTGTCTGCAGAGAGAAGCATCAACCTGTTCCACTGTCTGAATGAACTGAATGATCATTCTCTAGTGGAGCAGATCCAACAGTCCCTGAGTTCAGGACAACTCTCTGAACATCTGTTTCCTGCTGAGTGGTCAGTGTTGACCTTCATCTTACTGTCATCAGAAGAAGATCTGGACGTGCTATGTAGGTGAACACACAACTATCCAGATGAAATGTGTTCTTATTAACTCGGCAACAAAAAACTTTGTAAAAAGTTTCTGATTCCTCCTCAGACTGAGTGACTGTAAGCTGTCAGAGAGAATCTGTGAAGCTCTGTCCTCAGCTCCCAGTCCTCTAGTCTGAGAGAGCTGGACCTGAGTAACAACAACCTGCAGGATTCAGGAGTGAAGCTGCTGTGTGCTGGACTGCAGAGTCCACACTGTACTCTGGAAACTCTCAGGTTAGTGTAGAGCTGTTCAGCTTTTTGTCTGAGAGAGCTGAGTTACAATGCAAGTTATATTTTGAAACTTTTTTGTGTGTGCTTTGTGTGTGTTCAGTCTGTCAGGCTGTCTGGTCACAGAGGAAGGCTGTGTTCCTCTGGCTTCAGCTCTGAGCTCCAAGCCCTCCCATCTGAGAGAGCTGGACCTGAGCTACAATCATCCAGGAGACTCAGGAGAGAAGCTGCTGTCTGCTGGACTGGAGGATCCACTCTGGAGACACTCAGGTACGGACAGACGGACAGGTGGACAGAGAGACGGACGGACAGACACTTTCCGTCACTAACTGAAGGACTCTGCTTCCTGTGTAATGGTGGATATGAATGAAGTTGAGTATGTGTTTCTTCCTGCAGGATGGACCATGGTGGACCTCAGTGGTTGAAACCTGGTCTGAGGAAGTGTGAGTGTGTTTTCAGTTTGATTCATGAAAGCTGCATATGTTACACTGCACATGAGATCCACAAACACAACAAAGTGAACACAGCGATCCAACAGAACCAATACAATTACATTTCTTAACAGAAAGCTCACTTCTTCTCCCTGTCGTTAAAGAAATAAATAAAACCTGCTCCTTTCACAAAAAACCCAGTCTGCTCTTCCTACAGTATACGTGTTAGTAGCACCAGTGATTTGAACTTATCAGGTTTCCACCTGCTGCATTTAAAGAAGAAGACTGAAAGTAACGTCTCTGAGCTCCAGGAAAAGTGCTTTATAAATACCATGAATTGTATTATTGGTATAAATCAGGGGTGCCCACACTTTTCAGCTTGAGAGCTACTTTTAAAATGACCAAGCCCAAAAGATCTACCTACAGGGCCGCCCCTCCCCAATCTGTGTCACGAGCACGGGGGGGGGGTGCTAGTAGACTAAAGGGCAGATAAACTGTGGCGCCGCATAAGCGCATGATAGTGCGCCGCATTTGCGCTTCAGATGAGGAGGTGAGGCCCCCTCATAACTGCATGAACCCGTATGGCACAATACAACTCAGACTGGCTTACCTGTACGTCAATCAAGTGGCAAATGCCATAGTAAGGATGGATGATAGGCTTCCTTTTTTTTTTTAATGCCATGCGATCTACCCACACTACCTTTGCGATCGACGTATTGGGCACCCCTGGTCTAAATGAAAACCAAAAAGCAGATTCAGGCAGTTCGTCTACCTGTTCCACGTATTGTGCTACACATAAATATCATTTAAAACATTTTCCTGTTAAAGCTTCTTCATATTAGATGTGGACTCTTTGGATAGTGACAGTATATCAACAGCTGGACGCTGATGCTGTTTCCCTTTTCTCCTTCTTTATTTTACAACATTAAGTATTAGGTCTGAGTTCATTGATTGATCACCTACTGATGAAGATCAGGTTGTTAGACATCATTCACAGTGAATATGAGACGTCATTTTGAATGATTTCCTGTCAGTGATTGTCAGTAAAGTTGTTAATAAATAAACTAGGGCTGTCCCGAATACCATTTTTCGGGCTCCGGATATTCGGTATTAATCAGCAGCGAATATTCGGATATTCGGTGTGCTCGCGGGGGGACGACTTCATTTTTGGGAAGGTTCGGTTTGCGTTCACACAGGCACAATTCAAACGGACTATAAACTTTAAACACAAGTCATGTGCACAGAAATGCTGCTCAACAATTGGTCAGACATTAAGGGGGGGTAAAAAGGCAAATCCCGGCAATTTCTACCGTAGCCTCCGCCATGGAGCATCGGCAGGTGACATGCTGCTGTTAATCTGGAGATCAACAGCCTCTAGCAACGGCGCATATGATTATACAATCAGACAATGTGCGATAACAAACATAACCCATATGAGAGACGTTCTGCAGTAAAGAGGGATGTTTCACTGACGACAGGTGGCTCTGACTTTTATGTATAGTTGACGAAGCATTTTTACTTTACACAACACTGTTCAACTCTTCATTCTGCTTCACTCTTTCGCTAAAGATTTTGAAGACATCAGCGTTCTTGTGACTCGTAAATACTACGCTTCCTATGTTCTGGTGCGGACTGCGTTCACACCAGCGATGAACCGCTCCAGAGTTCACTAGCAAGTGGTCCGAGACCACCTGTTTTAAGCGGACCGGTTGTTTAGTTCACTTCAGAGGTCTCGGACTGTGTTCACACCGACCCAAACGAACCGCATCAAGCGAGTAAACGCACCAGTACAATACAAGGCTGGTGTGAATGTGACCTATGTCTATAACGTTTAAAAAAAAAAAGAATAACCAAATTTGAAAACCGAATAGTAGGCCAACGACCGGATATTCGAGTACAGCCGTAAAATGAACAGATGATAACCTGCAGCTGTGTTCTCTCCATCAGATGCCTGTGAACTGGAGCTGGACCCAAACACAGCTCACAGGAGACTCAAACTGTCTGAAGACAACAGGACGGTGACATCTGAGGAGGAGGAGTGGCCATATCCTGATCATCCAGGGATGTTTGAGAAGGAGCCTCAGCTGATGTGTAGAGAAGCTCTGACTGGCCGCTGTTACTGGGAGGTCGAGTATAGAGGAGAGGTTTATATATCAGTGACTTACGGAGGAGACAGAGAGGACTGTAGGTGTGGAGGGAATGATCAGTCCTGGAGTCTGGAGTGCTCTGGTGATCTTGGTCATTACTCTGTCAGTGATGGTTACTCTGTCTGCCACAATAACGTAAGAACAACCTTCTCCTCCGTCCTCTTAGCCTCCCGCTACCCCCCCCCCCCTTTGGTAGAGCAGCAGTGTATCTGGATCATCCTGCTGGCTCTCTCTCCTTCTACAGAGTCTCCTCTAGAGACAGACTGATCCACCTCCACACCTTCAGAACCACATTCACTGAACCTCTCTATGCTGGGTTTGGCTTTGGGTTTGAGTTGTTGACTGGGTCTGGGTACAGGCCTCTTCCTGCGTCAGTGTCTCTGTGTCCTCTGAAGGGCTGAGAGTCTTTCCTATGGACAGAAACTGACTGCAGATCAGCTGCTGAAGTCAGCTCGGTGTGTTCACCATCACACACACACACACACACACACACACACACACACACACACACACACACACACACACACACACACACACACACACACACACACACACACACACACACACACACACACACACACACACACACACACACTTTAGGTCTAATAATATGAAATAATTGGTAATTTCTTCAATGTTTGGATTATACTGCAATGTAATGAGAGTTTTACTGTCCCATATCTTCTTACGTTTCTAAATACTTTCAATAAAATATTTTCTTTTCATTCAGGCACTTTTGTCTTTCCTACGTTTCGTTAAGTAGCACATTTAAAAACAGCACAGTTTGACTAAAGAGCTTTACAAAGAGATAAGTTATAGAAAAGAGAAGAACAGTACTAAACTCTTCATGGACTAAAGTTCAATTCTGTCTTTTAAGAATAAGCTATGCATCAAACTCTCATTTGTTCTGTGTAATCAGAGTCTGTGACTCTAACTGTACTGAAGAGTAAACGGTGGTAAGGAAGTCTGTGTTCATATCCTGGCACCTAACATGGATGTTCACCCTCCAACATGAATTTGGGAGCCAGCCAGGAGGGACGGGACTCTGGGACCTGTATGAAGGACAGCTCGCTCTAATGTAACACGGGTAAATTGTCAGGGTTAGGCAAGAGTGCGGATACCAAACGCAGTACAAACAGGGAGGCAAGTAAAGGCAAGCATTTATTTAAGGTCACCTATCATGATCCACTTCTTCATGTCTCTTCTACATCACCATGTGTCCCCTCTTCTTCATGTCTCTTCTACATCAACATGTGTCCCCTCTTCTTCATGTCTCTTCTACATCAACATGTGTCCCCTCTTCTTCATGTCTCTTCTACATCAACATGTGTCCCCTCTTCTTCATGTCTCTTCCACATCAACATGTGTCCCCTCTGTGGAAAGAGACTCTGAACGTTTCAGGAACAAAGATTCTCCCTCTTTTTGTCCTGATCCATTTCTATAAAAAGCTGTCTGAAAATGAGCTGATCAGATTTTGGCCACTTTATGATGTCATAGATGTTTTGGGTTGTTTAACCATTAGCTAATCACCAACCAAGGTAACGTGCAGACATGGAGTGAACACCTTTCAAATAAAACAGAAAACATACAGATCATGACATAAGAGCCTTACATTTCTTTGTAAAAGTCTGTGTTCTGTATCTACCAAAAGTTACCTGACTTGTTAGGCCTCAAATCAGTGGAACATCAGACACAGGTGCCATTTTATTCAAATTCAGCTGATTCTGGTTGTGTTTGAGTGCAGAAATCTAGTCACTCTGAGTTCATCCACATTTAACTATTAATGTTATGTGTAACATTTCCAGTTTAACATTTTAAAAACCATTCAACCATAGTTACATATTAAGTTGAGTAATTCCAGAACTGTGTAATTGTTATCAAGGTAAAGGTGTGTTTTCTCTGGTGTCGATAACAGTAATAATAATTGGTCAGCGTCGTCTGCCAGAAGCTGTCGTAAAATAACTTTGTATCCAGTTTTAAATCACATTTTTAACATATCTTTACCTCGAGGAGCTGACAGCAAGATCTGATATCTCTTTTTTGTTTGGAGTCAGAACGTGACAGATTGAACTTATATTGAAACAAAATCTAAAAAAACAATGACCTTTTGCTATTTCTTTAATATTTTTGAATCGTACCGTAATACAATAATTGTAAAACTGTGATGTTTCTTTAACTCTGAATACAATATTCTTAATCTTGAGAGCTAGCTTTTGTTCATTTAATCAGTTTCGCCCTTACTAAGTATTAACAGAGCAAATTTAAAAAACAGCATCCATCTGATTACACGTCAGCACCGCTAAGCTAAAGGTGGCTAATATTGGGCTATAAAGAAACTACAGCACGGTCACATGACTTCACGTCACCACTGCTAAGCTAAAGGTGGCTAATGTTGGGCTATAAAGAAACTACAGCACGGTCACATGACTTCACGTCACCACCGCTAAGCTAAAGGTGGCTAATGTTGGGCAATAAAGGAACTACAGCACGGTCACATGACTTCACGTCACCACCGCTAAGCTAAAGGAGGCTAATGTTGGGGTATAAAGAAACTACAGCACGGTCACATGACTTCACGTCACCACCACTAAGCTAAAGGTGGCTAATGTTGGGCTATAAAGGAACTACAGCACGGTCTCATGACTTCACGTCACCACCGCTAAGCTAAAGGTGGCTAATGTTGGGCGTGATGATGTTTAGTCGTCCCATTTAGACAATTGTTAGCCGTCGTTTCAAAATTCACCAGTGGGGTATTTACTGATGTAAATACTACTTACTGTCGAACAAAACGTTAAAATCTCTTTAGCTTGTGTTAACCACAGACCTTATTTCAGGCTAACAACCAATACCACATTCACATCATTTTTTTATATTACACTCACAAAGTGTCATAAAATACAACCCTCTCTTTTCTATTGCTTCTATGAATACGGTGATGTGAAAACCCACAGCTGTAAGGTTTTTCTCCAGTGTGAATACGTTGATGTATTATGAGAGAACTTGATGTAGTGAACATTTTCCCACACTCTTCACAGCTGTACGGTTTTTCTCCAGTATGAATAAGTTGATGTGTTTTGAGAGCACTTGATGTAGTGAAAGTTGTCCCACACTCTTCACAGCTGTAAGGTTTTTCTCCAGTATGAATACGTTGATGGGATTTGAGAGTATCTGATCTGGTGAAAGTTTTCCCACACTCTTCACAGCTGTATGGTTTTTCTCCAGTATGAATACGTTGATGGGATTTGAGAGTATCTGATCTGGTGAAAGTTTTCCCACACTCTTCACACCAGTACGGTTTTTCTCCAGTATGAATACGGTGATGGGATTTGAGAGTATCTGATCTGGTGAAAGTTTTCCCACACTCTTCACAGCTATACGGTTTTTCTCCAGTATGAATACGGTGATGTGTTTTGAGATCATCTGATCTAGTGAAAGTTGTCCCACACTCTTCACACCAGTACGGTTTTTCTCCAGTATGAATACGTTGATGTATTTTGAGAGTACCTGATGTAGTGAACTTTTTCCCACACTCTTCACAGCTATACGGTTTTTCTCCAGTATGAATACGTTGATGTATTTTGAGAGCACCTGAATGAGAGAAAGTTGTCCCACACTCTTCACAGCTATACGGTTTTTCTCCCGTGTGAATACGCAGGTGGCTCTTTAAATTTCCAGATGTTGTAAAGGATTTGTCACATTGCTGACAGCTGTGACGTCTCTCTCTTCCTTTCGATTTCTAGAACAGACGGACAGAGAAAGAGAGGAAGTCAATCTAAAAAGCATAAATACACAAGTTAACACAATAAAAACTCACTTAATATAAACCTTGAGTTAACAAAATACTACTTATCAACTGTTTGTGTTTATTATATTTGATACAGTAATACAGCAATATTCTAACCAAAGTATATACCAGAGGTGGGGGACTCGAGAGGACTTTACTTTTTAAAATAAAATATTTGCATTGTACGAAGCCCCTAGAGGGCAATGAAAAAAAAAGAAAAGAGAGAGAAAGTATCTCGTTCGCAGGAGAAAGTAGGAAGTGGAGCGCACAGGAGACAGCCGTTTCATTGCAGACTGTTATGTTTATGTGGGGAAATACATACATTATTTGAGATACATTTCAAACTCTGATTTCATTTTAGGGACATTTCAGCCAGGGGTGTAGAGTTATTTGTTCAAGCACCAGATCGGCAAAACAGGAGAGTCTGTGAACCAGTCTGCCTTGACCTATGTATTCATGTCTGTGACTCAGTATCTGCTGCCCACAGCTGTTTTATAGAAGAAAAACCTCCTTCACTTCATGAAATCTCTGCAGCACCAGGAGGCAGTAACGTGTAACTCAGCAGAATCCCAGAAGAGCAGCACCAGCTGCAAAGAGCTGTGCCTTCACTGTGTTTACCTTCATTTAACGAGTGACCTCAGGCTGCTACGTTTTAACCACACGCACTTCTATACACACACACACACGCACACACACACACACACAGTGAACTGCTCAATTATTCCCCATTTTATGATTTCAAAGCCCCACTCTCCATTGTTGTTAATGTTGAAAATAAAACTTGTTTCATAACCACTGTCTTTTAACTGATTTAAATGCGGAAACTGGGGTTATTCATCAGGATTTCGTAGGACTTGACTTGCTTGACTCTCACCCCAGTAACTTGAGACTTGCACATGTATGACTTACTCCCACCCCTGGTATACAGGAGACAGAGGGAGATGGCATCATGTCACTGCGAGTCTCAGTATGCTCCGTTCGTCTTGTTTTAGTTTTTTTGGTCTAATTATTGTCTAAACTTTGTTGTGTCTGTATAAAACGTCATTTTGAGAGACCATGCTTTTGATCCTGTGGATTACATTTGCCTTCTGCAGACCATGTCTGACCATTCAACTTTCCAAGACACACCTGAGTGACAGCACGAACAGGCGAGGAGCCCCGGCCTCTACGCTAGAAATTCTTGGCATGACGTTAAGACCCTTTTATCTGCCAAGAGAATTCGGGTGTATTTTACTGTTTGTTGTTTACGTGCCTCCCAGCGGCAGAGGACACTGTGTTCACGAGCTACAACTCAGCCACCGATGCACCGGCAATAGTGCTCTGGGACATGAAGCAATGTTGCCTGGAGACTGTGTTACCTGGGTTCCAGCAGTATGTTAGGGATCACAGCAGGAAAGACAATATCCTGGACAAATGCTTTGTTAATGATAAAGGAGCCAATAAAGGTTTCTCAATACTCAAATTTCCCCTCCTCGACTCCTATCCTCGATACTTAGTCCCGCCCACAGGAGATGCCAGCGGAGGACTGAGGAGGGGAACCGAGGAGAGAGGAGGGGAAGCAGCAGGCGGTTAGAGAGAGATGAGAACTCCTCTCCTCTGAGCGGTCATTTTAAAGAGACGTCCATTAATGATGACAGGAGGCACAGCAGCCCTCAGTCTGATGGACAGATGTTTCAGAATCAAAAAAGTATGAGAGCACTCTCATAATAACGTAACACAATCAGAGACTGGATATATCCCCCCCCTCTCTCTGGGTGCTGAAATGGGGAATTGAAATTACGGGCCAAAAGTTGTATTTACAAGTAGGCTATTAAAAGAGGACACCAAACCAACTGAGACCCGTCTGTCCGCACTGTACAACACACACTCACTGTACAACACACACACCTACTACAGCTTGTAAAGCATAATCAGGCTACAGCCGTTGTGTATTTTATTATGTGAACCACTAAATGGTCTTCGAAAAATATCGACTAAAGCAAATAAAGAGAGTAGGCCTGTTATACTGAGTGATATATATTATACACTAGCGGTGTAACGGTATACGTACCCGTACCGTTCGGTTCACGTGTGTACCGAACGAATATAGCGTTAAACGTAAAAAAATTGAGAACGTGAACAACTTCTTGGAAGCAATCTCAGGTGATGCGTCGCAGCATTCAGAGTAATTTGCTCACATTGGGTTCAACGCTTCATAGAGCGAGCAAGTCATTTCATTGGACGAGAGGCATACTATGAGAGCTGGTCAGAGGGATGCGTTCAAATTTAGTCAGTCATTTGTCAGTCTGGCTCCAGCAACCCCAAGCGTCTGTTCTCCACCATCAGCAAACTTCTCAAACCCTGTGACAACGCCACCTCATCCTTCACCACCGAACAGTGCAACTCCTTCCTCTCGTTTTTCCAAACCAAAATCAGCAACATTTACAGCAATCTGACACCCTCATCAGCACCCCCCACCTCCCCTCCTGGCACCCCCCCCCCTTCACCTCACAGCCCCTGTCCCACTTCTCCCCTGTGACCCCCATGCAACTGTCCGACTTCATGACTGGAATTAACTCCGCCTGCACACTTGACCCAATGCCCTCCAAATTGGTTAAAGAGAGCCTCCCTGCCATCTCCCAACTCATTGCCACCATCATTAACTCCTCCCTCAGATATGGATCAGTTCCCCCCTCTCTCAAACTGGCTGCTGTCACACCCATTCTCAAAAGACCTGGACTCACACCTGACATCATGTCCAACTTCCGGCCAATCTCAAATCTCCCCTTTCTGTCAAAAATACTTGAACGTGTTGTTGCCTCACAACTTAAAGCCCACCTCAGCTCCAATGATCTCTTTGAGCCATTTCAATCCGGTTTCAGATCAAAACACAGCACCGAAACAGCTCTTCTCAAAATCACATATGACCTCCTCCTCTCCTCTGACTCCGGCAACCTTAACATCCTCATCCTCCTCGACCTCACCGCAGCATTCGACACCATCAACCACGCCATCCTGCTGTCCCTCCTCGAATCATCACTCAACATCACCGACACTGCACTCTCCTGGTTGAAATCCTACCTCACCGACAGACATCAGTTTATCAACATCAATAACTGCACCTCCTCCACTGCTCCTCTGTCCCAAGGCGTCCCCCAGGGTTCGGTGCTTGGCCCCCTCCTCTTCATCCTCTACATGCTCCCCCTTGGCAAAATAATTTGTCGCCACAACCTTCAATTTCACTGCTACGCCGATGACATCCAACTTTATATCTCAACAAAAACCATCACCCCCACAACACACTCCACTCTCACCAACTGTCTCTCAGGAATAAAAGCATGGATGCAAACAAACTATCTCCAACTGAACCGTGCCAAATCAGACATCATCATCATCGGCCCCCCATCCCGTATCAAAGACATCCAGAATTTCAACTTCACCATTGACAGCCACACTATCTCCCCCCCCTCACATCCGCAACCTCGGACTCATCTTCGACAGTCAGCTCAAATTCAACCACCACATAAATCACATCACCAGGACCGCCTTTTTCCACCTCAAAAACATTGCCCGTCTCCGCCCATCACTCTCCTCCTCTGCTGCTGAAACCCTGATTCATGCATTCATCACTTCACGACTCGACTACTGCAATAGCATCCTCTACGGCATACCATCCAACCTAATCAATAAACTCCAACATATCCAGAACTCTGCTGCCCGCCTCCTCACCCTACACCCGCTCCCGAGACCACATCACTCCCGTCCTCCAGAACCTCCACTGGCTCCCCGTCCGTCAAAGAATCAACTTCAAAGTCCTCCTCATTACTTACAAAGCCCTCAACAATCAGGCCCCCCCCTACCTCACAGACCTGCTGCACCACCACGCCCCTTCCCGCTGCCTCCGCTCATCAGAAGCCAACCTCCTATCCATCCCCACCCGCACCAATCACCGGACCTGGGGGGACAGAGCCTTCTCCGTCGCTGCCCCCTCCCTCTGGAACTCACTCCCCCAACCCATCAGAGACTGCACTGACCTCACCACCTTCAAAACACTCACAAAAACTCACCTCTTCAATCTGGCTTTTAATGTGTGATTGTTTTTGTATTATTTGACTTTAACTTTAACTATATATTTATTTGTTGTTCCTTCCTTTTCTTTTCCCTTCACTATATCTGTAAAGCGTCTTTGAGCACCTGTAAAAGCGCTAACAAATTAAATCTATTATTATTATTATTATTATTTGAGGAACTCTCGAAATGGCGAATAAAGTTAAAGTTGAGCTCGAATATCCTCCACCATCGTTGAAGTCTTCGGTTTGGGAACATTTTGGTTTTGCAGTTACATACAAGGATGACGGGCAAAGACAGGAGGACCGAACCAAAGCTGTTTGTCGGCATTGTTCAACTAAAATTGGTTACGCGGCTGGCAATACATCAAACTTGCACACTCATTTGAAAAGGCATCACCCGAACGTCAATATCACCGGTACCAAAAGAAAAAAGACTGAAGTGCAAACCCAACTCCCGCTAGCATTTAAGCCTCCACCCCTCGCAAAAAGTTCAGACCGAGCTAAAGCTATTACAAACACCAAATATCCTTACGTTGCCATGTTAGCAAAGCGCTACCTGGCTGTATCTGCTACCTCTGTCCCTAGAGAGGGTGTTCTCCACAGCAGGAGACATTGTTAGTGCCAGCAGATCTGCCCTTTCGGCAAGCAATGTGGACAAGTTCATTTTTCTTTAAAAAAACATGAAAATACAATGACAAGCAAGTCCTAATGTCAAACTGGCTGCTTAGGTACAGTACAGTTCAAATACAGATTATTTCAGTTCATTGAAATGCTGCACCTTAATGTTTATTTTATTATATTTTGTATTTATTTGAGTGAATATTCACAGTTTAATAATAATTAAAAACCCAAAACTAATAGTTTATGTTTTGTGAGTACTAGTACAGTACAGTTCAAATACAGATTATTTCAGTTCATCGAAATGCTGCACCTTAATGTTTATTTTATTATATTTTGTATTTATTTGAGTGAATACATTATTCACAGTTTAATAATAATTTAAAAAAAACAAAAAATATGTTATGTGATAATTTTTTCTGCTGTAATATTAAATAATCTGATGACAGAACTGTAAACTGAATAGCTGAAACTTTAACAAAAGAAATAACTCAGTTACCTCTAATCATTAACCCATGTTTGTATAATTGAGTTAACTCCGTGTGTTGCTGCTAACATACAGAACACCTGACGTGGAAACGTTACTCGTGGATGGGGCTGCAGAGCTACTAGAAAGACAGCCGGTGCATTCCTCCGTCTGGATGTGGTGCACTTTTGCTAAATGTTTAGACAAATTGCTCGTGTTACCGCCCTTACATGCTAAACACTCTTGGCAACGAACATTGTCCACCTCAAGACGGGTAACATTTAACCACACCATGGAGCGCTTCTCTCCGCCATCTCCTCCGTGTGTTGCTGCATGTAGCAGCTGTGTGTGTGTAAACTGCCCCGCCCCCTTGCACACAGACGGGGGAGAGAGATCTCGTCTGGATTGGAAAGGTCGAAAATACACCGACCATAGACGCATTTGTTTGTCTTTTTGCATGTTAGAAACGAGTTGGTGACACTAACACTGCAAGATAATATTTTTGTAGCAATAATACATGACCTTTCTCTTTCTAAACTCGCTACTCGGAGGGAAGTAGCTGTCATATGCCTTGTGAACACTCCGATAGTGCCTCTCCACGTTACCTTTCTTTGGCAGAGCGACGCTTGCTTTACAAATAAGGCAAATAACCTTTGAATGTGACATAACAACAAAATATTCTTCCTCCCATTCTGGGTGGAAGTGGTATGTCTTTAGCTTTTTGCTCGGTCCGGCACTCATTTTGTTGTTTGTCTCTTTAACTTAATTTGAGTTTTCCCGGCACTTGACTGATTTTGTATCGCTTTGCATTCTGGGTTAACAGACTGGAAAGCGATAGGTCGCTTTTTCTGTCAATCAAGTAAACTCCTGAATTAAGTGGCAGGGAGGCCAAGGGAGGAGGGATCAAAACCTGTCTTGTCTATTTTAACGGAGCTGGATTTATTTTTTATGAATGACTCGCGATCTACCAGCATTGCCCCCGCGGTCTATCAGTCGACCGCGGTCGACGTACTGGGCACCTCTGATCTAGTGTATTCATCATTTTCCTACACATGTATTCACGGGTCTCTAACCTGCAAGTTGCTCTTTAACACTCAGTTAATGGGGCTCATTCACTGGAGCTTCCACAAACAACAATCAACTTAATTATTACATTCAAATGATGTACATTATTCAAGTTTACATTCACTTTGGATAATAACTAGGGTTGCAAAGGGGCGGAAAGTTTCCGGTACATTTCCGGAAAGTTTCCATGGGAATTTAAGCTGGTGAATTTTGGAAATATTCGATGCAAAATTAAACAAAAAAGTTTAAAGTTTAAAGTAGAACAGTTTAAAGTAGAACAGAACAAGTTTTAATTATATTATTGAACAATTATTTGTTTCGTTGAAGAACGAAAACAGGAATGTTGAGTTAAATATTACTCATCTGTGCATGTGATGGAGGAATGCACAGTGCCTGTAGTGGGTGTGGTCTCAATAGCCATGCAGTGAGCAGTGTGCTATGGCATGGATATTCAAGTGTACTTGAACGGCATCTGTTTGTTTTAGTCAAGATTATGCTAAAATATACTTTCCCCAACTATATTTAAATTCCCTATGAAGAGCCAACCTTCAATTTTGAAAATTCCCAGTTTATTCCCATAAATTCCCGTTAATTCCCATGGAAAGTTTCCATCTTTGAAAATTCCCGGAATTTTGCAACCCTAAATTAATAACACGGGAGAAATTAGCGGAAGCGCTCTCTTTTCCTCTCTCCCTCTCCTGACAGCCTGTCAGTATCTCATGCAGCTCACTGATCCAGTAATGAGTGACCCGACAGTGAAGAATAAATATATGTATATCTAGTGTAGCTTGTTCCAGAGGTAGATCAAATAGCTAAGTGTGTTAGGTCTAACTCTTGTGTGTTTCGCTCCGCTTACCGGTGCGGCGGGCGGAGCTGCAGGATTTCTGCTTCTTGTTGCATACCGCTATTTTACTGTCTTTTTCGGACACCTTATAATACTGCCAGACCGGTGAAGCCATTCTGGCGAGCTTGTTTTGCCGCACACAGAGAAAAGTGTCATGTATTTTACGTCATGCGATCGGCTCTCGCGATCGGCATGTTTAGAGAGCACCGATCGATCGGTAGAGAGTGAGTATCGGCCGATCTCGATCGGTGACCGATCGATCGGAGCATCCCTAAAGACTATAATAACTTCTGTGTTCCCACTAAAGAAATACAAATCTATCCAAGTAATGAATCATATGTGACTAAGGACATTACATTTTTTTATAAAAATCAGGAAAATAGCTACGGGAGCACTTAGACAGAGAAAGAACTGAAAGTCAAATTGAGGGAATCAAAACACACAGAGAGCTTTTGGGAAATGCTTTTAAAGCCAAAGACCCCAAAAATGTGTGGGACACCATGAGAACCATGACCGGAATGACCTCTTCAGCTAAACCTATTGTGACGGACAAGACATACTTGATCCATACCAATTTGCCTATAAGCAAGGGGGTGGTACTGTTGCTACTCTGGTTCATATCATCACTAAACATTTATATAAACGTCACACCTATGCAAGAGCCCTCTTCATAGACTTCTCAGCAGCAACACAATACAAGCAGACATCTTGGTGTCAAAAATGGCCAAAATGAAAGTAAATCTATACCCGATTTACTGGTATGCCGCTTTCCTCACCAGTAGAGAGCAACTTGTGAAGGTTAACAAAACCCTGTCATCTGCCATCACAACCAATGTAGGGTCCCCCCAGGGCTGCGGGAGTTCAGCTGTGCTCTTAGCTTCTTTTGATGACTTTACTGAGCTGCTGTCTATAGTGTGTATTGACTTTGACCATCTAGTCAGTGTTGGTGATTTTAACATCCATGTTGACAACCCCCAGGACAGAGGGGCTGTCTTGATAACTATGGACTGACTCAGCATGTGACGGAGCCCACGCACAATAAGGGGCACACTCTGGACTTAAGGATCTCAAAGGGTCTGAATATCTCTGAGGTTGTGGTGACTGATGTTGCGCTCTCTGATCATTCCTTTGAGAGCTCTATTTCTGTTCACACAAATGTTCAACAAGAGGTAACCACAAAGCGATATTTAACTGAAAATACTAGGGAAATGTTTACTCGGAATGTTTACTGCCGTCTGTCTGCAGACTTGTCAAAGCATTAATTCATGGTTTTTACTAACCGGTATCAGCATGTTGTTACTTCGGCAAAACTGCTCCACCTGTTAGAAATCTGCTCAAAGATTGTTGGTCACCCTGTCAGAGACTTTCTGACTCACAGACCATAATAACCTGAGAGGCTGTCCAACAGCATCATCTGGGATCCAAAGCATGCTCTAACAGAGAATCTGAACTGCTACCTACTCAAACACTGAGTAAGTGCATTGAACAAATCAATGACTGGATGTGTCAGAACTTTCTCTAATTAAACAAAGATAAAACTGAGGTAATGGTTTTTGGAGCCAAGGCAGAACGTATAAAAGTTAGCGCTGAGCTTCAGTCTACAATGTTCAAAACAACAGATAAAGCCAGAAATCTAGGTGTAGTCATGGACTCTGACCTGAGTTTCAACAGTCACATTAAAACAGTTACTAAATCAGCCTACTATCACCTAAAGAATATATCTAGGATTAAAAGACTAATGTCACAGCAGGATTTGGAAAAACTTGTCCATGCTTTCATCTTCAGTAGACTCGACTACTGCAATGGTGTCTTCACAGGTCTCACTAAAAAATCTATTAGAAAGCTGCAGCTGATTCAGAACGCCGCTGCTCGAGTCCTCACTAACACTAAGAAAGTGGATCACATCACTCCTGTTCTGAAGGCTTTACACTGGCTTCCTGTGTGTCAAAGAATAGATTTCAAAATACTGCTGCTGGTTTATAAAGCACTGAATGGTTTAGGCTCAAAATACATTTCTGACCTCCTGCTAAATTATGAACCATCCAGATCTCTCAGGTCTTCAGGGACTGGTCAGCTTTCTGTCCCCAGAGTCAGAACTAAACATGGAGAAGCAGCGTTCAGTTATTATGCTCCAAATATCTGGAACAAACTCCCAGAAACCTGCAGGTCCGCTGCAACTCTTACTACTTTTAAATCCAGGCTGAAGACTTTTCTTTTTGTCGCTGCTTTTAATTGAACTATTCATATCTTAGACTGCACTGTAACTTTTATCACTGTAACTTTTATCCATGTATTTTTTTTTCTTTTAATGTTTATTTTATTAGCTTTTCTTTTTAATGACTGATTTTAAATGTCATTTTCTTAATGTCTTTCATTTTTTTTGTAAAGCACTTTGAATTGCCTTGTGTTGAAAAGTGCTATATAAATAAACTTGCCTTGCCTTGCCATGCCTTACCATCTAATGGAGATTCACTAAAGTCAGCCTGAAGCATCCTTTGTGCTCCAGTCAGTCTTCACAGTGAACACTGAGCTACAGATCAGATGCACGCTGAAAGCTCTTGGAGCAGCTCTCACTGATCCTGCTGTTATGTTACATGTTTGTTGTTTGTTTCTCATGTATTGTGTATGTCTTATGTGTCTATGTTGATGTTACACATGGAGCTGCTGTGATGCAAGTCACATTTCAGACTTGATCTGACAACTAAAGAATCGTAGACAACAACGTTCTAACCATATTGTGCATTCATATTGTATATTTCAAACAGGTTGTGATCTTTCATTTGGGGATAACAGTGTTAGGCATTCGTGAGGAGCAACAACATTAACATGAACCTTTCTGTTGGCTGCTTGTTAGCAGACCCTCCACGCGATAGCAGAGCGAACAGGTACAGCAAGCGAGGGATCATAGTCCACTAGTAAATCGATTGCAGATGGCGTCTTGCTCGCGGACGTATACAAAAATAATAATGAATGGGTCGCGAAATATACTTTGGTGGCCGTTAAACCTGAGCGGCCCAAGTAAAGTCTATGTGAGGGAAACCCTGGACTTGAATTTTGAATTGAGCCGTCCCTTATAGATACTATCTCTTTACGTATTAGTGATGGGAATCCCGGCTCTTTTTAGTGAGTCGGATCATTTGGCTCGGCTCACTAAGAAGAGCCGGCTCTTTCTGCTCCCAAACGGCTCTTCATGTTACCACAGTTTACCAGAGCCTCAGTTTCGCCGCTGCGAGGCTCCGGCGCTCGCAGTTCACGCGCGTGCTCCACTAGCACAGGAACACGCTTTGCTGGCGGTGAAAAGAATCTCACCAGACTCCTTTGCCCCTCCAACAGAGGGATGTCCTTCTCCTTTTTCGTAATTTCAAGCGATAAAAACTCTTTTGGATGCCCTCGGCTGGAGTCCAGGGCGTTCCGAGCTGAATAAGGGCGTCAAATGATGGCAAGACGCCCGCCTGGCGGAAACGCTGGAATTAGGAATATATTGTGATGAAGTGCACACTGACCTGAGCTCCAGGGGTCTCTTTGATCTCCTCCATGCTGCTGTCAGTTCTCCTTCTCCGGATGGGTCTCTGAAATAATCAACACAACTACAGCTGACACAAAACAAGACAACTCAATACAACCGACAGACACAACAAAACTAATCTACAGCTACTTCGTAGGTTCATAGCAGAGGTGAGAAGTAACTAAGTACATTTACTCAAGTACTGTACTTAAGTACCATTTAGAGGTACTTTTACTTTACTTGAATATTTCCATGTAATGCTACTTTGTCTGCGACAATAGGAGACAGTAATAAAGCTGCTTCACTGAAGAGGAGAAACTCACAGCTCCAGGACTCTGTAAGTCAGGAGGAGACTAGAAACAACAAGTCAATAAACTGAGGCTTCATTCTGTAACATAAAGGAGTTACCTAACAGAAACCAGTATGCCAACGGTAATAAAGAAGAGTTACCGTACTAAAACAATATGCTGAAGGTAAAAGGGGAGCGTTTACTCAAACTAAACGGTATGCATATAACTTATGAATATACTGTGGGATAAATAATGTTAGAGAAAGTAATTATTAAGGTATCACACACACACACTTACCTGGGGCTGCATTCATAAAGCTTCTTTTAAGCTGGAAACACTGAGAAGACCACAGAACTGCTTCAGGTCCTCTCTGGGAACACTGGGTCCTGATGAAGACCACAGAGCTGCTTCAGGTCCTCTCTGGGAACACTGGGTCCTGATGAAGACCACAGAGCTGCTTCAGGTCCTCTCTGGGAACACTGGGTCCTGATGAAGACCACAGAGCTGCTTCAGCTCCTCTCTGGGAACACTGAGTCCTGATGAAGACCACAGAGCTGCTTCAGGTCCTCTCTGGGAACACTGGGTCCTGATGAAGACCACAGAGCTGCTTCAGGTCCTCTCTGGGAACACTGGGTCCTGATGAAGACCACAGAGCTGCTTCAGGTCTTCTCTGGGAACACTGGGTCCTGATGAAGACCACAGAGCTGCTTCAGGTCTTCTCTGGGAACACTGGGTCCTGATGAAGACCACAGAGCTGCTTCAGCTCCTCTCTGGGAACACTGAGTCCTGATGAAGACCACAGAGCTGCTTCAGGTCCTCTCTGGGAACACTGGGTCCTGATGAAGACCACAGAGCTGCTTCAGGTCCTCTCTGGGAACACTGGGTCCTGATGAAGACCACAGAGCTGCTTCAGGTCCTCTCTGGGAACACTGGGTCCTGATGAAGACCACAGAGCTGCTTCAGGTGGAAAACTGTCAGGAGTGAAGAGGAGGAATTCAAAGAGTTTATTAAATGATATGTTCTATTTCTAGATGCTTATATGTAGTGTTTTATCACATCATGTGCAGTGCCTTGTCTCATCTATGCTGCTGTGACGTAAACATGTTCCAAATTGATCCATTTAGTCAATGTGATGTTAAGCAGAGGAGAAAATGATAGAAAGGTCAGATAGTTATTAACATTACATGCAAATGACTTTAACCATTACGATAACAAGTTGGTTTTCTGTGTAAATTATTATTAATACAATACAAATATTTAGATACAATTCATCATAATCTGTGTAGCAACTTACATTCTAATTTACAGCTCACAGTTTGTTCACTTTTATTTCATTAAAATGACTTTATTCACATAGAAAGTGACATTAACGGTTGTTTGAACCATGGTTATAACGCTGTGTCATTAACTATCACTAAGTTAACACAGAAAGCAAACATTAGCAAGTAAGACTGTTTAATGTACCCCATGTATACAGTATTTTCTGTATATTCTTTAGATACTCTAGTGATATGTGTCCCGTGTGTAAACTTGCTGCTAATGCTTCATTTTTATTATATCTTATTGTATCTTTTAAATATGCTTAACTTGTGTAATGCCTGAAAACACTTCTGCTGTGATACAATCATTTCTCAGTTTAAGATAAATAATTATTTAAATAAAGTATATCTATGTATCTAATGAGCTAAACCGTCGCTTAGCTTAGCGTTAGCTGCTAACTGAAGAACCCCATTCATTTCAATGGGAAAAATGCTGCGTCACAGTGAATGGGGATGCTAATAAGCATATATTTAAAACTATATCTATGGTAAAGAGCACCAACACAACAACTCAAACTGTCTTAAAGACAACTGGTGTAATAAATAACTAAAATAAAGTCAGCTTAGCATTACAAATCAACGGTTACTCACCCAGAGCCGAACTGGAATAATAACTGTAGCTGTTAGCCGTTAGCTGTTAGACTTTAGCTGTTAGCCGATGGCTTTTAGACTTTAGCTGTTAGCCGATGGCTTTTAGACTTTAGCTGTTAGCCGATGGCTTTTAGACTTTAGCTGTTATCCAATAGCTTTTAGCCTTTATTTAAAGATAATTTGAGACTATTTTTGGCGCACATTTTAAAGTTTTTTTGTGAGTTTCTTTCTTCCAATATTACAGCTGTGTTAAATAAGATAACTTCTGATTCGTGATTAACTGTACGCTAAGCTAACAGGTGTAAATACACTTAATGAAACCTCTGCGTGTGTTTAATCCACTCACCGCCTTTTCTTCTTTTTCTTCTTCTTCTTCTTCTTCTTCTTCTTCAGTGTTTATTGGCGGTTGGCAAACCAACCTGTAGATGCATTACCGCCACCAACTGGACTGGAGTGTGGACAAGAGACTATGCAGAAAACAATAAATAAAACAAAACAAAGAACCAAAACTCTAGATTATTTTAAATGTATCAATTTCTCTTAGAAATTTAATAATCTCACAATATATATTGCCTGATGTTTTCCCTAACAGCCCTGATAGCGACAAGTCATGGAATGTTGCTTTCTTCAGTGTCTGGAAAAGCACATTTCTCTGAGTACTATATTTCCTGCAAAGCAGTAAAGCATGCTCAACAGTTTCTGGCTGGCTACAGTGTATACACTTTCCGGTTGGATGCTTTCCTATTATACTTAAAGTATGATTGAGACCTGTATGACCTATTCTCATCCGAGAAATGACATTGTCCTCCCTTCTTTTAAACCCCACCTTCCTTCCATCCCCCACATACCTTTTACTTTTATAAAGATGTCTTCCTGTATCACTAAGGTCCCAATGATCTTGCCATGCTGTTTGTGCATATTTCTGTATGAATGTTTTAACCTCCGCTTTGCTGAGTGGAACTTCTATGTCTATGTTCATACTTCTGAGTGTTTGTTTGGCCAGAATATCCACCTGTTCATTACCCTCCACACCAACATGAGCAGGAACCCAGATGAAACGAGTTACTATGCCTTTGATTTGCATTTTATATAAAATTAGAAATATTTCATTTATTATGTCCATTCTAGATGAAGATCTACCTGATCGTATACTTGATAATGCTGAAAAGCTGTCAGATGCAATTACACTATTATGTATTTCTTTCTCCTCTATCCATTTCAATGACAGTACCAATGCCAACAACTCTGTGGTGTATACTGACACATGGTCTGTTACCCTTTTCTTTATATGTGTATTACTCACTGGGATATAAACTGCTGCCCCTGCACGCCCTGTCTCTGGATCTTTGGAACCATCTGTAAATATGATTGTTGAGTCTGAGTGATATCTTGCAAAATAACTCTGGACTATGCGCCATACTGGTAGTTCTTACTTTTATTTCGTTTGTTTCTGTTTCAATCGTTTCTTTAACTGTATGATCTTTCGTTGGGATTTTTGTACTCTTTGCAAGTACGATTAATACTTTTTCGTGAGTGTTTTTCTGTGCCTCGTGGCGGGGATGGCGTCCTTCGGGGCGCCGCCGGTGTCTCTGAGACACGGAGTGCGTTTGGTGGCTCAGGCCGCAAGCACAGTGGAGCAGGAGCTGCTGGCTGTGGGGGATCAGGTCGGTCATGTAAACATCTCCTATGCTTCCCGCATGAACAAAGCGGTCGTGGTCTTTTTGAAAGACCAGAAATATGTGAGGGAACTTATTGAGAGCGGATTAATGTTAAACGAGGAATATATTCAAGTGTCACCGCTGGCGACACCGTCCACGCGGATCACTGTGTCTGGCGTCCCTCCGTTCATCCCGAATGAGGCGCTGGAACGGGAGCTGAAGCATTTCGGTAAGTTTGCCAGTAATCTCCGCACTGTTGCTCTGGGGTGTAAGGATGAAAAGCTAAAACATGTCCAATCTCTGCGGAGACAGGTTTTCATGTTTCTGAATTGTCCCACTCAGACACTGGATGTGTCTTTCCGGGTGAGGCACGAAGAGGGTTTTTATATGGTTTATGCGAGCTCAGGGAACGTAAAGTGTTTTGAGAGCGTGGAGTCGGGTCACAAACGTGTTGCATGTCCACAGAGACGGCACGCCGCTCCGCCGGGTGCGGCTGAGCCCGGGGCCGCCGAGGCCGCTGGGGTGGCCGGGGCCGCTGGGGTGGCCGGGGCCGCTGGGGCGGCCGAGCCCGCCGCTGGGGCGGCCTGGCCCGGGGCCATGAGTCTTTTGGCAAGGCAGTGGAAGTGAGAGACTTTTTCCCTGACACTAACAAGTTTCTTCATACAGTGAGCACTCTTCATAAAGTTGTAGAGTTAGACCTGCTGGATGAAAAGAGACGCTATCGTCTCAGGAAGCATGTAACTACTATGAAAAAAGTTACGAAAGGAAGCAAAAAAGGGGGGAAACTGAAAAGGTCTAAATAATTTCAACATAATAATAATAATAGCTTTGATTTATATAGCGCCTTTCAAGGGACCCAAGGTCGCTTTACAAGTAGTAGGGCAAAAACAAACGTAACAAAACAAAAGTCAGACAGACAAAACAACAGATCGATTTAGGGGCCAAAGGCCTTGGCAAACAGATGGGACGTGAGGGCCCTTTTGAAGGCGTCAAGTGTGGGGATGTTGCGAATCTCCGCAGGGAGAGCGTTCCAGAGGGTGGGGGCTGCCACACTGAAGGCTCTGTCCCCGAAGGTTCGCAGTTTGGTGCGGGGGGGGGGTAAGCAGGCCAGAGTCTGAGGACCGCAGGTTCCGGGGTGGGGCATGTGGGTGAAGGATGTCCGATAGGTACTGGGGGGCAAGGGCATGGAGGGACTTGTAGGTAAGGAGGAGGACTTTGTAAGATATGCGGGACTTGACCGGCAACCAGTGTAGGTGGATGAGGGTGGGAGTGATGTGCTGCCACGGCTTTGTGTGCGTGAGTACCCTAGCAGCACAGTTTTGGACATACTGGAGCCTGTCCAGGGTTTTGTTGGGAACACCGAACAGGACACCATTGCAGTAGTCCAAGCGGGTGGTGACAAACGCATGCACTAGGGTTTCGGCAACTGACTCCGAGAGTGACGGTCGGAGTCTGGCAATGTTCCTCAGGTGGTAAAAGGCCGATTTGGTCACAGATTTGACGTGGGAATGGAAGGAAAGGGTGGAGTCGAGGATGACACCCAGGTTGCGGGCTTCAGGAGATGGGGAGATGGAGCAGCCGTCGACCTCAAGGACGAAGTCACCAACCTTCTGGAGCAGGGCCTTGGGTGCCACAACCATGAGCTCTGTTTTATTGCTGTTCAGCTTAAGATAGTTGGAAGACATCCATGTTTTGATGTCATGCAGGCAGTTGATGAGAGACTGAGGGGGGAGCTGGGAGGAAGGAGTGGTGCTGAGATACAATTGGGTATCATCAGCATAGCAGTGGAAATTGAGTCCATGATGTCGGATGATCTGGCCGAGGGGGAGCATGTAAATGGTGAACAGGAGGGGGCCAAGCACAGAGCCCTGGGGTAGACCATGGTGGACTGGGGCCGGGGGTGAGTTTGAGCCACTGATGGAGACAAACTGTTTCCTGTTGTGGAGGTAGGATGTCAACCAGGACAGCGCTGTGCCAGTGACACCTAGGAGGTCTGAGAGGCGGGTGAGGAGGATGTTGTGAGAGATGGTGTCAAATGCTGCAGAGAGGTCCAGGAGGATGAGGATGCTGAGGCGGCCAGAGTCAGCAGCAATGAGGAGATCGTTGGTGATCTTGATGAGGGCGGTCTCAGTGCTGTGTTGCTGTCTGATGCCGGATTGGAAGGGCTCATAGAGCTCATGGTTGGACATGTACAGATGGAGTTGGCCAGCGACCACTCTTTCCAGAGTTTTGCTGAGGAAGGGAAGGTTGGAGATCGGCCGGTGGTTCTGGAGGTCGTCGGGGTCCAGGCCAGGTTTTTTGAGTATGGGGGTGACTGAGGCCAGTTTGAAGCTGGTGGGGACTATACCAGGAGCCAGAGAAGCGTTGATGATGACCACCATGTAGGGACAGAGGGTGGGTAGGCAGTCCTTGACCAGGGCTGTGGGCATGGGGTCCAGGGAGCAGGTGGAGGTCTTGGCCGAGCTGACCAGTTTGGCCACTTGGAGAGCATCCACAGGGGAGAAGGAGGAGAGGTTGGAGTGGGAGAGGCGCGGCGCTTGGGGTGCGTTGCCAGGTGGCTGAGATGCAGGTAGGGGGGAAGGGCCAGTCACCAGGAACTGCTGATGGATGGCCTCGACTTTCGCCTGGAAGAAGTCGAGGAATTTGGAGCACAGATCGGGAGCCCCTGAGGGCTGGGGGGCGTCAGGGGGCCGTAGTAGGCGGTTGATGGTGGAGAACAGTCTTCTGGGGTTGCTTTGCTGAGCACCAATGAGACGGGAGTAGTAGTGAGTCTTGGCATGGGAGAGAGCTTCCTTATACGTTTTGATATGCTCACGAAAGGCCAGGAGGTGGTCTGTGAGGCCAGTTTTTTTGGAGAGCCTCTCCAGCTGGCGACCAGAGGCCTTCAAACGGCGGAGTTCAGTGGTGAACCAGGGGGCAGGGCGGGTGAAGGAAACAGTCCGGAAACATGATCATGCAACACTGGGTGTCTCCTCTCTGCTGTGTGTACCTGTCTGTTCTTTTTCTCTATCTCCTTCCTCTAATGCAGGCTTTAAGGGTTGCTTCTTTAAACATTAACGGGGGTAGAAGTGCACAGAAAAGAGCTTTAGTGTTAGAGGTCTTTAATCAGAAAAAATTAGAAGTGATATTTCTGCAGGAAACGCACAGTGATAGCCTGAATGAGACGGACTGGGGAATGTGGTGGGGGGGTCAGTATGTACTCAGTCATGGCTCAAACCTTAGTGCTGGAGTAGCTGTTTTTTTCTCCCCCTCTCTAAATGTTAAGATTGTATCCAGCACAGAGATAGTGGCAGGTAGAGCCTTGATGGTGAAAGTGGAACTGTTAGAGTTCTTTTTCACTTTTATTAATGTTTATGCACCCAATCAGGGCCCTGCACGTGTATCTGTTTTTCAGTTATTAAAAGACAAGCTAGACACTAGTGTACAGGGGGAGTGTGTTATACATTACATTACATTACATTGCATTTAGCTGACGCTTTTATCCAAAGCGACTTACAATAAGTGCGTTCGACCAACAAAATACAAACTTGAAGAAAACAGAATCATATAAGTACATCAGGTTTCATAGAGCAAAAACATTACAAGTGCTACTCAACTGGCTTTAGGTAAGCCAGTCCTTTATTATATATATATTATACTGGGGGGGGGACTGGAACGCTTGCACTAATGTCACTTTAGACAGAATAGGACGGGAGCCTCATCCTCAGTCGTACTTTTTACTGTCACAGGTGATAAGAGAGGCTGACTTAGTGGATGTGTGGAGGATGAAACACCCCTCTGTTAAACAATACACCTGGATGAGAATGCTAGATAGGGGCGTCAGTGCAGCCAGGCTAGACAGATTTTACATGTCTGCTTCTTTTATTACTCGTGCAGTGAACTGTCACATCCAACCTGTTGGTTTTACAGACCATCAGCTAGTTTCTTTAGATTTGGTTTTATCCAACACAGAGAAACCTAGATCGTTCTGGCAGTTTAATGTTAACATTTTACAAGATTTGATTTTCTGTGAGAATTTTAAATTATTTTGGATCAACTGGAAATCAAAGAAAGAGTCTTTTCCCTCCCTGAGTCAGTGGTGGGAGGTAGGAAAGGCTCAGATTAGAGTGTTCTGCCAACAGTATACAGCCTACCCCACTGCAAACATTAGGAGAGCTATAGAGCAGTTAGAGAGGGAGATCAGAGAGTTAGAGAGTGTGTCTGCTCGAAATGTAGAACAGTTCCTCCTAAAACAACAACAGCTCAACTGTTTTCTTCAGGAGAAGGCCAAGGGAGCTCTGATCATAGCCCGTTTTACTTCCATGAGAGACATTGATGCACCAACCACCCTTTTCTTCAACCTGGAGAGGTCTGTGGGCCAAAGGAAGCAGATGGTATGTCTGCGTCTCCCCGATGGACAGGTAACCTCTGAACCTGCTGAGATGAGGAGGCATGCAGTGTCCTTCTACACGGACCTGTTCAAAGCCGAAGGTTGTGACGTGGAAGCTGCTGATGAACTTCCTCAGGGTCTTCCACAGCTGAGTCAAAAGTGTAAAAGATGTCAAATGTATTTGTAATCCTGTATTAACAGAATTTTGCACCAGTAAGTGTTTTAAAATGACTGTATATAATAATAATAAAAACAATGTGTCAATACAGTATCTTGTTGTTATATCTATACATAAATAAATGTAAATGTCTGCTGCCTTCTATAAAGACAAAAGAAGCAATATATGTTCGAAAACTGGAAAAGAAGAAGGGTTTAACTTTGCAGAGGGCAGTGAATGTGCTTGTGTGACTTTGCAAAGGGCAGTGAATGTGCTTGTGTGACTTTGCAAAGGGCAGTGAATGTGCTTGTGTGACTTTGCAGAGGGCAGTGAATATGCTTGTGTGACTTTGCAGAGGGCAGTGAATGTGCTTGTGTGACTTTACAGAGGGCAGTGAATGTGCTTGTGTGACTTTGCAAAGGGCAGTGAATGTGCTTGTGTGACTTTGCAGAGGGCAGTGAATATGCTTGTGTGACTTTGCAGAGGGCAGTGAATGTGCTTGTGTGACTTTGCAGAGGGCAGTGAAAATGCTTGTGATTCATGGAACAATTTTATTGGTTTTTGTTTAAAAACAATATTTTTTTCCACAGTTTTCGGGCTTAGACGATTTCTTTTCTTTGACACAACTTCTCCTGCCTTTGAAAATACCCTTTCACACGGGAGGAAGCAGGTGTGCACAAAAAAGTGACTGCAAGTTTATGCAGGTTTGCCAGTAGTTCAGAGGGTCCTCCAAGCGTCCGATATTTGGTTCGGACAGTTGCGTCAGCTGTGCATTCTTGGTCTTCCTGGACATCTTCACAGTCTGATCCAATTTATGCCAGAGTTTGTTTCCTGAAAAGTATACACAGAGAGTGTCAGTGGATGTAGTAATTACTTCAAATTGCTTTGAAATTAATAAAATCAAGCTGTGTTAAGAATGAGTATCTTGTAACTTTCTTTTATTTGCATGATAAAGTGAAGTTAACATGGTTAAATTATAAAATATATGATTCCAAAATATTAAATGACAAACCTTTAGCAGGTCCACCTGCATGTCCCTCCTTGTTCTCATGTATGGTACGATAATGCCTTAGCATGGATGAAATATTGTTATTGTATCCCAGTTCCCTGGAGCACAATAAACACTTCACATTTGAATGAAATAGAAAAAGTAAAAAAATGAACCATACAAAATCTAACATAATACATCTGTTGTAATATACTATGTATGCAACCTACCTTATTGGGTGAAATCAGACCAAAGTGTTCCCACACAGGGGAAGTCCTTCTCTTCTTTGCTGGCTCCATTCTAACGAGTTGCAAAAATATCGTACAACCAAAACTGGCAAACGACAGTGTTCTCCTCTCACAAGGTTCACACATCTTGATTCGAATCCCATGGGTTTTTATCTGTCAGAAGCACGCGCCAAGATCTGAAGGGCTTCCTGAAGCAGTCACGTGGTACTAGTCGACAGGCAGCGAGGCTTCGTTTGTCATCGATGACGTCACTGGCCCAAAACGATACAAGCCTCGATACAGGCTTCACAAAAAGCTTCGGGGATTACTCGACACACGCTCCGAAGCCTCGGCGCAATACGTAACATCACTAGTTAGCTGGGTTGCAAAGTTTTCACAAAATGATCTGAGAAACACTATTTTTGAACCTAAAATGGCGGTAGGCGGCGCGCTTTTCTTCTTTTTTGTTACAGCATGCATGTCTGTGCATGTTTTATTAACTTAGACTAGAGGCATAGAGGATTTACGTTCATTTTATCCACTAACGTTATACCATAACCGTGCGTTCTGCATGTTTGTAAAAGCAAGCAAACTTGAAACACTCGACTATTAATCTGTTAAATCCGGCAGCCGTCGGTACCGAGGGGTTCTTGTTCACGAAACTTTGTCTCGGGGCTTCTTCACATTTAAAAACCAAGATAAGATATCAGATTAAAGCTGAAATTCCACATATTATAGAAGTATTCTTTCACACACAGTGACATCACGAGCTACCCACAATGCAACGCACGCCATATATATAAATACGCCATTTTCCTGGAGGTGCAAATATAAACAGCTAGCTAACGTAGCCAGGCAGAGCGCACTAGGTTTTCTTCTGAATTAACGACCGAAGAAATCGCTGCATGTCTTCGGATTACATCTCTGGACTTGAGGGGTGTGCTCTAGGTCGTTACCAGCGTGAACTAGAGCTGTGTGGGTTGTCGGATTGCCCTTACAGACTGCCTGCAGATGTATGGAAAAACGACCCTCGAAAGTGGCCTTCGTCGATTTTGGCTGCATCTACGTCTAATTTCTGGAAACACCAGGTGAATGTCACTTGTCACAATAATATTATCATGCCATTGCATATATGTGGTATTTTAGAGTTGACTAGATATTGATTAAAGGCAATAGACTATGATATTCTGCTTGCACCTCGCGTGAAATGGCAGATACCGGAAGTACGGTGTCGCCCTCGGCCCAATACCCGTATGTGTGTGTGAAAGTTAGTATAATCACTGTGCCATCATTACCTTTGCTGAGTTACATGTATTTGAAAACACTGGTGGGTATAAATTACCTTGTAAAATGAATAGTCTAGTGTTTCAAGTTAGCTTGCTTTTACAAACATGCAGAACGGACGGTTATGGTACATTGTAGTGGATCAAATGAACGTAAATCCTCTATGCCTCTAAGTTAATAAAACATGCGGTAACAAAAAGAAAGAAAACGTGCCGCCTGCCGCCATTTTAGGTTCGACTTTTCCAGAAAACTATTGCAACACAAACGTTCCACTTTGAGATATAACTTAAAACAATATAAAAAATACTGTCTTACACGTAAGTTAAATCATTTTTCAAGTGAGGCAGATATTAAATGTAGGCTAGCTAACAAGAGCTCAAATCAAACTAACACACCATGCGACACAAAGTGCATTAGATGCAGAAATGAATAACACATCATTTATTTGTGCAAAGGCAAGACGTAACTCACCAGAGTAGTGCGGCCAAAAAAGGATCACGATTCCTGCAGTGAGAGCACGGTGGGCAAAGTATTCTTAAAAGGCTGAGCGATTTCTACTTCTTCCTCATCTTCTTCTTCTTCAGTATTTATTGGCGGTTGGCAAACCAACCTGTAGGTGCATTACCGCCACCAACTGGACTGGAGTGTGGACAAGAGACTATGCAGAAAACAATAAACAAAACAAAACAAAGAACCAAAACTCTAAATTATTTTAAATGTATCAATTTCTCTTAGAAATTTAATAAACTCACAATATATATTGCCTGATGTTTTCCCTAACAGCCCTGATAGCGACAAGTCATGGAATGTTGCTTTCTTCAGTGTCTGGAAAAGCACATTTCTCTGAGTACTATATTTCCTGCAAAGCAGTAAAACATGCTCAACAGTTTCTGGCTGGCTACAGTGTATACACTTTCCTATTATACTTAAAGTATGATTGAGACCTGTATGACCTATTCTCATCCGAGAAATGACATTGTCCTCCCTTCTTTTAAACCCCACCTTCCTTCCATCCCCCACATACCTTTGACTTTTATAAAGATGTCTTCCTGTATCACTAAGGTCCCAATGATCTTGCCATGCTGTTTGTGCATATTTCTGTATGAATGTTTTAACCTCCGCTTTGCTGAGTGGAACTTCTATGTCTATGTTCATACTTCTGAGTGTTTGTTTGGCCAGAATATCCACCTGTTCATTACCCTCCACACCAACATGAGCAGGAACCCAGATGAAACGAGTTACTATGCCTTTGATTTGCATTTTATATAAAATTAGAAATACTTCATTTATTATGTCCATTCTAGATGAAGATCTGCCTGATCGTATACTTGATAATGCTGAAAAGCTGTCAGATGCAATTACACTATTATGTATTTCTTTCTCCTCTATCCATTTCAATGACAGTACCAATGCCAACAACTCTGTGGTGTATACTGACACATGGTCTGTTACCCTTTTCTTTATATGTGTATTACTCACTGGGATATAAACTGCTGCCCCTGCACGCCCTGTCTCTGGATCTTTGGAACCATCTGTAAATATGATTGTTGAGTCTGAGTGATATCTTGCAAAATAACTCTGGACTATGCGCCATACTGGTAGTTCTTTCTTTTCCTTTAACTCCTCTCGTATATTGAGGTCTGCACTTGACAATGGGAACAACCAGGGTGGAATGGACGATATTGGAACTGTGGGGCAATACTGTATTTGATTCAAACCTATACTTGCTGCTTTAACATCGCCAATCCATCCAAAACTTGTTAAATGTGACTCATTGTGCTCCCAGCAGTCTTTCAAAATACTTTTCGCAGGATGACTATCACTATGCCCCTGAAGGTTTACCCAGTATGCCAACATTAACTTCACTCTTCTTATCCTTGAAGGCATTTCTCCCATTTCCACCTGTGTTGCTGATACTGGAGATGTTGTAAAAGCTCCACTACAAATTCTCAGGGCCTGAGCTTGTAGGACATCCAGTTTTTTAAGGTTTGATTCTGCTGCTGCCATGAACGCTATACACCCATAATCGAATACAGGTCTCATGAGTGCCCAATATATATATTCAGAAGTGATGACCTACTCGCTCCCCACTCCTGGACCGCCAAACACCGAAGTACATTGTTGACCTTTTTACATTTATTTTTGAACTTTTCCTATATGATTGCTCCATGTTAGCTTTCCGTCAAACCAAACACCAAGAAATCTTATTGTATTAACCTGTTCAAGAGGTTGCTCATACCATTTTAACGATATAGGAGCAATGTTATGCCGCTTTGTAAAACAAATGACCTGCGTCTTAGCTACTGACAGTTTGAATCCCCATTTATTTGTCCATTTCTCCACTTCAACTATTGCAGCTTGTATTTTCTTTCCAGCATGTGCTACATTGCGGCCTTTTGCCCACAAAGCCCCATCATCTGCATACAAAGATTTTCCCACACTTGGATGAACTTGATTAAAAATGTAATGTATCATTATATTGAACAGCAACGGCCTACATACACTACCTTGCGGAGTACCATTTTCCACAGCATAAACACTTGAATATTCTGCACCTACTCTTACTTGTATTTTTCTGTCCAGTAAAAAATTCATAACCCAATTTTATGCTTTACCACCAATTCCCAAAGATTTTAACTTGATTAGTAGTCCTTCCTTCCAGAGCATGTCATAAACCTTTTCAATATCAAAGAAGACTGCAATCACTACTTCCTTGTTGGTCTGTGCTTTCCTGATGTCTGATTCTAAGCACAATATAGAATCCATTGTATTCCGACCCCTACGGAACCCACTTTGATATGGGGACAACAGAGCTTTACTTTCTAAGATATGTTAACCTTTCTGTAACCATTCTTTCTATGATTTTGCACAAATGAGATGTCAGGGCAATAGGCCTGTAGCTAGATGGATCTGAAGGGGCTTTCCCTGGCTTTAGGATGGGCACTATTATCGCTTGTTTCCACACTGAAGGAAGTTGGCCAGAATCCCACACCCTATTAAACAACCTTAACACAATGACTAGAGTGTTATCTGTCATGTGTTCCAGCATTTTGTAACAAACACCATCTTTCCCAGGAGTGGTTTGACGAGTACTAATAATTGCTCTTCTCAAATCAAACATACTAAAAATGCAGGTCCAACTGATCTCCTAACGCTTCTACTCTATCCAATATCCTCGGGTTTTCCATTAGTGTATTATGTCTGCACTCCCTGGCTTCCTCTGTAAGGTTATCTGAACTATGAACTTTCCTAAATGTTTGAGCTAGAAGTTCCGCCTTTCCTAAGTTTGTGACAGCCATTTTGTCCCCTCTGCTCAAAACTGGCAACTCATAATTCCTTCGAATTCCCCCCATTCTCCTAATCATGCCCCAAACATCTGCAAGCTGTACTTCTCTTCCAATACTATTGCAATATTGCCTCCAAAAAGTGCGTTTTTGCGTTCTTATTGTTCTCCTTACTAGAGCCTGGGCCCTTTTATCCTGATTCAAAGCTTCCTGAGAATGGAGTTGTTTGAGTTGACTGAATGCTTTATTCCTGTCTTTAATGGATTTACTACATTCACCATTCCACCAGGGTACACTCTTGGTGCGCCTAACTCCTGCAATTCCCGGAATTGTTTCTTTAGCTGAATGAATGATAACCTTAACCAGCTCATCATTGAATTTATTTATATCATCATAATTTTCCTCTTGAAGTGTTTTACATCTATTCGTACTTACAACTTGGAAGGCATCCCAATTAGCCTTTCCCAATTTCCATCTAGGAATTTTCTTTTCCTTTTCAAACCTTATGTTAGTCCCAACTTTAGTCATTACCAGGATAATGATCGCTGCCCACTGTAGTATGCTTTACCACATTCCAGTGGCAGGCGCCAGAGATTTTCTCTAGGGGGTGCTGTGGGGTAGCTTGACGTTTCATAGAGGGTGCTCAACATTAAGGGTTTCCCATTAATGCACCAGCGCTACAGTAGAATTTTCTACTGCAACACTCCCCACACACACACACACACACAGTGTACCCGCGACTGTTACAATGAAGGCTCGATAACCAGCTCACGGCATAGGTGTAAGCAGGGGTAAAGTGCTATTTTTACAAGTGGGGAGTGGACCTCACCTCCTCTAGTGGGGTCTGAGGGCATGCTTCCCCGGGAAGATTTTTTTTAAATATTGAAGTTAAAAGCATCAATCTGGTGCACTTTGAGAGCAACATTAAGAGATCTATGGATACATCTCTCAACAACACCCATATGAAACAGAACTGTAAACAGATATTCTATTTCTTTATAGATATTTTACAAATCACTCCCCTTTTAAAACAAACCGTTTGAGACCCACTGAGATAACTAGATTAAAGTTAACTATCTAAACACTGAGAGAGTCCTTTACTTCACCTGAGCTGAGGTTACCTGAGACTCTCCGTCTGACAGGAGAGAGTTCTCCCTCCACCTTGTTGTTGAAAAAGCTCCTTATATCCGTTAGCTTGGCTAGCTAGCACCAGATGCTAACCACAACGATCTCCAGTAGATACCCACCGGTGCGCGAGCTCTCGCTCACTCGCTGCACACAAATGGCTCGTGCCACACACACACAGAGCAGAGCTGGAATGAAACACAGAGATCCAGAAGTAAGCTACTTGTACTCACGAGGCTAGGCTATTATGTCCAGAATCCCTCTCGCTTTCAGGTGGTTTTGATTGAGTGTCCACACGTGGACGTTTAAGGACTAAAAAACGATCAATTTTTCACTTTGCTGTTAGCAAATCATTTGGCGCTCTAGCTAACAGGAAGTCACTCAAGTGTCACAAAGTAATTTAGCCTATGGGTAGGTCAAAAATCGAATGGGTGCTGGCCATTGGCCTAATCATATCACCTGTGTTGGCTTTATGTTTTTGGTCAAACATTTGTTTGTTTCACATTTGCATTGATGTAATCAATAATTTTTCTAATTTAATAAAAATAATAATAATAATTTTCTAAAAAATAAAAAAAAACACATTTCTTGGGGGTGCTTCAGCACCCCCTAGCTCCCCCCTGGCGCCGCCCCTGCCACATTCCATGTACTTATACCTGCTAAAGCACTAGATACAAATGTCAGATCGAGTACTGTTTCTATATTCTTCGTGCAATTATATCGTGTTCCTTCTCCAGTGTTAATACACACTAGCCCGAGGTCATCTATAAATTCCTCAACTACTGCACCATTTGCATCTGTGCTACTGCTTCCCCATAGCGAGTTATGTGAATTAAATTCCCCACACCATATTACTTTGTCTTGCAGTGAACCCCCAGCATCCTCTAATATACTTTGATCTAATTTCCCACATGGATTATAATAATTTACTATATCTATAGGTCCTCTATCATTCCATACCCTTATAACTATTGCTTCATGATCTGTACTTACATGCATAACTTTGTAACTTATACCACTCTGTATGAATGTTGCAACTCCTCCCCCTCTGCCAGAGTCCCTATCTCGTCTAACTGCAGTATATCCCTTCACAATAAAATCCAGTTGTGGTTTCAGCCATGTTTCCTGAATACAAAGAACATTAGGTTTCTCTCCCAGGTTGTCAATATATTTTTTGAACTCTTGTCCATTTGTAATTAAACTTCTAGCATTCCACTGCAGTACAATTAACACCATCAGGATGATCCAGTCCATGTCTGAGGTTGTTGGACGTCATCATTTAGGATATCTTTCACATTTTCCCAGTGCATCCCTTTCACATCAAGGTACTTTTCAGCTGATTTGACAATTATTTTGATTCTTTCATTCCGGCTTGTAGTCTGCGCTGAACAGTTGATCATCTCTGCCATAAACAGTACAAACTCTCTTTTACTCACTATCAGAGTGTCCTCCTTCAACTTAGCACAGTTGTGGACTTTTTCTGTTTCTTTGCTCTTATTGTTGTTTCCCATTGTAACCTTCGTTCCTCCAGAAACTGTCTTCGCTGCCTCTGCATAGCTAACTCCCTGCGTCACCCTGACTCGCTGCACCTCTTCTGCTTTCTTGCTAACCTCATATCCACGGTACGCTGAGCTATGCTCCCCTCCGCAATTGCAACATTTCAGCTTTGCCCCTTCTTCACATTTGCCGTATTCATGATCTCCACCACATCTGCCACACCTTTGTTTTCCCTTGCACACTGCCGCCACATGTCCAAATCTCTGACATTTAAAACATCTTAGTGGTGGTGGAACATACGGTCTCACATCATAACACATATATCCAATGAGTATCTTTTCCGGAAGCCTTTTTTCATCAAAGGTGATCAGAACCGAAAGACTCTCTTCTTTAATCCCATTGCGGTTTGCTTTCATGCGTTTGACATCACTTATTTTTGCATTTGTTATATTCCCTTTCACATCATCAGCTGATATTCTGACGGGGATTCCTGTCACAACTCCCCTGACTAGCTTTCTGCCAGTGAACAGTGAACATCCCACTTTCTTACCCTCCACGGCACTCATCTTTATTGCTCTCCCCTGTTGCTCTCTATCCCTACATTTGATCAACATTGATCCATTCCTCAATACTTTAGCACTCATTACCTCCCCGATTTCTTTACCGATGGATTTAGTTAACCGTATAGGGTTCCACACGCCGAACGAAGCTCCCTCTTGCGCAAGTTTCACAACCACCATGAACTCCTGTTGCCTATTTCCGACTACTCATTCTCTCCTTTCATCCTCACTATTGCTCTCATCCGAATTAGTATTTCCTCCCTTTTTACGTTTATTTCTCCTCACTATATCCCATTTTCCATTTTCACAACTCCCGCCTGCTGCGTCCATGTCTCCTGACTCGCTTCCTGCCTCGTCACTTCCCTCTGCCATCTCTCGTCCAGTCACAGTCCAGTGACAGCCACCACCGTCTACCAGAAACAGCTAGCGTCTGTTCCAAGCCCCCAGGAAGTGCGCCGGAGTCTGATTATTCGTGCTGGTCAAACGGCGGTACTACACTTCCTTTAGGTTGCTGGGCCCGGAAACACTTTTTCCCATTGACTTACATGGGGAAAGAGTGGTCTGTAACTCGTTGGATAATTTTTTTTAAACTAAATAAACTACCCAGTATGAACGTTTGTATAGCCCTTATTAAAAACATTCGTTCCTCAAGTTGTAAAAATATGCTAATAACGTTATTCTGAGAGTTATTTCCCTCGGCATTATGAACGCGCATCTAACCCACGGGACCGCGCCGCCCGGCACGTTCATGTTATGTGTTCAGTACTACATGAGTTTCTCTTTACCCATGGATGCACAATAACAACGGACCTTATCGCCTTACTGCCAGCCCACGGAGCTGTAATAATGGATATATTGCACATGTTTGCTGTAATTCATCATTTGTAAAATATTATACTACATGGGCTGTATGATGTAAATCTTGTACCATAAATGTTGTATTAAATAAAGTTAATATTACCGACGTAGATTAACAGTTCCTGTAGCTTCTTATTGCACTTGCAATTGTTTTAGTTACTTGTGGGCTACTTAACATGAATAATCACAGTTACTATCCTTTTACTCCATCACATTTCAAAAATAAATAGGCTATTGTTATTTTAACTCCACCACAGTAATCCATCATCAGCTTTACATTTTAGATAAAGTTTTAACTCACAATTGATCATAACAGGCTTCAACATATACATTTTTATATATTACCAAGTGGTTTCATGTACAACCCACACAAGTATCATGCTCAATGAAGCTCTGTTGCTTGGATATCACTAGATCCTGATGTCAGCGTAATATAAAAGTACATAACGATTGATGTGTAATTTAGCATAATTTACTAGCTAGCCGTTAGCTGCTAACTGCCGCCTCGTTAATATAAATCCAGTACCATGCTGTCATGAACGCGCGGTGCTGTTACGTGTATACAAATTCACGTGCTTAATGTGAACGAGCCTTTTGGGCGGCGTGGTTAAAGTTGCGCATGCTCTATGAGTGCACATACGGGTACTTCTCAGGCATGCCGGGTAATCTGTGACGTTTCGCTCTCTCAAAAGTTGGGCCATTTTATCATCATGCGCCATTGAGCAACTCTCATAGGAATGAATGAGGCCCCGCCTCCCACGCTGTATCCAGTTCTTATTATACATCCATGGTCTGTTCAGCACGAATCCTGTCTCACATTGGGTTCAACGCGTCATAGAGCGACCAAGTCATTTAATTGGACGAGAGGCATAGCTGGTCACAGGGATGCGTTCATATTTAGTCAGTAATTTGAGGAACCAGCGAAATGGCGAACGCAGATAAAGTTGAGCTCGAAAATTCTCCATCATCATTGAAGTCTCCGGTTTGGGAACATTTTGGTTTCGCAGTTACGTACGAGGATGATGGACAAAGACAGGTGGAAATCACTGGTACCAAAAGAAAAAAATACTAAAGTGCAAACCCAACTCCCACTAGCATTTAAACCTCCACCACTCAAAAAAAGTTCAGACCGAGCTTATTACAAACGCCAAATATCCTTATGTTGCCATGTTAGCAAAGCGCTACCTGGCTGTATCTGCTACCTCTGTCCCTAGCGAGAGGGTGTTCTCCACAGCAGGAGACATTGTTAGTGCCAGCTGATCTGCCCTTTCGGCAAGCAATGTGGACAAGTTCATCTTTCTTAAAAAAAACATGAAAATACAATGACAAGCAAGTCCTAATGTCAAACTGGCTGCTTAGGAACTAGTACAGTACAGTTCAAATACAGATTATTTCAGTTAATTTAAATGCTGCACCTTAATGTTTATTTTAATATATTTTGTATTTATTTGAGTGAATACATTATTTACAATTTAATAATAATTTTAAAAAAAACGCACTTCACACTTTGAAAACCGCTGCCCTAGGGGGGTCCGGGGGCATGCTCCCCTGGGAAAATTTGTTTTTAAATATTGAAGTTAAAAGCCTCAATCTGGTGCACTTTGAGAGCAACATTAAGAGATCTATGGATACAGCTCTCAACACCCAGATATGAAACATTTTTTTTTTAAAGTCAGGAGGTTGAAACTGTAAACAGATTTTCTTTTTCTTTATGGGTATTTTACAAATCACTCCCCTTTCAAACTGTATTCTTGATTTACAAGCTAGCTAACATTTGCTATTGTTGTAACTAGTTAGCTAGCTTAATAATACATTCATTTAAAAGCCTATGTAAAGTTTATTTGTCAAGTAAAGGTTGATCAATTGGTGACGCCATGCAAAGTGATGGCACTTCTGTCACGATATTCATGTTATGTCACGTTTTTATGTCTAGGTTTGGGTGTTTTGCTGTTCTCCCTGTCATGGTTTCCTCCTGGTTTATTGTCTGGTCATTTTCCCTGTGTTTTTCCTCCTGTCGTTAGTTTCCCTGGTGTGTCTAGTTGTCTGATTGTGTTCACCTGTGGCCCTTGTGTTTCTCCTCCCCTGCCCGGCTGTTTCTCGTCTTGTGATTACCCCTCCCTGTATTTAGTCTTGTCTCTTCCTGTGTTCAGTGTTGGTTCGTCTTTTGTTCGTGACCGAGTTCACCGTGGAGTGTTTTGTTTGTCCATGTGATATGTTGGATAAGAGCCCTGGAAATAAAGGTATTATCAGTGTTATCTGCGTTTGGGTCCTACCTGCTTCACTCCTCATATCAACTTCGCTCTCTAACTGAACACAAAACAAGGCAATGTTAAAGCGCCCTTGAGCAAACGAGGCATAAAGTGAATTAAGTGGCGTTATCTCTTCCAAAAGCAATGAGGACATTAATAATCTCAGCTACCCATACAGCTAAGAGAAGGTAGAGATAAAAAAGTGAACATGGCGGAGAGGAGATACTGGTGTGTTACTTGTAAAGAATTGTGTGTTTAAGTGATAGATTGCAGTGTGCTGGCAAGGGATCTCACTGGGCTGGATAAATACAGAAGCAATAAAATATGTTTGTTTCTGAGGACTTGGACGAATTAATAGATTGTTGCGGGGTATTTTTAACGTCCAGAACTTGACATTGAGAGAAGACAAAGAGAAACTGATTGATAAAACATTGTGGAGAGATGATAGAGTGGAAAGTGAGGACAGTTAACAACCAGACGAACATGTACTGAGAGTTAAACTGGCAAAGTTGAACCTCTACAGACTTTTCATGAGTCACTTTCTTTCGTTTTCTTGGTGTTACTTCCAGAGTGCTGAAGAGTAAATGTCAGCTATTAACGTCTGTAATCGTCAGTCTCAGTCACAGGCTCTGAAGAACAGCCCGTCTTTATTTATTTCTGTCTCCTCTAAAAGGCATCAAGCTTTACCAGCTGAACTGTATGGAACAGAAAAGAAAGACAAGGTGGTCAAATGCATTAAAACGTGTCTGTTCACCAACACTGTCTAATAAAGCGTATACACCAGTAACTTGCAAAAACTAAAGCATTCTGATAGGTAATCACATGTTTTTTATTGATAAGCAAGACAAATATAATCCTTAACTGGAGGACCTGTCTTTAAGATCAAGTTGTTTGTTGGTTTAAGAACTTTCTATCAGCAAAATCTGCATACGTCAATCAGCGTGACGTATGCGGTTCTTGCTTCTAGACTGACCATTTGTTGGTGCTTGATAAGAACCGGTTTTCGGGGGAAAGAGCCGGCTCCGCTGCGGTGTGAACAGGAAAAACCGGTGCTTATCAGGCTCTAGCTCCGAACCGGCCCTGGAACCGTGTTGGTGTGAAAGGGGCATTAGGAACTCTCAATCAACTTTAATCAAAGTGTTTCAAATGCAAATGTTCCCTTTACAGCTGACGATAGAGTGAGATATTGCTCCTGCGTTTACCCCGAATCAGGCTCTTTGTGAGCTCCAGACTGCTTTTAATACAAAACAACATACCCTGTGACTAAATGCTGACCAGACAAAGCTCATGTTGTTCTCGAACGCAAAATCTAAACCTTTGAACTTCCCTCCTATCGTATATATTTGTAGAATTTGAGATTGAAGCTGAGGTTCAATACGAATGGAATTATAATTAGTGATTCTCTCACCTTCAACACATTTGAGAATAAAAATGAGTCTTGTTTTTCTTTCGAGACCAAAAACCGACCTATTACTGCAGCCTTCATGTCAGTGCTCTGGTGATGTATGGATCAATCTTGTACATGCCTACACTCTTTGGATAAAAACAAATTAAAATGTAAAGCCATATTTAAAAGGAGGGTCTTGAGTTGGCTCTCTGCTGCCCTCAGGTTTTCTGGCAGGCTGTTCCTCAATCGAATGAAGATTAAAACACCTTCCTTACTAACTGCCTATATATCCTCACTTGTACTCAAATTCTGTATCGACATGTTCCATCGTTACAGAAAGTCTTTTCATTCTTATGCAGAACAATGACTTCTTACCACCAAAAACAAAACATGCACACAAACTTTACCTCTAATCAGATAACTGTTCACCATCACCAAGGAAGCTCGACAGCGGCTCTTCTTCCTCCGCAGGCTGAGGAGGTTCAAAATGGACTCCAGGATACTCTGCAATTTCTACAGGTGCTCCATAGAGAGCATCCTGACCTTCTACAGGTGCACCATAGAGAGCATCCTGACCTTCTACAGGTGCACCATAGAGAGGATCCTGACCTTCTACAGGTGCACCATAGAGAGGATCCTGACCTTCTACAGGTGCACCATAGAGAGCATCCTGACCTTCAGGTGCACCATAGAGAGGATCCTGACCTTCTACAGATGCACCATAGAGAGGATCCTGACCTTCTACAGGTGCACCATAGAGAGCATCCTAACCTTCTACAGGTGCACCATAGAGAGCATCCTGACCTTCTACAGGTGCACCATAGAGAGGATCCTGACCTTCTACAGGTGCACCATAAAGAGGATCCTGACTGGCTGCATCACGGCCTGGTACGGCAGCTGCACCGCCCTTAACCGTAAGGCTTTACAGAGGGTGGTGAAAACTGCACAGCACATCACCAGGATGGAGCTGCCATCCATGGAGGACCTTTACTCCCAGCGGCTCAGGAAGAAGGCCCTCAGGATTACAAAAGACCCCCATCACCCCAGCCACAAACTGTTCAGTCTGCTGCCGTCTGGCAGGCGGTACCACAACATCCGGACTGAAACCACCAGACTCAGAGACAGTTTCATCCCACAGGCCATAAGACTATTAAACACCTGAACTGTTGAAACAACATCCATAACAGTCATCTGTTTGCAACTTAGTAATTATTTATCTAATACATCATTCCAATAACTTGCACATAGACTCTTATTGCACTATTTCACTATTTCACTTTTTTAAACTATTTTTCTTTTTGTATTTACTATTTACTTGCACTATATTTTTCTGTTTATCTGTGTTTTGTGTTGCTCTGTTGGAGAAGTCTGTGACCTAAGATTTTCATCGGCATAACTACTCTGTAGCTATTTACATTTGACAAAATAAAGGACCTTGAACCTTGTTACCTTTCTAGCTAGCTTCTTAGATGGGTAGGTATTGTTAGCTAGCTAAGATATATATAGATACGCTAGATAGATAGAGAGCGAGATTAGATAGATGACTTCTTACCACCAATCAAAACACATGCACACAAACTTTACCAACACAAACAAACACACCGTGAGATTTATCTTATGAAAGGAAATGAGATGGAAAGAGTTCACTCCCTCAAAGTGATCCCTCTTGGATAATAATCATTACCTGTCAAAACATTTAGCACACAGCAGACCCCGACTATGTGGAGTCTTCTATTTTAGTCGAACAGACAACATGTTTCCAGCTAGGTGTGTCTATCACTTATTCAAATGTGAACTCACTCCCCATCGTCTCCACCCTCTGCTCGTCTTTGAGGACAAACCTCAGCGGGGAGAGGGAGCGGAGAAGAGGGGCAACAGGGTTTGTTTCCTAAAACTAGAGAGCAGCTTAACACGTCAACTCTTCATCATGTTTCCAGATGAAAAAAAAAATGTGGGCAAAGAGAAACAAAGGAAATGATGTCTGTTCTGCAACAACATACAGTACATGATAAAATGCTGCTCTGAGTGTTATCAGGCGTGGGGAGTATCAGATTACATGTAACGGGATAATCAGGATACAAGAAAAGTGTATTCCCTGCAGTTACATCAAAAAAGACGTAATCAGATAACTGCAAGCTAACATTTGCTAGCTAGCTTGTTAGATGGGTAGGTATTGTAAACAGGGGGGGGGGCTCTGTGTGGAGATCTGGGGGTGGGGGAGCATCACATAATTCGGCCTTAAAGGTCACCTAATATGCAAAATGCACGTTTTGATGTCTTTTATATAAACATGTGTCCCCGGTGTGTCAGGAGACAAAGTGTCAGAAAATAAAACCCTCTCTCTTTTCCTCCGTAACCCACATCTCTAAAAACTGGTTATTTGACTTGATGTCATGGTGCATACATAAAAGTAAAACAAAAACAAAAAAACACAGATAGAGAACTATTTTAAGAAAACTATAATAACATTAAAAAATAATACAAATAATACAAAATATAGTAAACTTTGAGAAACCGGCTCGAGATACACTTATTGTTATATTCCATGGAATGCTCTTAACATCCCGATAGCAATGAATATCTGAAGTGCTTTGATGAAAAATCCATTAAAAAATGTCATCTGTGGAAGCCGTGGCGCTGTAAAAAGCACGACCAATCATCTGAGCCGGCTAAAGTAACTGGATGGCCTACCTGCCTGTCAGCCTTCCATCTGTGCACAAACTTATCTCGTGCCCTCATTGGTCATGTGCGCGTTCATGTGTGTTGGAGGAGGGGCTCTGTGAGAAAGTGGCAGATTTTTTCCGGTTGTGTATTTTCAAATTCTAGCGCACTCGAGCTGGTTTCTCCAAAATTACCTACCCCACCTTTAAGAAGTACTTTATTTGATATTATTATATTATATGATATAATCAGGCACCATCTGCATAGAGCTTTATCTGGGTCTTCTTTCATGAGCCTTTTCATGTACTGGCAGAGGAACGGAGGGTGACACCTTTCTCTGTTTCCTGTTTCACAAACAGGATGTGGTCAGAGTCAATGCATTGGTGGCAAAAACTGTGAAAACAAAAGAGAGAATTCAGGCACATCTACCTATAATATAAATGTTATTTTAAAGGTCTCCTAATCCTATCATGCAAAATGCACTTTCGGATGTCTTTTATACATAAACATGTGTCAGGAGACTCACAAAGTGTCAGAAATAAAACCCTCTCTCTTTTCCTCCGTACCCCCCACATCTCTAAAAACAAGGGAACAACGGATCCAGATTTGCTGCATCATGACGACATTACTAAAATGTGGGCTGGCTTTACGTTGAACTCCTGGCAACGTCCCGCCCCAACCTATCGTCGCCTATCAGAACTGCGCTGTATCCGAAACAATAGAAAAGAGAGGGTTGTATTTTATGACACTTTGTGAGTGTAATATAAAAAAATTATATGAATGTGGTATTGGTTGTTAGCCTGAAATAAGGTCTGTGGTTAACACAAGCTGAAGAGATTTTAACGTTTTGTTCTACGACAGTAAGTAGTATTTACATCAGTAAATACCCCACTGGTGAATTTTAAAACGGCGGCTAACAATTGTCTAAATGGGACGACTAAACATCATCACGCCCAACATTAGCCACCTTTAGCTTAGCGGTGGTGACGTGAAGTCATGAGACCGTGCTGTAGTTCCTTTATAGCCCAACATTAGCCACCTTTAGCTTAGCGGTGGAGACGTGAAGTCATGTGACTGTGCTGTAGTTTCTTTATACCCCAACATTAGCCTCCTTTAGCTTAGCGGTGGTGACGTGAAGTCATGTGACCGTGCTGTAGTTCCTTTATAGCCCAACATTAGCCACCTTTAGCTTAGCGGTGGTGACGTGAAGTCATGTGACCGTGCTGTAGTTCCTTTATAGCCCAATATTAGCCACCTTTAGCTTAGCGGTGCTGACGTGTAATCAGATGGATGCTGTTTTTTTAAATTTGCTCTGTTAATACTTAGTAAGGACGAAACTGATTAAATGAACAAAAGCTAGCTCTCAAGATTAAGAATATTGTATTCAGAGTTAAAGAAACATCACAGTTTTACAATTATTGTATTACGGTACGATTCAAAATATTAAAGAAATAGCAAAAGGTCATTGTTTTTTAGATTTTGTTTCAATATAAGTTCAATCTGTCACTTTCTGACTCCAAACAAAGAAGAGATATCAGATCTTGCTGTCAGCTCCTCGAGGTAAAGATATGTTAAAAATGTGATTTAAAACTGGATACAAAGTTATTTTACGACAGCTTCTGGCAGACGACGCTGACCAATTATTATTACTGTTATCGACACCAGAGAAAACACACCTTTACCTTGATAACAATTACACAGTTCTGGAATTACTCAACTTAATATGTAACTATGGTTGAATGGTTTTTAAAAATGTTAAACTGGAAATGTTACACATTATAACATTAATAGTTAAATGTGGATGAACTCAGAGTGACTAGATTTCTGCACTCAAACACAACCAGAATCAGCTGAATTTGAATAAAATGGCACCTGTGTTTAATTTTGTGTCAACTGTTGTGTCTTAGTGTAGAGTAAGTTGACTAGCGGTGTCTGCGTTGTGTTGTGGAAGAACCGAGTCAGCATATTGTTGGAGCCGATCTCCGTTTATTCTGACAACAGATGAACAACAATTCAGTCGTTAATATATTGTCTGCCCTCGCACTTCGGCTCCTGCACAGATTAAATAAAACATAAATAATTCAGCATACACACATGTTTATAGCTTAATGCAGTAATGTCCGAAAACAGTGCAGTTAACCTCTCCTGTGAAACACGTTAACGAAAAGGAAGAGGAAAACGTTAGGAATTCAATATAAAGGGGGGGAAGTCCCCACAGAAATAATCCTATGGGTACAGGGACTGAAATTCAGATGTTCCGCGGCCCACTGATTTGAGGCCTAACAAGTCAGGTAACTTTTGGTAGATACAGAACACAGACTTTTACAAAGAAATGTAAGGCTCTTATGTCATGATCTGTATGTTTTCTGTTTTATTTGAAAGGTGTTCACTCCATGTCTGCACGTTACCTTGGTTGCTGATTGGCTAATGGTTAAACAACCCAAAACATCGTTATGACATCATAAAGTGGCCAAAATCTGATCAGCTCATTTTCAGACAGCTTTTTATAGAAATGGATCAGGACAAAAAGAGAGAGAATCTTTGTTCCTGAAACTTTCAGAGTCTCTTTCCACAGAGGGGACACATGTTGATGTAGAAGAGACATGAAGAAGAGGGGACACATGTTGATGTAGAAGAGACATGAAGAAGAGGGGACACATGTTGATGTAGAAGAGACATGAAGAAGAGGGGACACATGTTGATGTAGAAGAGACATGAAGAAGAGGGGACACATGTTGATGTAGAAGAGACATGAAGAAGAGGGGACACATGTTGATGTAGAAGAGACATGAAGAAGAGGGGACACATGTTGATGTAGAAGAGACATGAAAAAGAGGGGACACATGTTGATGAAGAAGAGACATGAAAAAGAGGGGACACATGTTGATGTAGAAGAGACATGAAGAAGAGGGGACACATGTTGATGTAGAAGAGACATGAAGAAGAGGGGACACATGTTGATGAAGAAGAGACATGAAAAAGAGGCGACACATGTTGATGTAGAGGAGACATGAAGAAGAGGGGACACATGTTGATGAAGAAGAGACATGAAGAAGAGGGGACACATGTTGATGTAGAAGAGACATGAAAAAGAAGGGACACATGTTGATGTAGAAGAGACATGAAGAAGAGGGGACACATGGTGATGTAGAAGAGACATGAAGAAGAGGAGACACATGGTGATGTAGAAGAGACATGAAGAAGTGGATCATGATAGGTGACCTTAAATAAAAGCTTGCCTTTATTTGCCTCCCTGTTTGTACTGCGTTTGGGTCCGCACTCTTGCCAAACCCTGACAATTTACCCGTGTTACATTAAAGCGAGCTGTCCTTCATACAGGTCCCAGAGTCCCGTCCCTCCTGGCTGGCTCCCAAATTCATGTTGGAGGGTGAACATCCATGTTAGGTGCCAGGATATGAACACAGACTTCCTTACCACCGTTTACTCTTCAGTACAGTTAGAGTCACAGACTCTGATTACACAGAACAAATGAGAGTTTGATGCATAGCTTATTCTTAAAAGACAGAATTGAACTTTAGTCCATGAAGAGTTTAGTACTGTTCTTCTCTTTTCTATAACTTATCTCTTTGTAAAGCTCTTTAGTCAAACTGTGCTGTTTTTAAATGTGCTTCATAACTAAACTTAACGAAACGTAGGAAAGACAAAAGTGCCTGAATGAAAAGAAAATATTTTATTGAAAGTATTTAGAAACGTAAGAAGATATGGGACAGTAAAACTCTCATTACATTGCAGTATAATCCAAACATTGAAGAAATTACCAATTATTTCATATTATTAGACCTAAAGTATGTCATTTAGTGTCAGATACAGGTGTGTGTGTGTGTGTGTGTGTGTGTGTGTGTGTGTGTGTGTGTGTGTGTGTGTGTGTGTGTGTGTGTGTGTGTGTGATGGTGAACACACCGAGCTGACTTCAGCAGCTGATCTGCAGTCAGTTTCTGTCCATAGGAAAGACTCTCAGCCCTTCAGAGGACACAGAGACACTGTACGCAGGAAGAGGCCTGTACCCAGACCCAGTCAACAACTCAAACCCAAAGCCAACCCAGCATAGAGAGGTTCAGTGAATGTGGTTCTGAAGGTGTGGAGGTGGATCAGTCTGTCTCTAGAGGAGACTCTGTAGAAGGAGAGAGAGCCAGCAGGATGATCCAGATACACTGCTGCTCTACCAAAGGGGGGGTAGCGGGAGGCTAAGAGGACGGAGGAGAAGGTTGTTCTTATGTTATTGTGGCAGACAGAGTAACCATCACTGACAGAGTAATGACCAAGATCACCAGAGCACTCCAGACACCAGGACTGATCATTCCCTCCACACCTACAGTCCTCTCTGTCTCCTCCGTAAGTCACTGATATATAAACCTCTCCTCTATACTCGACCTCCCAGTAACAGCGGCCAGTCAGAGCTTCTCTACACATCAGCTGAGGCTCCTTCTCAAACATCCCTGGATGATCAGGATATGGCCACTCCTCCTCCTCAGATGTCACCGTCCTGTTGTCTTCAGACAGTTTGAGTCTCCTGTGAGCTGTGTTTGGGTCCAGCTCCAGTTCACAGGCATCTGATGGAGAGAACACAGCTGCAGGTTATCATCTGTTCATTTTACGGCTGTACTCGAATATTCGGTCGTTGGCCTACTATTCGGTTTTCAAATTTGGTTATTCTTTTTTTTTTAAACGTTATAGACATAGGTCACATTCACACCAGCCTTGTATTGTAGTGGTGCGTTTACCCGCTTGATGCGGTTAGTTTGGGTCGGTGTGAACGCAGTCCGAGACCTCTGAAGTGAACTAAACAACCGGTCCGCTTAAAACAGGTGGTCTCGGACCACTTGCTAGTGAACTCTGGAGCGGTTCATCGCTGGTGTGAACGCAGTCCACACCAGAACATAGGAAGCGTAGTATTTACGAGTCACAAGAACGCTGATGTCTTCAAAATCTTTAGCGAAAGAGTGAAGCAGAATGAAGAGTTGAACAGTGTTGTGTAAAGTAAAAATGCTTCGTCAACTATACATAAAAGTCAGAGCCACCTGTCGTCAGTGAAACATCCCTCTTTACTGCAGAACGTCTCTCATATGGGTTATGTTTGTTATCGCACGTTGTCTGATTGTATAATCATATGCGCCGTTGCTAGAGGCTGTTGATCTCCAGATTAACAGCAGCATGTCACCTGCCGATGCTCCATGGCGGAGGCTACGGTAGAAATTGCCGGGATTTGCCTTTTTACCCCCCCTTAATGTCTGACCAATTGTTGAGCAGCATTTCTGTGCACATGACTTGTGTTTAAAGTTTATAGTCCGTTTGAATTGTGCCTGTGTGAACGCAAACCGAACCTTCCCAAAAATGAAGTCGTCCCCCCGCGAGCACACCGAATATCCGAATATTCGCTGCTGATTAATACCGAATATCCGGAGCCCGAAAAATGGTATTCGGGACAGCCCTAGTTCATTTATTAACAACTTTACTGACAATCACTGACAGGAAATCATTCAAAATGACGTCTCATATTCACTGTGAATGATGTCTAACAACCTGATCTTCATCAGTAGGTGATCAATCAATGAACTCAGACCTAATACTTAATGTTGTAAAATAAAGAAGGAGAAAAGGGAAACAGCATCAGCGTCCAGCTGTTGATATACTGTCACTATCCAAAGAGTCCACATCTAATATGAAGAAGCTTTAACAGGAAAATGTTTTAAATGATATTTATGTGTAGCACAATACTTGGAACAGGTAGACGAACTGCCTGAATCTGCTTTTTGGTTTTCATTTAGACCAGGGGTGCCCAATACGTCGATCGCAAAGGTAGTGTGGGTAGATCGCATGGCATTAAAAAAAAAAAGGAAGCCTATCATCCATCCTTACTATGGCATTTGCCACTTGATTGACGTACAGGTAAGCCAGTCCGAGTTGTATTGTGCCATACGGGTTCATGCAGTTATGAGGGGGCCTCACCTCCTCATCTGAAGCGCAAATGCGGCGCACTATCATGCGCTTATGCGGCGCCACAGTTTATCTGCCCTTTAGTCTACTAGCACCCCCCCCCCCCCCCGTGCTCGTGACACAGATTGGGGAGGGGCGGCCCTGTAGGTAGATCTTTTGGGCTTGGTCATTTTAAAAGTAGCTCTCAAGCTGAAAAGTGTGGGCACCCCTGATTTATACCAATAATACAATTCATGGTATTTATAAAGCACTTTTCCTGGAGCTCAGAGACGTTACTTTCAGTCTTCTTCTTTAAATGCAGCAGGTGGAAACCTGATAAGTTCAAATCACTGGTGCTACTAACACGTATACTGTAGGAAGAGCAGACTGGGTTTCTTGTGAAAGGAGCAGGTTTTATTTATTTCTTTAACGACAGGGAGAAGAAGTGAGCTTTCTGTTAAGAAATGTAATTGTATTGGTTCTGTTGGATCGCTGTGTTCACTTTGTTGTGTTTGTGGATCTCATGTGCAGTGTAACATATGCAGCTCTCATGAATCAAACTGAAAACACACTCACACTTCCTCAGACCAGGTTTCAACCACTGAGGTCCACCATGGTCCATCCTGCAGGAAGAAACACAGAATCAACTTCATTCATATCCACCATTACACAGGAAGCAGAGTCCTTCAGTTAGTGACGGAAAGTGTCTGTCCGTCCGTCTCTCTGTCCATCTGTCCGTCTGTCCATACCTGAGTGTCTCCAGAGTGGATCCTCCAGTCCAGCAGACAGCAGCTTCTCTCCTGAGTCTCCTGGATGATTGTAGCTCAGGTCCAGCTCTCTCAGATGGGAGGGCTTGGAGCTCAGAGCTGAAGCCAGAGGAACACAGCCTTCCTCTGTGACCAGACAGCCTGACAGACTGAACACACACAAAGCACACACAAAAAAGTTTCAAAATATAACTTGCATTGTAACTCAGCTCTCTCAGACAAAAAGCTGAACAGCTCTACACTAACCTGAGAGTTTCCAGAGTACAGTGTGGACTCTGCAGTCCAGCACACAGCAGCTTCACTCCTGAATCCTGCAGGTTGTTGTTACTCAGGTCCAGCTCTCTCAGACTAGAGGACTGGGAGCTGAGGACAGAGCTTCACAGATTCTCTCTGACAGCTTACAGCCACTCAGTCTGAGGAGGAATCAGAAACTTTTTACAAAGTTTTTTGTTGCCGAGTTAATAAGAACACATTTCATCTGGATAGTTGTGTGTTCACCTACATAGCACGTCCAGATCTTCTTCTGATGACAGTAAGATGAAGGTCAACACTGACCACTCAGCAGGAGACAGATGTTCAGAGAGTTGTCCTGAACTCAGGGACTGTTGGATCTGCTCCACTAGAGAATGATCATTCAGTTCATTCAGACAGTGGAACAGGTTGATGCTTCTCTCTGCAGACAGACCCTCATCCATCTTCTTCTTGATGTACTGGACTGTTTCCTTAATGGTCTAATAGCTACTTCCTGTCTCTGTCAGCAGGCCTCGTAGGAGTTTCTGGAGGAAGCGGAGGAACAAGTCCAGGTGTCCGTTTGGACTGTGTAAGGCCTGGTCCACAGCACTCTGGTAGAGATGTGTTAGTTCCGGTTTGACTTCAGACTGCTGGGAGGTTGTTGGTTCTTCTGACAGCAGGTTGACTCCAGAGTCAATGAAGGTCAGATGGACATGAAGAGCAGCCAGAAACTCCTGAACGCTCAGATGGACGAAGCAGAACAGGTCGTGTGGTTATCCAGAGGCGAGCAGAGGGAAGCAGCTTCCCCCTGATGAGGTTTGTCAGCAGCACTTCCACTGAGGTGGACTCTGTGACATCAGTCAGGATCTCAGTGTTGAGGAAGTCCAGAGGAAGTCGACTCTCATCCAGACCGTCAAAGATGAACACAACCGAGAACTGATCAAACCTGCAGATTCCTGCGTCTCTGGTTTCAGGGAAGAAGTGATGAACAAGTTCCACCAAGCTGAACTTGTTCTGTCTCACCACATTCAGCTCTCTGAAGGTGAATGGAAATGTGAACTGGATGTCCTGGTTGGCTTTGCCTTCAGCCCAGTCCAGAGTGAACTTCTGTGTTAAGACTGTTTTCCCAATGCCAGCCACTCCCTTTGTCATCACTCTGATTGGTGCATCTCTTCCAGGTGAGGCTTTAAAGAGGTCTTCTTGTCTGATGGGTGTTTCTGGTCGGTCTGGTTTCCTGGATGCTGTTTCAATCTGTCTGACCTCATGTTCATCATTGACCTCTGCAGACCCCCCCTCTGTGATGTAGAGCTCTGTGTATATCTGGTTCAGAAGGGTTGGGTGTCCTTCTTTACCAATGCCCTCAAACACACACTGGAACCTCTCCTTCAGGGTGGATTTAAGTTCACGCTGACACTCAGCAGCAGCAGTTCCTGAATGAACAAACAAGTGAAATCAGTGAGTGGATCCTGCAGAAACACTGAGAATCTTAACATTGAAGTGAGGCTGTATATATATGGATACAGGATTCACAGACACCACATCTACTGATCAGCCAAGTCGAAAGATAGCACTGGTGGATGGCATGGTGCTTGTGCAGAGGCTGAGCAAAACACCAGCCACTGTAGTGAGAGTCAAGGATCTGAGTGGCTGCTTCAATGACAGACTGATGTCACTAACAAGAGATTATGATGAAATCATCCTTGTGTTCGACACATACAGGACAGATTCTCTGAAGAGTGCAACCAGAGATAAACGAAGACAAGGAAAAGCTATCCAGTACCAAGTCAGAGATGACACCAACATCAAACACATCCCACTGAGCAGGTTCCTAATGAAGAAGGTTGCTTATTTTCTGTGGTCACAAAATGTGCATGTCATGATGATACTGAACTTCACAATTTTAAACTCAGTTTAATCAGTTAATGTCAATTATCTGTTAAGTCCTCAATAAAAGTTATGTTAACATGCAATTTTGTGAGTTCTACCTAATTATTGTTGGCACCATTGGATTCCTTGATCCTGAAAATGTGGGTTTAGCAGTTCAAATCAATGTTCTAGCTTATTTAGAAGTCAAGATATTACAAAACCTACATTTTACGGCGGCCATTTTTGAAATTCCAATATGGCCGCCATATAAACACCTGGGCAAATGGAAACATGGATTTTCTGAATCCTTATACAATATCCTTTCCAAAAAGTATAGTATTGCAAATCCCCACAAAAGTATATAGTGAACCTGACTATGAGGCTGTATAGTTTGAACCAGCTGATCAGAGGACACACTGATGCAGATGTTTGCAGCACATTAACAGCAGAGTTTGTAAATGTAAACTTCTCCATGTTCCCCCATCTCCTCTCCATCATGTTAAATGTGTTAAACCCTCTTACTGCTCTGCAGACGGTCAGCCAGCTCCTCCTGCTTCATGCTCCTCAGGAAGCGCAGTGTGATGTTCAGAAATGCCTCTCTGCTGCTCCTCCTCTGCTCTTCATCCTCACCGTCCAACCCAAAGGGACTTTTTATATCTCCTTGATTCTTTCGGTCTCATTCAGTCCGTGGCCGGCCCAACACACAAAAGGGACACACTTTGGACTTAGTATTATCGTTTGGACTGTCTGTATCTGTGGATGAAATATGTGCAGCAACGCGTATCTCAGACCACTTACTGGTTCTGTTTACAACCTCGATCCCTTCCGCAGGAGTCGAATCATGTGCCCCTGCGCGTCGTCTGCGTTCAATTAACCCCTTGACTGCCTCACAGTTCTCTGATGTTTTTAATGCTTCTCCGATCTATAAATTAGAGGTGAACTGTGTTTTTAGTGCTGATGAGCTTATCTCCATGTTTGACTCGACATGTACCCTAATACTGGATTCTGTTGCTCCTTTTACGCTTAGACGCACCAAAGTTCTCTCAGAGCCGTGGCTCAATGACTGTACTCGTGCTCTCAGACGCGCTTGCAGGCGTGCAGAGAGAAAATGGAAAAAGGATAAACTCCATGTCTCCTTAGAATTCCTTCGTGCTTGCCTTTCCGACTACCAGACGGCAGTCAAAGCAGCCAAAACGGAGCACATTTCTCTGTTAATCTCCAAAACAGCCATAAACCTCAGGTTCTTTTAATGTCATCAACTCGATCAATAATCCCTGTGATGTTTCTCCAATTGTGCCATCGACTACTCTCTGTGATAAGTTTCTTACATTTTTTATTGAAAAAGTATCTGCTCTTAGGCTAGCCCACAATAGTGCTACCCCAGATCCTGCTCCTTTTCTGTGCCCTGCTGTCCTCGACCACTTTGAGCCTGGATCCCTCTCTTCACTCCATCGGATGTAGTCATGCACCTGCGGCCAACAAACTGCACCTCAGACAGTATTCCCGCTCGCCTTCTCATACCTCATTCACACCAACGCAACTCCGGTTCAAGCTCCGTGCTAGAGCTTTTCAGGTTCAGAACCGGTTCTTCGGTTTAGCTCCGGCTCTTTTCACACTGCCCAGAGTCCGACTGGTGCTCCGTCACCGTTTGCGTCATGACGCAACCGTTTGCGTCATGACGCAACCGTTTGCGTGCCTGCTTCATAAAGCCAAACCGTGCGGAAACCCCTCACAGCTCACACCGACAACAACAACAATGGCCGATTGTGCTCCAGCTTCCTCTGTACCTCTTCGGAAGACCAGATTCCCAGTAGGTAGCTGGTCTCTTCAGTGGACCACTGCTGCTTGTTAAGTTTCTTCATCGTTGTGTACAAACTGGATAAAATGCGGGCTTTTTTTTTTTTTTTTTCAGGAGTTGATCCCGTCCCTGCCTCGACGTAAGCGTGACGTATGTGGTGCTTTTGCTCTGGCCGGACAATTTTTTGGTGCTTGAAACGAACCGGATTCCGGAGCTAAGAGGGTGCTCCGCTGTGGTGTGAAGAGGAAAACCCGGTGCTTTTCAAGCTCCAGCTCCGAACCGGCCCTGAAACACTGTTGGTGTGAATGAGGTATCAGAGATGTTTTTGAATCAGTTGGAACAAGTATTTTATTACTTATAAATACCTCTCTTAGCTCAGGATGTGTCCCAGCTGCCTTCAAACATGCCGTGGTGCAGCCACTACTTAAAAAGAAAAATCTCGACCCTTCCATTCTCGCAAATTTTAGGCCCATCTCCCAGCTACCTTTTTTATCTAAAGCCCTGGAGCGAGTAGTCTACGTCCAGCTGCAGTCTTTTTTAACCATTCATGGCATCCATGAAAAGTTTCAATCTGGCTTCAAACCCATTGCCCTTGCATGGTTCAGGTCCTACCTGACAGACCGTAGCTTCTCAGTGCAGCTATGTGCCTTCTCCTCTGCCAAAGCCCCTCTTACCTGTGGGGTTCCCCAAGGCTCGATTCTGGGCCCCATCCTTTTTCTACTGTACCTACTGCCCCTAGGTTCAATTCTCACAAACCACAACATCCCCTTCCACGCTGACAATGTATGATGTATGATCTATCTGCCACTCAATTCAAATGTCAACTCATTACAGCTATTGATGGACTGCTTGACAGAGATCAAATCCTGGCTGAGCCAACATTTCCTCAACCTCAATGAGAGTAAGACTGAGGTTATCTTTTTTGGACACCAACCTCCAGCCTCCTAGGTTGATATTCTGGACTCCCTCAAAAATAATATCCTCCCCTGTGTCACGAACCATGGAGTGACCTTCAATAGCGCTTTTAAATTCGATAAGCAGGTCAGCAGCGTAGTCAAAACCTGCATTTTTTTAAATATGACTATTGGCCAAGACCAAGTCGTTTTTATCTTTTAAAGACCTGGAAAGGGTTATTAACGCCTTTGTTATCTCGAGGTTGGACTACTACAACGCTCTGTACGTGGGTATGGACCAGGCGTCAATTAAACGCCTACAGCTGCACGTCTTCTGACTGGCCACAAAAAGCGTGACCACATCACCCCAATTCTGGCCTCACTGCAATGGCTTCAAATTCGGTTCCGAATTGACTTTAAACTTGTTTTTAAAGCACTAAATGGGCTGGCTCCAGCCTATATAGCTGAACTCCTCCAGCGCTACACCCCAGCCAGAGCTTTAAGGTCTGCTGACCAGCTGCTGCTGATAGTGCCCAAGACCAGGTTCAAAACCCGAGGGCACCGAGCCTTCACAGCAGCTGGCCATAGGCTCTGGAACACTCTGCCCCTCCATGTGAGGTCGCCCAGACCCTAGGGGTTTTTAAATCTACTCTTAAAAACACACTTCTTCTCCCTGGCCTTTTAGTCAGAGCGGAGCACGACTCCTGACATTTCCCTGTGTTTTTTATATATCTGTTGTAATTTATTGTGATTGTAGTAATGTATTTATTACATGTACAGCACTTTGGCCCGACCAAAAATCGCTTTTAAACGTGCTTTATAAATAAACTTTGATTTTATTTGATTTGACAGTACACCTCAAATACATCACTACACAACCTGTGGCATTTGAAAATAAGGGAATGACATGTTTATAATATGCTGCAAAACACAACAGATATGCAGGGTTGAGAGTCTGTTTCTAAGGCCGTTTTATTTTTGGTAGTCTGATCATTTTAACAAGAGAATAGGATCAAACTGAAAACATCGTAAATGTGTTCTAGATACATGAAGCATTGGTTCTTTTAGACCAAAACAGACTGCTAACTCAACAGGAACTATCAAAAATATCCCAATCAAAGTTTAAAGTCACAACATTTTACAGATTATTGGAGAAACTACTCAGCAGATTAATGAACAGTGAAACTCGCTCATGGACTTTAAAGGAGACCTATCATGCTATATTTAAATGATATAGTGTATGACCATACCTATATAAGGTATATTTATACATTTTATTTTTCAAAATATCAAACAGATCATTTTTTAGCCATGCCTCGTTTCGCTCATTTTCGCTCTATTCCAAGCCTGTCTTTGAAAATTCTGAGCAGCAGCTGACCACGCCCCCCTGCAGAAGAGGGGGGCATGAGCCGATGAGAGTCACGTTACCATGCTTGCTGTGATTACGAGTGTGGAATAAACATGTCATCTCAGAGCAATGCATGTGTTCAAGCATATTATCAATTTGATCCGCTACATATACAAGCTAGAGATAGCTTCATCAGGAAAAACACTGCTAAATAAAAACTTACAGCTTAAAAATTTGATGTGTCCTCACTGGCCTGGTCCCGGATGGTTGGTATTGATCCCGGGTTTAGCATTAGTTTGGAGGCATATCCGTGTTGGACTTGACAAGTTCATAAACATGTCCGTGGTAAAATGTTTGGAACACACAAACAGAAATCTTCCGGGGTCTTCTGGCACATGTCCCTTGAAAATGAAGTCTCGCCACAGATTATTTTCTTTTTCCACTGATGGCATTGCATGCAGTCCCCTGTCCCGAGTCTTTCAGCCGGCAACAGCACAACGTTCAACTGGCTTAGACATCCAGGCAAGAACAGGCAAAAACACAGATGTGACTGGGGTTGATTTAGCCTGCCGATAGCCTATATGCGAATGAGAGGTTTGGCAATGCACGTGGCCGTGGCTCATTCCCCTGATAGGTGGAGAGTTGACCAATAAGCGGAGCACCTCTTTGTGACGTAGAAAAGTGTTGAAATCTGGATCCGTTTTTTTCAGATCCGTTGCAGCCCCTTTTTTAGAGATTTGGCTAAGGAGGAAAATAGAGAGGGTTGTGTTTTCTGACACTTGGTGAGTTCCCTGGAACACCGGGGACACATATTGATGTATAAAAGACGTACAAAGGTGCATTTTGCATGATAGGTCCCCTTTAAGGTGAATACTTTAAGAAAAAGTTTTCCATGTGTGAACACGAAGATGTGATTTGAGAGCATCTGATCTGGTGAAAGTTTTCCCACACTCTTCACAGCTGTACGGTTTTTCTCCAGTATGAATACGTTGATGTGATTTGAGAGCACCTGAATGAGAGAAAGTTGTCCCACACTCTTCACACCAGTACGGTTTTTCTCCAGTATGAATACGGTGATGTGATTTGAGAGCATTTGATCTGGTGAAAGTTTTCCCACACTCTTCACACCAGTACGGTTTTTCTCCAGTATGAATACGTTGATGTATTATGAGAGCACTTGATGTAGTGAACGTTTTCCCACACTCTTCACAGCTGTACGGTTTTTCTCCAGTATGAATACGTTGATGTGATTTGAGAGCATCTGATCTGGTGAAAGTTGTCCCACACTCTTCACAGCTGTACGGTTTTTCTCCAGTATGAATACGTTGATGTGATTTGAGAGCACCTGAATGAGAGAAAGTTGTCCCACACTCTTCACACCAGTACGGTTTTTCTCCAGTATGAATACGGTGATGCGATTTGAGAGCACCTGATGTAGTGAAAGTTGTCCCACACTCTTCACAGCTGTAAGGTTTTTCTCCAGTATGAATAAGTTGATGTGATTTGAGAGTACCTGATGTAGCGAAAGTTGTCCCACACTCTTCACAGCTGTAAGGTTTTTCTCCAGTATGAATACGTTGATGTAATTTGAGAACATCTGATCTGGTGAAAGTTTTCCCACACTCTTCACAGCTATACGGTTTTTCTCCAGTATGAATACGGTGATGTGATTTGAAAGCACCTGATTTAGTGAAAGTTGTCCCACACTCTTCACAGCTGTAAGGTTTTTCTCCAGTATGAATAAGTTGATGTGACTTGAGAGCATCTAATCTGGTGAAAGTTTTCCCACACTCTTCACAGCTGTAAGGTTTTTCTCCAGTATGAATACGTTGATGTGATTTGAGAGCATATGATCTCGTGAAAGTTTTCCCACACTCTTCACAGCTGTAAGGTTTTTCTCCAGTGTGAATACGGTGATGTGTTTTGAGATCACTTGATGTAGTGAACTTTTTCTCACACTCTTCACAGCTATACGGTTTTTCTCCCGTGTGAATACGCAGGTGGCTCTTTAAATTTCCAGATGTTGTAAAGGATTTGTCACATTGCTGACAGCTGTGACGTCTCTCTCTTCCTTTCGGTTTCTAGAACAGACGGACAGAGAAAGAGAGAAAGTCAATCTAAAAAGCATAAATACACAAGTTAACACAATAAAAACTCACTTAATATAAACCTTGAGTTAACAAAATACTACTTATCAACTGTTTGTGTTTATTATATTTGATACAGTAATACAGCAATATTCTAACCAAAGTATATACCAGAGGTGGGGGACTCTAGAGGACTTTACTTTTTAAAATAAAATATTTGCATTGTACGAAGCCCCTAGAGGGCAATGAAAGAAAGAAAAAAAAGAGAGAAAGTATCTCGTTCGCAGGAGAAAGTAGGAAGTGGAGCGCACAGGAGACAGCCGTTTCATTGCAGACTGTTATGTTTATGTGGGGAAATACATACATTATTTGAGATACATTTCAAACTCTGACTTCATTTTAGGGACATTTCGACCAGGGGTGTAGAGTTATTTGTTCAAGCACCAGATCGGCAAAACAGGAGAGTCTATGAACCAGTCTGCCTTGACCTATGTATTCATGTCTGTGACTCAGTATCTGCTGCCCACAGCTGTTTTATAGAAGAAAAACCTCCTTCACTTCATGAAATCTCTGCAGCACCAGGAGGCAGTAACGTGTAACTCAGCAGAATCCCAGAAGAGCAGCACCAGCTGCAAAGAGCTGTGCCTTCACTGTGTTTACCTTCATTAGAACAGCTAACGAGCGACCGCAGGCTGCTACGTTTTAACCACACGCACCTCTATACACACGCGCACACACACACACTGAACTGCTCAATTATTCCCCATTTTATGATTTCAGAGCCCCACTCTCCATTGTTGTTAATGTTGAAAATAAAACTCGTTTCATAACCACTGTCTTTTAACTGATTTAAATGCGGAAACTGGGGTTATTCATCAGGATTTTGTAGGACTTGACTTGCTTGACTCTCACCCCAGTAACTTGAGACTTGCACATGTATGACTTACTCCCACCCCTGGTATACAGGAGACAGAGGGAGATGGCATCATGTCACTGCGAGTCTCAGTATGCTCCGTTCGTCTTGTTTTAGTTTTTTTGGTCTAATTATTGTCTAAACTTTGTTGTGTCTGTATGAAACGTCATTTTGAGAGACCATGCTTTTGATCCTGTGGATTACATTTGCCTTCTGCAGACCATGTCTGACCATTCAACTTTCCAAGACACACCTGAGTGACAGCACGAACAGGCGAGGAGCCCCGGCCTCTACGCTAGAAATTCTTGGCATGACGTTAAGACCCTTTTATCTGCCAAGAGAATTCGGGTGTATTTTACTGTTTGTTGTTTACGTGCCTCCCAGCGGCAGAGGACACTGTGTTTACGAGCTACAACTCAGCCACCGATGCACCGGCAATAGTGCTCTGGGACATGAAGCAATGTTGCCTGGAGACTGTGTTACCTGGGTTCCAGCAGTATGTTAGGGATCACAGCAGGAAAGACAATATCCTGGACAAATGCTTTGTTAATGATAAAGGAGCCAATAGAGGTTTCTCAATACTCAAATTTCCACTCCTCGACTCCTATCCTTGATACTTAGTCCCGCCCACAGGAGATGCCAGCGGAGGACTGAGGAGGGGAACCGAGGAGAGAGGAGGGGAAGCAGCAGGCGGTTAGAGAGAGATGAGAACTCCTCTCCTCTGAGCGGTCATTTTAAAGAGACGTCCATTAATGATGACAGGAGGCACAGCAGCCCTCAGTCTGATGGACAGATGTTTCAGAATCAAAAAAGTATGAGAGCACTCTCATAATAACGTAACACAATCAGAGACTGGATATATCCCCCCCCTCTCTCTGGTCGCTGAAATGGGGAATTGAAATTACGGGCCAAAAGTTGTATTTACAAGTAGGCTATTAAAAGAGGACACCAAACCAACTGAGACCCGTCTGTCCGCACTGTACAACACACACTCACTGTACAACACACACACCTACTACAGCTCGTAAAGCATAATCAGGCTACAGCCGTTGTGTATTTTATTATGTGAACCACTAAATGGTCTTCGAAAAATATCGACTAAAGCAAATAAAGAGAGTAGGCCTGTTATACTGAGTGATATATATTATACACTAGCGGTGTAACGGTATACGTACCCGTACCGTTCGGTTCACGTGTGTACCGAACGAATATAGCGTTAAACGTAAAAAAATTGAGAACGTGAACAACTTCTTGGAAGTAATCTCAGGTGATGCGTCGCAGCATTCAGAGTAATTTGCTCACATTGGGTTCAACGCTTCATAGAGCGAGCAAGTCATTTCATTGGACGAGAGGCATACTATGAGAGCTGGTCAGAGGGATGCGTTCAAATTTAGTCAGTCATTTGTCAGTCTGGCTCCAGCAACCCCAAGCGTCTGTTCTCCACCATCAGCAAACTTCTCAAACCCTGTGACAACGCCACCTCATCCTTCACCACCGAACAGTGCAACTCCTTCCTCTCGTTTTTCCAAACCAAAATCAGCAACATTTACAGCAATCTGACACCCTCATCAGCACCCCCCACCTCCCCTCCTGGCTCCCCCCCCTTCACCTCACAGCCCCTGTCCCACTTCTCCCTGTGACCCCCATGCAACTGTCCGACTTCATGACTGGAATTAACTCCGCCTGCACACTTGACCCAATGCCCTCCAAATTGGTTAAAGAGAGCCTCCCTGCCATCTCCCAACTCATTGCCACCATCATTAACTCCTCCCTCAGATCTGGATCAGTTCCCCCCTCTCTCAAACTGGCTGCTGTCACACCAATTCTCAAAAGACCTGGACTCACACCTGACATCATGTCCAACTTCCGGCCCATCTCAAATCTCCCCTTTCTGTCAAAAATACTTGAACGTGTCGTTGCCTCACAACTTAAAGCCCACCTCAGCTCCAATGATCTCTTTGAGCCATTTCAATCCGGTTTCCGATCAAAACACAGCACCGAAACAGCTCTTCTCAAAATCACATATGACCTCCTCCTCTCCTCTGACTCCGGCAACCTTAACATCCTCATCCTCCTCGACCTCACCGCAGCATTCGACACCATCAACCACGCCATCCTGCTGTCCCTCCTCGAATCATCACTCAACATCACCGACACTGCACTCTCCTGGTTGAAATCCTACCTCACCGACAGACATCAGTTTATCAACATCAACAACTGCACCTCCTCCACTGCTCCTCTGTCCCAAGGCGTCCCCCAGGGTTCGGTGCTTGGCCCCCTCCTCTTCATCCTCTACATGCTCCCCCTTGGCAAAATAATTTGGCGCCACAACCTTCAATTTCACTGCTACGCCGATGACATCCAACTTTATATCTCAACAAAAACCATCACCCCCACAACACATTCCACTCTCACCAACTGTCTCTCAGGAATAAAAGCATGGATGCAAACAAACTATCTCCAACTGAACCGTGCCAAATCAGACATCATCATCATCGGCCCCCCATCCCGTATCAAAGACATCCAGAATTTCAACTTCACCATTGACAGCCACACTATCTCCCCCCCCTCACATCCGCAACCTCGGACTCATCTTCGACAGTCAGCTCAAATTCAACCACCACATAAATCACATCACCAGGACCGCCTTTTTCCACCTCAAAAACATTGCCCGTCTCCGCCCATCACTCTCCTCCTCTGCTGCTGCTGAAACCCTGATTCATGCATTCATCACTTCACGACTCGACTACTGCAATAGCATCCTCTACGGCATACCATCCAACCTAATCAATAAACTCCAACATATCCAGAACTCTGCTGCCCGCCTCCTCACCCACACCCGCTCCCGAGACCACATCACTCCCATCCTCCAGAACCTCCACTGGCTCCCCGTCCGTCAAAGAATCAACTTCAAAGTCCTCCTCATTACTTACAAAGCCCTCAACAATCAGGCCCCCCCCTACCTCACAGACCTGCTGCACCACCACGCCCCTTCCCGCTGCCTCTGCTCATCAGAAGCCAACCTCCTATCCATCCCCACCCGCACCAATCACCGGACCTGGGGGGACAGAGCCTTCTCCGTCGCTGCCCCCTCCCTCTGGAACTCACTCCCCCAACCCATCAGAGACTGCACTGACCTCACCACCTTCAAAACACTCACAAAAACTCACCTCTTCAATCTGGCTTTTAATGTGTGATTGTTTTTGTATTATTTGACTTTAACTTTAACTATATATTTATTTGTTGTTCCTTCCTTTTCTTTTCCCTTCACTATATCTGTAAAGCGTCTTTGAGCACCTGTAAAAGCGCTAACAAATTAAATCTATTATTATTATTATTATTATTTGAGGAACTGTCGAAATGGCGAATAAAGTTAAAGTTGAGCTCGAATATCCTCCACCATCGTTGAAGTCTTCGGTTTGGGAACATTTTGGTTTTGCAGTTACTTACAAGGATGACGGGCAAAGACAGGAGGACCGAACCAAAGCTGTTTGTTGGCATTGTTCAACTAAAATTGGTTACGCGGTTGGCAATACATCAAACTTGCACACTCATTTGAAAAGGCATCACCCGAACGTCAATATCACCGGTACCAAAAGAAAAAAGACTGAAGTGCAAACCCAACTCCCGCTAGCATTTCAGCCTCCACCCCTCGCAAAAAGTTCAGACCGAGCTAAAGCTAATACAAACACCAAATATCCTTACGTTGCCATGTTAGCAAAGCGCTACCTGGCTGTATCTGCTACCTCTGTCCCTAGAGAGGGTGTTCTCCACAACAGGAGACATTGTTAGTGCCAGCAGATCTGCCCTTTCGGCAAGCAATGTGGACAAGTTCATTTTTCTTTAAAAAAACATGAAAATACAATGACAAGCAAGTCCTAATGTCAAACTGGCTGCTTAGGTACAGTACAGTTCAAATACAGATTATTTCAGTTCATTGAAATGCTGCACCTTAATGTTTATTTTATTATATTTTGTATTTATTTGAGTGAATATTCACAGTTTAATAATAATTAAAAACCCAAAACTAATAGTTTATGTTTTGTGAGTACTAGTACAGTACAGTTCAAATACAGATTATTTCAGTTCATCGAAATGCTGCACCTTAATGTTTATTTTATTATATTTTGTATTTATTTGAGTGAATACATTATTCACAGTTTAATAATAATTTTAAAAAAACAAAAAATATGTTATGTGATAATTTTTTCTGCTGTACCGAAAACGTACCGAACCGTGACCTAAAAACCGAGGTACGTACCAAACCGAAATGTTTGTGAACCGTTACACCCCTATTATACACACTGCTCAGCTTTCTGCACGGACCTCACAGCTGTTCTCTCTGGAAACATTGCAACAAGATGAAAGCAGTTTCTAAAAAAAACTGCATGTTAAAGAGCAACTTGCAGGTTTTTTTTTTTTCACTACATTTATGCTTAACCTTGCCTGAAAATTACAATTAAAAATGTTAATGCAGGATTTGATATGTTTTACAAGACATAAGGGCAGGAATTCATAGGGAAAGGAGCCGTTTTGAGCTCTGCTACTAAAAACTGCTTTTTTTAAACGTCATACGTCAAACGCGTCATATTACGTCACATGGGGGAGCAACCTTCTCGGACTCCTTCTCTGCCCAATCCGCGGTAGTAGTTTGTAGTTGGTTTGAGCGGTTGTGATTTAGTGAGCTGGTATTTTTACATTGCATTTCAGCATTTGTAATCATGGTGAGCTTGTGTTTGTGCAGGTTGCACAACTCGAGCCTGTCAGGACATCGAGTCCACAGTTTCCCTCACGGGAAAAGGACTGGAGCTAGCGTTCGTTCCTGGGTGCGTTGTGCATCCACCTCCCTGCAGCACATAATCTCCACAGCTTTATCAGGAAACCGTATTCCATCTCTCTCTCTCTCCCCCCCTTCGCTGCTCTCTCTCTCCCCTCCGGTACACTGCACCGTAAGACGTAGTGTGGAGTTGCATTAGGTAACGCTGTGGTGGCTGTACTGCTCCAGCCGTCTCCTTTGTGTTTGTTTGTTTCCCCCTGTCTGTGTTGTTTGTGTGGGCGTGGTGGCTGTCACTCCTGGCTCCCGGCTCAACCTCCACTCACCTGCTGCAATCAGCTGTGCACCCTCCCCGACTACACACCTGCTTTCCATCAAGCCATTTACAACGGCATATCAACGGAGGCTCCACAACCTTTCTCCGCCAGATCGTCAAGTATCAGCCGTATCTCGCGTCTCCCCTCCGGTACACAGCGCCGTAGTGTGGAGTTGCATTAGGTAACGCGAGATACGGCTGATACTTGCGCATTAGTTTCTGTTATGGATCAGTATCAACAGTCCTGCCAGTAACGTTACTATATTATCAATACTACTTTAGTTATAGCCTGATATATGATAGCTAACTTTACAATGTTGTGATGTGACTGACGTTAGCTAACATTAACTGTAGCTAATGCCGGTCACTCACCAAGACAGCTGCCCTGTTCTCCACTGGTTCTCCACACACCAAAGCTCAATTTCTCTCCGATGGCCGTTATTTTTTTCTAATCCTTGGCTCCTGGTCTCTTGGATGCATAGCAGGCTCATAATTATAATCATATGCATTCGAATATATATTTTCAACCTCTTCCGTGTCAAAACTAGCATTGTGATCCATGTTTATTCATACGTTACACCAGCCGCTCTCCCCCTTGTTTACCCCATGTTACGTCTCACGTGCGGAGGCTTTTTTATGCGGAAGTGAAAATGTCTTACAAAAACGACGCCCGATATCACTGTAGTGTATATTTCTGTATATTTTTTTGAAAATCTAGTGCAGGGGTGCCCACACTTTTTTGGCTGGTGAGCTACTTTTGAAATGACCAGCTCACCGAGGTCTACCAACCAAAAATAAAATCCCAAATTGCAAGGGTTGCTGAATAACACGTTTTATTTATACATGGGATAACTACAATAGGGCTGCAACAAACGACTCATTTGATAATAGATTAATCTATCGATTAATGAAACGATGAATCGACTATTCTGACTATTACTGTATGCCTTGCACAATTTCTCAAACGCTCTTATTTAGCCATCAACTTTTAGATTTAGCTTGAGGTTGTTTTAGGCATGTGGAAACTAACAATGAAGACAATAAAGATGAATACTTGATTCAAAAATACATATATTATTAAATTAACTTAACAAATTGTGAACAAAATTAACATTGCTTTTTATTTAAATTAAATAAATAATATTTCACATCAAAAGAAACAACAGTGTTTTAACAAATCGTATTAAATAATCTGATGACAGAACCGTAACCAGAATAGCTGAAACTTTAACAAAAGAAATAACTCAGTTACCTCTAATCATTAACCCATGTTTGTATAATTGAGTTAACTCCGTGTGTTGCTGCTAGCATACATAACACCTGACGTGGAAACGTTACTCGTGGATGGGGCTGCAGAGCTACTAGAAAGACAGCCGGTGCATTCCTCCGTCTGGATGTGGAGCACTTTTGCTAAATGTTTAGACAAATTGCTCGTGTTACCGCCCTTACATGCTAAACACTCTTGGCAACGAACATTGTCCACCTCAAGACGGGTAACATCTAACCACACCTTGGAGCGCTTCTCTCCGCCATCTCCTCCGTGTGTTGCTGCATCTAGCAGCTGTGTGTGTAAACTGCCCCGCCCCCTCGCACACAGACGGGGGAGAGAGCTCTCGTCTGGATTGGAAAGGTCGAAAATACACCGACCATAGACGCATTTGTTTGTCTTTTTGCATGTTAGAAACGAGTTGGTGACACTAACACTGCAAGATAATATTTTTGTAGCAATAATACATGACCTTTCTCTTTCTAAACTCGCTACTCTGAGGGAAGTAGCTGTCATATGCCTTGTGAACACTCCGATAGTGCCTCTCCACGTTACCTTTCTTTGGCAGAGCGACAAATAAGGCAAATAACCTTTGAATGTGACATCACAGCAAAATATTCTTCCTCCCATTCTGGGAAAATATCTTCATGGAGAAAGGCCATGACCGTGAGAACAGAAAAAAGAGAGTGGAGAAAAGCTGAACGTAGGTGGAGAAAAACAAATCTCCAGGTTCACTTTGAAATCTATAAAGACGGACTTGGCTTTTATAATTGAAAATTGCACGACAATCTTTCTTCTCGGACATCATTGCCAAAAACCAAAACAACGCACATGCCTTGTTCGCTACCGTCGACAGACTAACTAACCCCCCAGTGGCAGTAGCCTCTGAACTTCTATCCACCGGGGCCGGCAATGACTTTGCAGGGCTCGACATTATAAATGGCCCGCTGGCCCGGAAGCACTATTTAGACACCCCGGGCCAGCATAACGTACTTTCCACTTGCCCGCTCGGCAGGGCTCGAGCTTAAGGACGTCCCGTCGTCGGAAAAAATAGTGTCGGGGAGGATAAAAAATAATTTTGGGACGAATTTGGGACGAGAGTTCTACAAACGGTGATGAAAATGAAACCGACTGCACGTTTTGTGTAGCACACAGTTATTAAACCTCCTTGTCAACATAAACACACACGCACAAAACATTTAGAAACCGGCGAAATACACACATGTAGTTACAGCTGTGCCGCTGGCTGTCAGCCAGCCGCCCAGCTGGCTGTGCCCGCAAATTCCTGGCCCGCAAATTCGCGGGTCTAGCTATGTACTGAGTGTGTTTATTTCGCGGGTTGAGTGATGTACAATGGCATCCCGTGGAGGAATTCTGAAATGTTTTACCGTTAATCACAAAAACGCACAGCAGAACCAGACCCTGGAGCGCCGGCCTCTTTATTTACTTACTCCTCTTCATTCCCTATGGGTAATAAGGCTGAGAAGAGAACCCTCCATCGTATTTAGTCCTTAGCAATATGCTGCGCCTCTCCCCATGTAGGGATGGGTACCGAGCCCCGGGCCGGAATTATTAAAGACAGTGGTAACGTTAAGCTCCGACGTTATCGGACTTTTGAACGGTACTGGAGACATTTAAAAAATAGATGTCATATGTATTATTGCTACATACACATTATATCGCAGTTTTAGTTTCACCAACTCCGTTTCTAATATGCAATAAGATTACAACATGCGTCTATGATGTATTTTCGTGCTTTCCAATCCAGACGAGATCTCTCTCTCCGGTCTGTGTGCGAGGGGGCGGGGCAGTTTGTAAAGGTCTCCCGACTGTGTTACAGACTGTCATCCTGGTTAGTGGTTACTCTGGGTTCTGTCTTCAGGACAGAGTGTTGGATTTTTAGGTTAATTGGATGGGACTTGATTAGATTCAATATTAGAGTAATTTTCTCGTTTGTGTGTTTGTTTAAATATATTTGGCCTTTGTTTATGTGATTGATTGATTTACTCATAAAAAGGTTGATGAATTATCATCTAATGATTTGTATGATGTTTTATTTATGTTAAAGGTCACTTTGAATGATTTTAACTAATGATAATGTAGAAAAACTAACATTTTACATTCGGGACGGTCCACATTAATTTCGGGACGGCTTAGTCAGACGTGTCAAACTCAAGGCCCGCGGGCCAGATGTGGCCCGCCACGTCATTTTATGTGGCCCGCGAGAGCTTAAAAGGTCTGATTGTCTAAAAATAAATAAGTCAAATGCGTGCAGTGACCTAAAAACTACATTTCCCACAATACATGCCGATTATGTTACCCGCGAAGTGACGGCATCCCGCCACTAGACCGCAGTGTTTCCACATCGATGCGATTTTCCCAACAAGTGGAATTGAGAAATACAAATAATGATCCCAAAATGTCAAGGAAGAGAAAAATTGATGCAGAGGGAAGGGTGTTTCAAGAAAGATGGGAAGGTGAATACATGTTTGTACTTCAAGGAGAAAAACCGGTATGTCTTGTGTTATGAGGCGGTGGCGGCTGTCAAAGAGTACAATCTACGTCGGCATTTTGAGACCAAACACGGAGCTAAGTATGCCAAAATTAGCCATCAAGAAAAACAACAAATTGCCCAAGAATTAAAAGGCAAACTGCCATCGCAGCAGAATGTGTTCGCGAAAGCCAGAACCAAAAACAATGCGGCAGTGAAAGCTAGCTTTGTTGTGGCTGAAGAAATCACACGCACTTCAAAGTCTTTTTCAGAGGGAACGTTTTTGAAGAAGTGCATGCTGAAGGTCTGTGAGCAGGTGTGTCCCGACCGGATACAGACTTTTAAAAATGTCAGTTTATCAAGAAACACTATCGCGGACCGAGTTAAGGAACTAGCAGGAAACCTGGCAACACAGCTGGCCGAAGAGACACGCAGCTACATAGCTTTTTCATTAGCTGTTGATGAAAGCACAGACAACACGGATACAGCGCAGCTATCTATTTTTATTAGAGGCGTGAAGTCGGACCTCTCTGTCACTGAGGAGCTGTTGGATGGGGCTGCCATGCATGGGACCACAACGGAACGGGACATTTTTGATGCGGTGGAGAAGTCAGTCATTAAAAACGCATTGCCCTGGGAAAACTTGGTGGGATTAACTACAGACGGTGCACCTGCAATGTGTGGAAGAAAAGTGGCCTTGGTTGGACTAATGAAGGAGAAAATGCAAGAAAGTAACTGTCACACGCCTCTGATAACGTATCATTGCATTATCCATCAAGAAGCTTTGTGCGGGAAGGAGCTGGGGCTGGATGATATAGTGACCACGGTCATGAAGACAGTGAACTTCATTCGGGCGCGTGGCCTGAATCATCGTCAGTTCCAGCTGTTCTTGCAGGAGATGGGCTCGGAGCACGGAGACGTGCCGTACCATACAGAAGTAAGGTGGCTGAGTAGGAGCAAAGTCCTCAAAAGATTTTTTGAGCTTAGGGAAGACATTGCTCTTTTCATGCAGAGTAAAGGAAAACCCTTGTCTGAACTGTCAGATCCAAACTGGCTGTGTGACTTTGCTATGTTGTGTGACATAACCGAGCATCTCGCCCAACTGAATCAGAAGCTGCAGGGACGCAAACAAGTCATCACACAGATGTCCGACACGATCACGGCTTTCCAGCGTAAACTTGACCTATGGATGTGCCAAGTGAAACAGGACAATCTTGCCCACTTTCCTGTTTGTCAGAGCATCTCAGCCTCATGTCCCGGTACTTTCTCATGTGCTCAGTTAGCTACCAAACTGAGCCTGTTGATGAATGAGTTTGATCGGCGCTTCTCTGACTTCAGAGCACAGCACTCTGGATTTGCCATCGTTGCTAGTCATTTCACCACCGACGTGTGCACTCCACACCAACACCTTCAGATGGAGTTAATAGAGCTTCAAAGCGATAGTGGCCTGACAGCAAAGTTCCAGGATGCTACAATCCAGGACTTTTACCGTCTACTGCCCCCTGCTTTCATGCCACAGCCTCGACTTCATGCTGCCCGTGTTCTGTTTATGTTTGGGAGCACCTATCTGTGCGAACAGATGTTTTCAATAATGAATCTAAACAAAAACAAGCACAGATCACGCATCACTGACGGCAACCTCCACGCTGTTCTACGGATTGCTACAGCACACCTAAAACCAGACATTGACACACTGGCCACGGAAAAACGGTGTCAGACATTTGGTCAGAAAACACATTGGTAAGCATTTTAAAAAACCTAATAAAATGCAATTCAACCAAGAAGAAGAATAGTTAAACTATGTGCAATGTAATGATTGTGCTTGCATTTTGTTTTGTGTTTGTTATTTTCAGAACATGATCAATGGATGAGGATGGTGGAGAGGGGATCCACATGGTGTGTTCAAGGACAGGCAGCATCTCCTCATCAAAAACTAACCTAAAAACTTGACCAATATAGTTGTGGACTGAGACAACCCTTATTTTGAGTTTATTACATATACTACTGTATATGTGTAGCAATTAGGGGTGTAACGGTACACGTACCCGTACCGAAATTATTCGGTACGGGCCCTTCGGTTCGGTACACGTGTGTACCGAAGTGTACCGAACGAATATAACGTTAAACGTAAAAAATTGAGAACGTGAACAACTTCTTGGAAGTAATCTCAGGTGCTGCGTCGCAGCATTCAGAGTAATTTGCTCCCATTGTGTTCAACGCGTCATAGAGCGAGCAAGTCATTTCATTGGACGAGCTGGTCAGAGGGATGCGTTCAAATGTAGTCAGTAATTTGAGGAACTGTCGAAATGGCGAACGCAGATAAAGTTGAGCTCGAAAATCCTCCAGCATCATTGAAGTCTCCGGTTTGGGAACATTTTGATTTCGCAGTTACGTACAAGGATGACGGACAAAGACAGGTGGAAAAAGCTGTTTGTCGGCATTGTTCAACTAAAATTGGTTACGCGGCTGGCAATACATCAAACTTACACACTCATTTGAAAAGGCATCACCCGAACGTGAATATCACCGGTACCAAAAGACTGAAGTGCAAACCCAACTCCCGCTAGCATTTAAGCCTCCACCACTCGCAAAAACTTCAGACCGAGCCAAAGCTATTACAAACGCCAAATATCCTTATGTTGCCATGTTAGCAAAGCGCTACCTGGCTGTATCTGCTACCTCTGTCCCTAGAGAGAGGGTGTTCTCCACAGCAGGAGACATTGTTAGTGCCAGCTGATCTGCCCTTTCGGCAAGCAATGTGGACAAGTTCATCTTTCTTAAAAAAAACATGAAAATACAATGACAAGCAAGTCCTAATGTCTAACTGGCTGCTTAGGTACTAGTACAGTACAGTTCAAATACAGATTATTTCAGTTCATCGAAAAGCTGCACCTTAATGTTTATTTTATTATATTTAATATTTATTTGAGTGAATATTCATAGTTTAATAATAATTAAAAACCCAAAACTAATAGTTTATGTTTTGTGAGTACTAGTACAGTAAAGTTCAAATACAGATTATTTTTAGTTCATCGAAATGCTGCACCTTAATGTTTATTATATTATATTTTGTATTTATTTGAGTGAATACATTATTCACAGTTTAATTAAAAAAAAAAATGTTATGTTTTGTTATAATTTTTTCTGCTGTACCGAAAACGTACCGAACCGAACCGTGACCTAAAAACCGAGGTACGTACCGAACCGAAATGTTTGTGAACCGTTACACCCCTAATGAACATGTACAAACGATTTACATCTGTCACACATGTTCTTAGCAGCTCACAATTGTTGGTTTTATAGTTATTTGTTATTTCAAGTTTTGAACAAAGTTTATGTCATAACTTGTGTTTGATGTTATTTTTCTTTATTCACTTGGATAGTTTGATCGTTGATTGATGGAGTAATGTGGGTTTCATAACCTGACAAATTAAAAGGATTTATGTTATAATAACAAAGCAACAAGCAAACATATTTTTTACATCTATGCAAATATATATGTAATATTTGTAACTTGAATAAGTAATACATTTAACATTAAGGAGTAGTTACATTTATTTTACATTGCATTTAGTTACATTGCATTTGGTTACATTTATAAGTTACATCTGGCCCTTTGAGGACAACGATTATGCTGATGTGGCCCTCGGTGAAAATGAGTTTGACACCCCTGGCTTAGATTGTATTTCGGGACGGTTCCGGGAGGATGAGGAAAAAAGTTAGTCGAGAGCCCTGCCGCTCGGGACACTAAAAATATTGTTTAAAAAAAAATGTTTCCTGTGGTATTGGTATTTTGACTAGCATTTTCGTTAAATTGTTTCGTTTATTAATGCTACAATAGCGTTTCGTGAGTCGCTTGTCGTTGTTGGGTGAAAAGCAAACAGCCGTCTGCTGCGGAGCGCAGCGCGAGCAGGCTCCCGTGAGCGCGCTCCTTCACTACAGACTATCACGCCACCTAACCATTCGCCAAAATGTTTTTAATACCAGCGGTAACCGGCCAAGCGCCGGGCAAAAAACAATCTTCAAATAAAAGAAAGTCACCGGAGGAGTTAAAGGAGATCGAGTGACAGGAAGCATGAGAAGAAGAGGGAGAGAACGTTTCAGCCAGCTTGATCGATCGATGCATCAGTGGTGCAGTGACGCGTCCTAAAACCCTTTTATAATCTATCGATTAGATTTATGATTCGAAAATTATAAAAGTAGGGTAGACATGTGGAGATTATCCGGCTGAACAAAACGTGCATTTATCAAACAGGTTTGTTTTCCACAGACCTTATTTCCAGCTATTTTCCAAAACCCTGTGGAGAAATCCCATGGCTTTTTGTGGAGGGAACCAGCAGCTTACTTCCTGGTTTTATGACGCGTCACTGCACCTCTCAATATGATGCCAATATAAACAAGGTCTTCTGTCGACTCTGTACATCAATGCCGACCTATGCTGACAAGTAAGTGAAGAGTAGACAATATAAAGGTATTGGCTATAGGGAAATGTCCCAGCAGTTTAGGATAATGAAGGATCTAATCTAATCTATAGCCATTACATGTCTAACTCCTAATGACAGGAAGGCAGAAAGTGCATTATACAAATAATAATACTCATAATAATAGCAGACATTTTTTAACAATGACCACAATATCATTATTTTAATAAACCAAATATGAACAATTGAGGAAAATGAGGAAGAACTGATTGTTCAAATGTTGTAGTACAAGTAGTAATGTAGTTACTGCATAAATTACTATTGCAACAAATGTGTTAATTTTCTTCATTATTAGTCGATTTTTTCTGGACGAATGCTCCGGGCCAGTGGTTACAATGGTGGGGCCAGTGACAATACAATTCCACCGGCCCGGGGGGCCAGTGGCTTTTTACCCTTAATGTCTACCCCTGCTTTGCCTTCTTCACTGACAACATTAGTGGAGCACGCACGTGAGCTGTGAGCACCAGAGCCTCGCAGCAGCGAAACTGAGGCTCCGTGGTAAACTGTGGTAACATGAAGAGCCGTTTGGGAGCCGAAACAGCCGGCGCTTAAAGAGAGCCGAGCCAAATGATCCGGCTCACTAATGTAAAAATACAGTATCTATAAGGGACGGCTCAAGTCAAAATTCAAAACAAACCCCCCCCCGCTCTCGGGGTGGACGCCCTCTCAGCTCCGATCTAATTCATATAGTAAACAAGTCTGTTCACTCAGGTCTTTTTCCACAGGCTCTGAAAACTGCAGTCATTAAACCGCTCTTAAAAAAGAATAATCTAGACGCTTCAGTAATGAACAATTACAGGCCCATATCAAAGCTCCCATTTCTAGGTAAAATCATTGAAAAAGTTGTTTTTCAACAGTTGAGTAACTTCTTGCATTTAAATAGCTGTTTCGATGTGTTCCAGTCAGGCTTTCGTCCAAACCACAGCACTGAGACTGCTCTTGTAAAGGTCTTCAATGACATCCACTTATGGCGCATTTCCACTGCAGGGCCTCGCACGGCTTAGTACGGTATAGGTAGGCCTTGGTAGGCCAGGCTCACTTTATCCTGCGTTTCCAATACAGTTTAGAAACTGGGGCAGTAACTATAGTAACGCAGTGTAGGCGGAGCCGTGACGTCATCTTCAATGGGAACCACAAAAGCAACATCAGCCGTTAGCTGTTAGCACTCAGAGCTCACAGCTCCTCATATCTGTTCAGAAACTAGACACAAGTGAAACAAGTACAAACCACAGACTGTCTGTGTCATGGCGAATACAGTCGCTGGTTTATTTATGTCTGTAGGCCGTTGTTGTGAGTGTGGACGGTCGGGGTATATACTGCGTTAGCTTAGCAGATCTCCATTCAGAAAACACGCATTTTAAAAAGGTTTTTCGCCTGCCGTCTGTCTGCAGACTTGTCAAAGCATTAATTCATGGTTTTTACTAACCGGTATCAGCATGTTGTTACTTCGGCAAAACTGCTCCACCTGTTAGAAATCTGCTCAAAGATTGTTGGTCACCCTGTCAGAGACTTTCTGACTCACAGACCATAATAACCTGAGAGGCTGTCCAACAGCATCATCTGGGATCCAAAGCATGCTCTAACAGAGAATCTGAACTGCTACCTACTCAAACACTGAGTAAGTGCATTGAACAAATCAATGACTGGATGTGTCAGAACTTTCTCTAATTAAACAAAGATAAAACTGAGGTAATGGTTTTTGGAGCCAAGGCAGAACGTATAAAAGTTAGCGCTGAGCTTCAGTCTACAATGTTCAAAACAACAGATAAAGCCAGAAATCTAGGTGTAGTCATGGACTCTGACCTGAGTTTCAACAGTCACATTAAAACAGTTACTAAATCAGCCTACTATCACCTAAAGAATATATCTAGGATTAAAAGACTAATGTCACAGCAGGATTTGGAAAAACTTGTCCATGCTTTCATCTTCAGTAGACTCGACTACTGCAATGGTGTCTTCACAGGTCTCACTAAAAAATCTATTAGAAAGCTGCAGCTGATTCAGAACGCCGCTGCTCGAGTCCTCACTAACACTAAGAAAGTGGATCACATCACTCCTGTTCTGAAGGCTTTACACTGGCTTCCTGTGTGTCAAAGAATAGATTTCAAAATACTGCTGCTGGTTTATAAAGCACTGAATGGTTTAGGCTCAAAATACATTTCTGACCTCCTGCTAAATTATGAACCATCCAGATCTCTCAGGTCTTCAGGGACTGGTCAGCTTTCTGTCCCCAGAGTCAGAACTAAACATGGAGAAGCAGCGTTCAGTTATTATGCTCCAAATATCTGGAACAAACTCCCAGAAACCTGCAGGTCCGCTGCAACTCTGACTACTTTTAAATCCAGGCTGAAGACTTTTCTTTTTGTCGCTGCTTTTAATTGAACTATTCATATCTTAGACTGCACTGTAACTTTTATCACTGTAACTTTTATCCATGTATTTTTTTTTCTTTTAATGTTTATTTTATTAGCTTTTCTTTTTAATGACTGATTTTAAATGTCATTTTCTTAATGTCTTTCATTTTTTTTGTAAAGCACTTTGAATTGCCTTGTGTTGAAAAGTGCTATATAAATAAACTTGCCTTGCCTTGCCATCTAATGGAGATTCACTAAAGTCAGCCTGAAGCATCCTTTGTGCTCCAGTCAGTCTTCACAGTGAACACAGAGTTACAGATCAGATGCACGCTGAAGGCTCTTGGAGCAGCTCTCACTGATCCTGCTGTTATGTTACATGTTTGTTGTTTGTTTCTCATGTATTGTGTATTGTCTTATGTGTCTATGTTGATGTTACACATGGAGCTGCTGTGATGCAAGTCACATTTCAGACTTGATCTGACAATTAAAGAATCGTAGACAACAACGTTCTAACCATATTGTGCATTCATATTGTATATTTCAAACAGGTTGTGATCTTTCATTTGGGGATAACAGTGTTAGGCATTCGTGAGGAGCAACAACATTAACATGAACCTTTCTGTTGGCTGCTTGTTAGCAGACCCTCCACGCGATAGCAGAGCGAACAGGTACAGCAAGCGAGGGATCATAGTCCACTAGTAAATCGATTGCAGATGGCGTCTTGCTCGCGGACGGATACAAAAATAATAATGAATGGGTCGCGAAATATACTTTGGTGGCCGTTAAACCTGGGCGGCCCAAGTAAAGTCTATGTGAGGGAAACCCTGGACTTGAATTTTGAATTGAGCCGTCCCTTATAGATACTATCTCTTTACGTATTAGTGATGGGAATCCCGGCTCTTTTTAGTGAGTCGGATCATTTGGCTCGGCTCACTAAGAAGAGCCGGCTCTTTCGGCTCCCAAACGGCTCTTCATGTTACCACAGTTTACCAGAGCCTCAGTTTCGCCGCTGCGAGGCTCCGGCGCTCGCAGTTCACGCGCGTGCTCCACTAGCACAGGAACACGCTTTGCTGGCGGTGAAAAGAATCCCACCAGACTCCTTTGCCCCTCCAACAGAGGGATGTCCTTCTCCTTTTTCGTAATTTCAAGCGATAAAAACTCTTTTGGACGCCCTCGGCTGGAGTCCAGGGCGTTCCGAGCTGAATAAGGGCGTCAAATGACGGCAAGGCGCCCGCCTGGCGGAAACGCTGGAATTAGGAATATATTGTGATGAAGTGCACACTGACCTGAGCTCCAGGGGTCTCTTTGATCTCCTCCATGCTGCTGTCAGTTCTCCTTCTCCGGATGGGTCTCTGAAATAATCAACACAACTACAGCTGACACAAAACAAGACAACTCAATACAACCGACAGACACAACAAAACTAATCTACAGCTACTTCGTAGGTTCATAGCAGAGGTGAGAAGTAACTAAGTACATTTACTCAAGTACTGTACTTAAGTACTATTTAGAGGTACTTTTACTTTACTTGAATATTTACATGTAATGATACTTTGTCTGCGACAATAGGAGACAGTAATAAAGCTGCTTCACTGAAGAGGAGAAACTCACAGCTCCAGGACTCTGTAAGTCAGGAGGAGACTAGAAACAACAAGTCAATAAACTGAGGCTTCATCCTGTAACATAAAGGAGTTACCTAACAGAAACCAGTATGCCAACGGTAATAAAGAAGAGTTACCGTACTAAAACAATATGCTGAAGGTAAAAGGGGAGCGTTTACTCAAACTAAACGGTATGCATATAACTTATGAATATACTGTGGGATAAATAATGTTAGAGAAAGTAATTATTAAGGACACACACACACACACACACACACACACACACACACACACACACACACACACACACACACACACACACACACACACACACACACACACACACACACACACACACACACACACACACACACACACACACACACACACACACACACACACACACACACACACACACACACACACACACACACACACACACACACACACACACACACACACACACACACACACACACACACTTTTAAGCTGGAAACACTGAGAAGACCACAGAGCTGCTTCAGGTCCTCTCTGGGAACACTGGGTCCTGATGAAGACCACAGAGCTGCTTCAGGTCCTCTCTGGGAACACTGGGTCCTGATGAAGACCACAGAACTGCTTCAGGTCCTCTCTGGGAACACTGGGTCCTGATGAAGACCACAGAGCTGCTTCAGGTCCTCTCTGGGGACACTGGGTCCTGATGAAGACCACAGAGCTGCTTCAGGTCCTCTCTGGGAACACTGGGTCCTGATGAAGACCACAGAGCTGCTTCAGGTCCTCTCTGGGAACACTGGGTCCTGATGAAGACCACAGAGCTGCTTCAGGTCCTCTCTGGGAACACTGGGTCCTGATGAAGACCACAGAGCTGCTTCAGGTCCTCTCTGGGAACACTGGGTCCTGATGAAGACCACAGAGCTGCTTCAGGTCCTCTCTGGGAACACTGGGTCCTGATGAAGACCACAGAGCTGCTTCAGGTCCTCTCTGGGGACACTGGGTCCTGATGAAGACCACAGAGCTGCTTCAGGTCCTCTCTGGGAACACTGGGTCCTGATGAAGACCACAGAGCTGCTTCAGCTCCTCTCTGGGAACACTGGGTCCTGATGAAGACCACAGAGCTGCTTCAGGTCCTCTCTGGGAACACTGGGTCCTGATGAAGACCACAGAGCTGCTTCAGGTGGAAAACTGTCAGGAGTGAAGAGGAGGAATTCAAAGAGTTTATTCAATGATATGTTCTATTTCTAGATGCTTATATGTAGTGTTTTATCACATCATGTGCAGTGCCTTGTCTCATCTATGCTGCTGTGACGTAAACATGTTCCAAATTGATCCATTTAGTCAATGTGATGTTAAGCAGAGGAGAAAATGATAGAAAGGTCAGATAGTTATTAACATTACATGCAAATGACTTTAACCATTACGATAACAAGTTGGTTTTCTGTGTAAATTATTATTAATACAATACAAATATTTAGATATAATTCATCATAATCTGTGTAGCAATTTACATTCTAACTTACAGCTTGTTCACTTTTATTTCATTAAAATGACTTTATTCACATAGAAAGTGACATTAACTGTTGTTTGAACCATGGTTATAACGCTGTGTCATTAACTATCACTAAGTTAACACAGAAAGCAAACATTAGCAAGTAAGACTGTTTAATGTACCCCATGTATACAGTATGTTCTGTATATTCTTTAGATACTCTAGTGATATGTGTCCCGTGTGTAAACTTGCTGCTAATGCTTCATTTTTATTATATCTTATTGTATCTTTTAAATATGCTTAACTTGTGTAATGCCTGAAAACACTTCTGCTGTGACACAATCATTTCTCAGTTTAAGATAAATAATTATTTAAATAAAGTATATCTATGTATCTAATGAGCTAAACCGTCGCTTAGCTTAGCGTTAGCTGCTAACTGAAGAACCCCATTCATTTCAATGGGAAAAATGCTGCGTCACAGTGAATGGCGATGCTAATAAGCATATATTTAAAACTATATCTATGGTAAAGAGCACCAACACAACAACTCAAACTGTCTTAAAGACAACTGGTGTAATAAATAACTAAAATAAAGTCAGCTTAGCATTACAAATCAACGGTTACTCACCCAGAGCCGAACTGGAATAATAACTGTAGCTGTTAGCTGTTAGACTTTAGCTGTTAGACTTTAGCTGTTAGCCTTTATTTAAAGATAATTTGAGACTATCTTTGGCGCACATTTTAAAGTTTTTTTGTGAGTTTCTTTCTTCCAATATTACAGCTGTGTTAAATAAGATAACTTCTGATTCGTGATTAACTGTAAGCTAAGCTAACAGGTGTAAATACACGTAATGAAACCTCTTCTTCTTCTTCTTCTTCTTCTTCTTCTTCTTCTTCAGTGTTTATTGGCGGTTGGCAAACCAACCTGTAGGTGCATTACCGCCACCAACTGGACTGGAGTGTGGACAAGAGACTATGCAGAAAACAATAAACAAAACAAAACAAAGAACCAAAACTCTAGATTATTTTAAATGTATCAATTTCTCTTAGAAATTTAATAATCTCACAATATATATTGCCTGATGTTTTCCCTAACAGCCCTAATAGCGACAAGTCATGGAATGTTGCTTTCTTCAGTGTCTGGAAAAGCACATTTCTCTGAGTACTATATTTCCTGCAAAGCAGTAAAACATGCTCAACAGTTTCTGGCTGGCTACAGTGTATACACTTTCCGGTTGGATGCTTTCCTATTATACTTAAAGTATGATTGAGACCTGTATGACCTATTCTCATCCGAGAAATGACATTGTCCTCCCTTCTTTTAAACCCCACCTTCCTTCCATCCCCCACATACCTTTGACTTTTATAAAGATGTCTTCCTGTATCACTAAGATCCCAATGATCTTGCCATGCTGTTTGTGCATATTTCTGTATGAATGTTTTAACCTCCGCTTTGCTGAGTGGAACTTCTATGTCTATGTTCATACTTCTGAGTGTTTGTTTGGCCAGAATATCCACCTGTTCATTACCCTCCACACCAACATGAGCAAGAACCCAGATGAAACGAGTTGCTATGCCTTTGATTTGCATTTTATATACAATTATAAATACTTCATTTATTATGTCCATTCTAGATGAAGATCTACCTGATCGTATACTTGATAATGCTGAAAAGCTGTCAGATGCAATTACACTATTATGTATTTCTTTCTCCTCTATCCATTTCAATGACAGTACCAATGCCAACAACTCTGTGGTGTATACTGACACATGGTCTGTTACCCTTTTCTTTATATGTGTATTACTCACTGGGATATAAACTGCTGCCCCTGCACGCCCTGTCTCTGGATCTTTGGAACCATCTGTAAATATGATTGTTGAGTCTGAGTGATATCTTGCAAAAATAATCTGGACTATGCGCTTCTGCTTCTTCTTCTTCTTCTTCTGCTTCTTCTTCTTCTTCTTCTTCTTCTGGAGGTGGGTTTTTGAAGAGGGACGAGGGATTTTCACTTTTATTTCGTTTGTTTCTGTTTCAATCGTTTCTTTAACTGTATGATCTTTCGTTGGGATTTTTATACTCTTTGCAAGTACGATTAATACTTTTTCGTGAGTGTTTTTCTGTGCCTCGTGGCGGGGATGGCGTCCTTCGGGCGCCGCCGCGTGTCTCTGAGACACGGAGTGCGTTTGGTGGCTCAGGCCGCAAGCACAGTGGAGCAGGAGCTGCTGGCTGTGGGGGATCAGGTCGGTCATGTAAACATCTCCTATGCTTCCCGCATGAACAAAGCGGTCGTGGTCTTTTTGAAAGACCAGAAATATGTGAGGGAACTTATTGAGAGCGGATTAATGTTAAACGAGGAATATATTCAAGTGTCACCGCTGGCGACACCGTCCACACGGATCACTGTGTCTGGCGTCCCTCCGTTCATCCCGAATGAGGCGCTGGAACGGGAGCTGAAGCATTTCGGTAAGTTTGCCAGTAATCTCCGCACTGTTGCTCTGAGGTGTAAGGATGAAAAGCTAAAACATGTCCAATCTCTGCGGAGACAGGTTTTCATGTTTCTGAATTGTCCCACTCAGACACTGGATGTGTCTTTCCGGGTGAGGCACGAAGAGGGTTTTTATATGGTTTATGCGAGCTCAGGGAACGTAAAGTGTTTTGAGAGCGTGGAGTCGGGTCACAAACGTGTTGCATGTCCACAGAGACGGCACGCCGCTCCGCCGGGTGCGGCTGAGCCCGGGGCCGCCGAGGCCGCTGGGGTGGCCGGGGCCGCTGGGGCCGCTGGGGCGGCCGAGCCCGCCGCTGGGGCGGCCTGGCCCGGGGCCATGAGTCTTTTGGCAAGGCAGTGGAAGTGAGAGACTTTTTCCCTGCGTTTCCACTACAGGCCTCGCTCGGCCTCGCTCGGCCTTGCTCGGTTTGGTTAGGCCTTATTAGGCCCGGCTCACTTTAATGCTGCGCTTCCATTACAGTTTAGGAACTGGGGTAGTTACTATAGTAACGCACTGTAGGCGGAGCCGTGACGTCATCTTCAATGAGCGCACCAAAAACAACACAGCCGTTAGCTCGTTAGCACTCAGAGCTCACAGCTCCTTCATATCTGTTCAGAAACTAGACAAAAGTTAAACAAGTACAAACCACAGACTGCCTGTGTCATGGCGAATACAGTCGCTGGTTTATTTATGTCTGTAAAGGCCGTTGTTGTGAGTGTGGACGGTCGGAGCATATATAACGTTAGCTTAGCCAAGCTCCATTTAGAAAGCACGCATTTTAAAAAGGTTTTTCGCCTGCCGTCTGTCTGCAGACTTGTCAAAGCATTAATTCATGGTTTTTACAAACCGGTATCAGTATGTTGTTACTTCGGCATAATTTTGAAACGTGTATTACAATTAAATCACGGTCAAATATGTTCATCTTGTTGTAGTTGTAGCCCCCTTGCTAGCGATTCTCTCTCTAGTTTTGCATACTCAGCCCGACTCAGCCTGGTTGTTCCTGGCCCTAGAACCACGATTTAGTCGGGCCAGAAAAAAAGGTGAAAAAGTAGCCCCGGGCCAAAACTAGGCCAAGTGGAAACGCAACCAAAAACGGGCCCCGCACGGCTCGGCACGCTTAAAGCGAGCTACCCGCTGCAGTGGAAACGCGCCATAACAAGTTTCTTCATACAGTGAGCACTCTTCAGAAAGTTGTAGAGTTAGACCTGCTGGATGAAAAGAGACGCTATCGTCTCAGGAAGCATGTAACTACTATGAAAAAAGTTACGAAAGGAAGCAAAAAAGGGGGGGAAACTGAAAAGGTCTAAATAATTTCAACATAATAATAATAATAGCTTTGATTTATATAGCGCCTTTCAAGGGACCCAAGGTCGCTTTACAAGTAGTAGGGCAAAAACAAACGTAACAAAACAAAAGTCAGACAGACAAAACAACAGATCGATTTAGGGGCCAAAGGCCTTGGCAAACAGATGGGACGTGAGGGCCCTTTTGAAGGCGTCAAGTGTGGGGATGTTGCGAATCTCCGCAGGGAGAGCGTTCCAGAGGGTGGGGGCTGCCACACTGAAGGCTCTGTCCCCGAAGGTTCGCAGTTTGGTGCGGGGGGGGTAAGCAGGCCAGAGTCTGAGGACCGCAGGTTCCGGGGTGGGGCATGTGGGTGAAGGATGTCCGATAGGTACTGGGGGGCAAGGGCATGGAGGGACTTGTAGGTAAGGAGGAGGACTTTGTAAGATATGCGGGACTTGACCGGCAACCAGTGTAGGTGGATGAGGGTGGGAGTGATGTGCTGCCACGGCTTTGTGTGCGTGAGTACCCTAGCAGCACAGTTTTGGACATACTGGAGCCTGTCCAGGGTTTTGTTGGGAACACCGAACAGGACACCATTGCAGTAGTCCAAGCGGGTGGTGACAAACGCATGCACTAGGGTTTCGGCAACCGACTCCGAGAGTGACGGTCGGAGTCTGGCAATGTTCCTCAGGTGGTAAAAGGCCGATTTGGTCACAGATTTGACGTGGCAATGGAAGGAAAGGGGTGGAGTCGAGGATGACACCCAGGTTGCGGGCTTCAGGAGATGGGGAGATGGAGCAGCCGTCGACCTCAAGGACGAAGTCACCAACCTTCTGGAGCAGGGCCTTGGGTGCCACAACCATGAGCTCTGTTTTATTGCTGTTCAGCTTAAGATAGTTGGAAGACATCCAGTTTTGATGTCATGCAGGCAGTTGATGAGAGACTGAGGGGGGAGCTGGAGGAATGGAGTGGTGCTGAGATACAATTGGGTATCATCAGCATAGCAGTGGAAATTGAGTCCATGATGTCGGATGATCTGGCCGAGGGGGAGCATGTAAATGGTGAACAGGAGGGGGCCAAGCACAGAGCCCTGGGGTAGACCATGGTGGACTGGGGCGGGGGTGAGTTTGAGCCACTGATGGAGACAAACTGTTTCCTGTTGTGGAGGTAGGATGTCAACCAGGACAGCGCTGTGCCAGTGACACCTAGGAGGTCTGAGAGGCGGGGTGAGGAGGATGTTGTGAGAGATGGTGTCAAATGCTGCAGAGAGGTCCAGGAGGATGAGGATGCTGAGGCGGCCAGAGTCAGCAGCAATGAGGAGATCGTTGGTGATCTTGATGAGGGCGGTCTCAGTGCTGTGTTGCTGTCTGATAGCCGGATTGGAAGGGCTCATAGAGCTCATGGTTGGACATGTACAGATGGAGTTGGCCAGCGACCACTCTTTCCAGAGTTTTGCTGAGGAAGGGAAGGTTGGAGATCGGCCGGTGGTTCTGGAGGTCGTCGGGGTCCAGGCCAGGTTTTTTGAGTATGGGGGTGACTGAGGCCAGTTTGAAGCTGTGGGGACTATACCAGGAGCCAGAGAAGCGTTGATGATGACCACCATGTAGGGACAGAGGGTGGGTAGGCAGTCCTTGACCAGGGCTGTGGGCAATGGGGTCCAGGGAGCAGGTGGAGGTCTTGGCCGAGCTGACCAGTTTGGCCACTTGGAGAGCATCCACAGGGGAGAAGGCAGGGAGAGGTTGGAGTGGGAGAGGCGCGGCGCTTGGGGTGCGTTGCCAGGTGGCTGAGGTGCAGGTAGGGGGAAGGGCCAGTCACCAGGAGCTGCTGATGGATGGCCCTCGACTTTCGCCTGGAAGAAGTCGAGGAATTTGGAGCACAGATCGGGAGGCCCCTGAGGGCTGGGGGGCGTCAGGGGGCCGTAGTAGGCGGTTGATGGTGGAGAACAGTCTTCTGGGGTTGCTTTGCTGAGCACCAATGAGACGGGAGTAGTAGTGAGTCTTGGCATGGGAGAGAGCTTTCCTTATACGTTTTGATATGCTCACGAAAGTCCAGGAGGTGGTCTGTGAGGCCAGTTTTTTTTGGAGAGCCTCTCCAGCTGGCGACCAGAGGCCTTCAAACGGCGGAGTTCAGTGGTGAACCAGGGGGCAGGGCGGGTGAAGGAAACAGTCCGGAAACATGATCATGCAACACTGGGTGTCTCCTCTCTGCTGTGTGTACCTGTCTGTTCTTTTTCTCTATCTCCTTCCTCTAATGCAGGCTTTAAGGGTTGCTTCTTTAAACATTAACGGGGGTAGAAGTGCACAGAAAAGAGCTTTAGTGTTAGAGGTCTTTAATCAGAAAAAATTAGAATGTGATATTTCTGCAGGAAACGCACAGTGATAGCCTGAATGAGACGGACTGGGGAATGTGGTGGGGGGGTCAGTATGTACTCAGTCATGGCTCAAACCTTAGTGCTGGAGTAGCTGTTTTTTTCTCCCCCTCTCTAAATGTTAAGATTGTATCCAGCACAGAGATAGTGGCAGGTAGAGCCTTGATGGTGAAAGTGGAACTGTTAGAGTTCTTTTTCACTTTTATTAATGTTTATGCACCCAATCAGGGCCCTGCACGTGTATCTGTTTTTTCAGTTATTAAAAGACAAGCTAGACACTAGTGTACAGGGGGAGTGTGTTATACATTACATTACATTACATTGCATTTAGCTGACGCTTTTATCCAAAGCGACTTACAATAAGTGCGTTCGACCAACAAAATACAAACTTGAAGAAAACAGAATCATATAAGTACATCAGGTTTCATAGAGCAAAAACATTACAAGTGCTACTCAACTGGCTTTAGGTAAGCCAGTCCTTTATTATATATATATTATACTGGGGGGGGGACTGGAACGCTTGCACTAATGTCACTTTAGACAGAATAGGACGGGAGCCTCATCCTCAGTCGTACTTTTTACTGTCACAGGTGATAAGAGAGGCTGACTTAGTGGATGTGTGGAGGATGAAACACCCCTCTGTTAAACAATACACCTGGATGAGAATGCTAGATAGGGGCGTCAGTGCAGCCAGGCTAGACAGATTTTACATGTCTGCTTCTTTTAGTACTCGTGCAGTGAACTGTCACATCCAACCTGTTGGTTTTACAGACCATCAGCTAGTTTCTTTAGATTTGGTTTTATCCAACACAGAGAAACCTAGATTGTTCTGGCAGTTTAATGTTAACATTTTACAAGATTTGATTTTCTGTGAGAATTTTAAATTATTTTGGATCAACTGGAAATCAAAGAAAGAGTCTTTTCCCTCCCTGAGTCAGTGGTGGGAGGTAAGAAAGGCTCAGATTAGAGTGTTCTGCCAACAGTATACAGCCTACCCCACTGCAAACATTAGGAGAGCTATAGAGCAGTTAGAGAGGGAGATCAGAGAGTTAGAGAGTGTGTCTGCTCGAAATGTAGAACAGTTCCTCCTAAAACAACAACAGCTTAACTGTTTTCTTCAGGAGAAGGCCAAGGGAGCTCTGATCAGAGCCTGTTTTACTTCCATGAGAGACATTGATGCACCAACCACCCTTTTCTTCAACCTGGAGAGGTCTGTGGGCCAAAGGAAGCAGATGGTATGTCTGCGTCTCCCCGATGGACAGGTAACCTCTGAACCTGCTGAGATGAGGAGGCATGCAGTGTCCTTCTACACCAGACGTGTCAAACTCAAGGCCCGCGGGCCAAATGTGGCCCGCCACGTCATTTTATGTGGCCCGCGAGAGCTTAAAAGGTCTGATTGTCTAAAAATAAATAAGTCAAATGCGTGCAGTGACCAAAAACTACATTTCCCACAATACATGCCGATTATGTTACCCGCGAAGTGACGGCATCCCACCACTAGACCGCAGTGTTTCCACATCGATGCGATTTTCCCAACAAGTGGAATTGAGAAATACAAATAATGATCCCAAAATGTCAAGGAAGAGAAAAATTGATGCAGAGGGAAGGGTGTTTCAAGAAAGATGGGAAGGTGAATACATGTTTGTGCTTCAAGGAGAAAAACCGGTATGTCTTTTGTGTTATGAGGCGGTGGCGGCTGTCAAAGAGTACAATCTACGTCGGCATTTTGAGACCAAACACGGAGCTAAGTATGCCAAAATTAGCCATCAAGAAAAACAACAAATTGCCCAAGAATTAAAAGGAAAACTGCCATCGCAGCAGAATGTGTTCGCGAAAGCCAGAACCAAAAACAATGCGGCAGTGAAAGCTAGCTTTGTTGTGGCTGAAGAAATCACACGCGCTTCAAAGTCTTTTTCAGAGGGAACGTTTTTGAAGAAGTGCATGCTGAAGGTCTGTGAGCAGGTGTGTCCCGACCGGATACAGACTTTTAAAAATGTCAGTTTATCAAGAAACACTATCGCGGACCGAGTTAAGGAACTAGCAGGAAACCTGGCAACACAGCTGGCCGAAGAGACACGCAGCTACATAGCTTTTTCATTAGCTGTTGATGAAAGCACAGACAACACGGATACAGCGCAGCTATCTATTTTTATTAGAGGCGTGAAGTCGGACCTCTCTGTCACTGAGGAGCTGTAGGATGGGGCTGCCATGCATGGGACCACAACGGAACGGGACATTTTTGATGCGGTGGAGAAGTCCGTCATAAAAAACGCATTGCCCTGGGAAAACTTGGTGGGATTAACTACAGACGGTGCACCTGCAATGTGTGGAAGAAAAGTGGCCTTGGTTGGACTAATGAAGGAGAAAATGCAAGAAAGTAACTGTCACACGCCTCTGAATAACGTATCATTGCATTATCCATCAAGAAGCTTTGTGCGGGAAGGAGCTGGGGCTGGATGATATAGTGACCACGGTCATGAAGGACAGTGAACTTCATTCAGGCGCGTGGCCTGAATCATCGTCAGTTCCAGCTGTTCTTGCAGGAGATGGGCTCGGAGCACGGAGACGTGCCGTACCATACAGAAGTAAGGTGGCTGAGTAGGAGCAAAGTCTCAAAAGATTTTTTGAGCTTAGGGAAGACATTGCTCTTTTCATGCAGAGTAAAGGAAAACCCTTGTCTGAGCCTGTTGATGAATGAGTTTGATCGGTGCTTCTCTGACTTCAGAGCACAGCACTCTGGATTTGCCATCGTTGCTAGTCATTTCACCACCGACGTGTGCACTCCACACCAACACCTTCAGATGGAGTTAATAGAGCTTCAAAGCGATAGTGGCCTGACAGCAAAGTTCCAGGATGCTACAATCCAGGACTTTTACCGTCTACTGCCCCCTGCTTTCATGCCACAGCCTCGACTTCATGCTGCCCGTGTTCTGTCTATGTTTGGGAGCACCTATCTGTGCGAACAGATGTTTTCAATAATGAATCTAAACAAAAACAAGCACAGATCACGCATCACTGACGGCAACCTCCACGCTGTTCTACGGATTGCTACAGCACACCTAAAACCAGACATTGACACACTGGCCACTGAAAAACGGTGTCAGACATCTGGTCAGAAAACACATTGGTAAGCATTTAAAAAAAACTAATAAAATGCAATTCAACCAAGAAGAAGAATAGTTAAACTATGTGCAATGTAATGATTGTGCTTGCATTTTGTTTTGTGTTTGTTATTTTCAGAACATGATCAATGGATGAGGATGGTGGAGAGGGGATCCACATGGTGTGTTCAAGGACAGGCAGCATCTCCTCATCAAAAACTAACCTAAAAACTTGACCAATATAGTTGTGGACTGAGACAACCCTTATTTTGAGTTTATTACATATACTACTGTATATGTGTAGCAATGTATTTAGTGTTTGCAGGTTTTATGTGTTTATGCAGACAAATGTTTACTGTAATCAAACCATCTCTCATTAGTTGGATGTGTGCAGCCATTTGTTTTTGTAAAATGCTACATCTGTCACACATGTTCTTAGCAGCTCACAATTGTTGATTTTACAGTTATTTGTTATTTCAAGTTTTGAACAAAGTTAATGTCATAACTTGTGTTTGATGTTATTTTTCATTATTCACTTGGATAGTTTGATCGTTGATTGATGGAGTAATGTGGGTTTCATAACCTGACAAATTAAAAGGATTTATGTTATAATAACAAAGCAACAAGCAAACATATTTTTTACATCTATGCAAATATATATGTAATATTTGTAACTTGAATAAGTAATAAATTCAGAGTTATTTAACATTAAGGAGTGGTTACATTTATTTTACATTGCATTTAGTTACATTGCATTTAGTTACATTTATAAGTTACATCTGGCCCTTTGAGGACAACGATTATGCTGATGTGGCCCTCGGTGAAAATGAGTTTGACACCCCTGTTCTACACGGACCTGTTCAAAGCCGAAGGTTGTGACGTGGAAGCTGCTGATGAACTTCCTCAGGGTCTTCCACAGCTGAGTCAAAAGTGTAAAAGATGTCAAATGTATTTGTAATCCTGTATTAACAGAATTTTGCACCAGTAAGTGTTTTAAAATGACTGTATATAATAATAAAAACAATGTATCAATACAGTATCTTGTTGTTATATCTATACATAAATAAATGTAAATGTCTGCTGCCTTCTATAAAGACAAAAGAAGCAATATATGTTCGAAAACTGGAAAAGAAGAAGGGTTTAACTTTCCAGAGGGCAGTGAATGTGCTTGTGTGACTTTGCAAAGGGCAGTGAAAATGCTTGTGTGACTTTGCAAAGGGCAGTGAATATGCTTGTGTGACTTTGCAGAGGGCAGTGAATATGCTTGTGTGACTTTGCAGAGGGCAGTGAATGTGCAGTGCATGTGCTGTGTGACTTTGCAGAGAGCAGTGAATGTGCTTGTGTGACTTTGCAGAGGGCAGTGAATGTGCTTGTGTGACTTTGCAGAGGGCAGTGAATATGCTTGTGTGACTTTGCAGAGGGCAGTGAATGTGCTTGTGTGACTTTGCAAAGGGCAGTGAATGTGCTTGTGTGACTTTGCAAAGGGCAGTGAATATGCTTGTGTGACTTTGCAGAGGGCAGTGAATGTGCTTGTGTGACTTTGCAGAGGGCAGTGAATATGCTTGTGATTCATGGAACAATTTTATTGGTTTTTGTTTAAAAACAATATTTTTTTTCCACAGTTTTCGGGCTTAGACGATTTCTTTTCTTTGACACAACTTCTCCTGCCTTTGAAAATACCCTTTCACACGGGAGGAAGCAGGTGTGCACAAAAAAGTGACTGCAAGTTTATGCAGGTTTGCCAGTAGTTCAGAGGGTCCTCCAAGCGTCCGATATTTGGTTCGGACAGTTGCGTCAGCTGTGCATTCTTGGTCTTCCTGGACATCTTCACAGTCTGATCCAATTTATGCCAGAGTTTGTTTCCTGAAAAGTATACACAGAGAGTGTCAGTGGATGTAGTAATTACTTCAAATTGCTTTGAAATTAATAAAATCAAGCTGTGTTAAGAATGAGTATCTTGTAACTTTCTTTTATTTGCATGATAAAGTGAAGTTAACATGGTTAAATTATAAAATATATGATTCCAAAATATTAAATGACAAACCTTTAGCAGGTCCACCTGCATGTCCCTCCTTGTTCTCATGTATGGTACGATAATGCCTTAGCATGGATGAAATATTGTTATTGTATCCCAGTTCCCTGGAGCACAATAAACACTTCACATTTGAATGAAATAGAAAAAGTAAAAAAATGAACCATACAAAATCTAACATAATACATCTGTTGTAATATACTATGTATGCAACCTACCTTATTGGGTGAAATCAGACCAAAGTGTTCCCACACAGGGGAAGTCCTTCTCTTCTTTGCTGGCTCCATTCTAACGAGTTGCAAAAATATCGTACAACCAAAACTGGCAAACGACAGTGTTCTCCTCTCACAAGGTTCACACATCTTGATTCGAATCCCATGGGTTTTTATCTGTCAGAAGCACGCGCCAAGATCTGAAGGGCTTTCTGAAGCAGTCACGTGGTACTGTCGACAGGCAGCGAGGCTTCGTTTGTCATCGATGACGTCACTGGCCCAAAACGATACAAGCCTCGATACAGGCTTCACAAAAAGCTTCGGGGATTACTCGACACACGCTCCGAAGCCTCGGCGCAATACGTAACATCACTAGTTAGCTGGGTTGCAAAGTTTTCACAAAATGATCTGAGAAACACTATTTTTGAACCTAAAATGGCGGTAGGCGGCGCGCTTTTCTTCTTTTTTGTTACAGCATGCATGTCTGTGCATGTTTTATTAACTTAGACTAGAGGCATAGAGGATTTACGTTCATTTTATCCACTAACGTTATACCATAACCGTGCGTTCTGCATGTTTGTAAAAGCAAGCAAACTTGAAACACTCGACTATTAATCTGTTAAATCCGGCAGCCGTCGGTACCGAGGGGTTCTTGTTCACGAAACTTTGTCTCGGGGCTTCTTCACATTTAAAAAACCAAGATAAGATATCAGATTAAAGCTGAAATTCCACATATTATAGAAGTATTCTTTCACACACAGTGACATCACGAGCTACCCACAATGCAACGCACGCCATATATATAAATACGCCATTTTCCTGGAGGTGCAAATATAAACAGCTAGCTAACGTAGCCAGGCAGAGCGCACTAGGTTTTCTTCTGAATTAACGACCGAAGAAATCGCTGCATGTCTTCGGATTACATCTCTGGACTTGAGGGGTGTGCTCTAGGTCGTTACCAGCGTGAACTAGAGCTGTGTGGGTTGTCGGATTGCCCTTACAGACTGCCTGCAGATGTATGGAAAAACGACCCTCGAAAGTGGCCTTCGTCGATTTTGGCTGCATCTACGTCTAATTTCTGGAAACACCAGGTGAATGTCACTTGTCACAATAATATTATCATGCCATTGCATATATGTGGTATTTTAGAGTTGACTAGATATTGATTAAAGGCAATAGACTATGATATTCTGCTTGCACCTCGCGTGAAATGGCAGATACCGGAAGTACGGTGTCGCCCTCGGCCCAATACCCGTATGTGTGTGTGAAAGTTAGTATAATCACTGTGCCATCATTACCTTTGCTGAGTTACATGTATTTGAAAACACTGGTGGGTATAAATTACCTTGTAAAATGAATAGTCTAGTGTTTCAAGTTAGCTTGCTTTTACAAACATGCAGAACGGACGGTTATGGTACATTGTAGTGGATCAAATGAACGTAAATCCTCTATGCCTCTAAGTTAATAAAACATGCGGTAACAAAAAGAAAGAAAACGTGCCGCCTGCCGCCATTTTAGGTTCGACTTTTCCAGAAAACTATTGCAACACAAACGTTCCACTTTGAGATATAACTTAAAACAATATAAAAAATACTGTCTTACACGTAAGTTAAATCATTTTTCAAGTGAGGCAGATATTAAATGTAGGCTAGCTAACAAGAGCTCAAATCAAACTAACACACCATGCGACACAAAGTGCATTAGATGCAGAAATGAATAACACATCATTTATTTGTGCAAAGGCAAGACGTAACTCACCAGAGTAGTGCGGCCAAAAAAGGATCACGATTCCTGCAGTGAGAGCACGGTGGGCAAAGTATTCTTAAAAGGCTGAGCGATTTCTACTTCTTCCTCATCTTCTTCTTCTTCAGTATTTATTGGCGGTTGGCAAACCAACCTGTAGGTGCATTACCGCCACCAACTGGACTGGAGTGTGGACAAGAGACTATGCAGAAAACAATAAACAAAACAAAACAAAGAACCAAAACTCTAAATTATTTTAAATGTATCAATTTCTCTTAGAAATTTAATAAACTCACAATACATATTGCCTGATGTTTTCCCTAACAGCCCTGATAGCGACAAGTCATGGAATGTTGCTTTCTTCAGTGTCTGGAAAAGCACATTTTCTCTGAGTACTATATTTCCTGCAAAGCAGTAAAACATGCTCAACAGTTTCTGGCTGGCTACAGTGTATACACTTTCCGGTTGGATGCTTTCCTATTATACTTAAAGTATGATTGAGACCTGTATGACCTATTCTCATCCGAGAAATGACATTGTCCTCCCTTCTTTTAAACCCCACCTTCCTTCCATCCCCCACATACCTTTGACTTTTATAAAGATGTCTTCCTGTATCACTAAGGTCCCAATGATCTTGCCATGCTGTTTGTGCATATTTCTGTATGAATGTTTTAACCTCCGCTTTGCTGAGTGGAACTTCTATGTCTATGTTCATACTTCTGAGTGTTTGTTTGGCCAGAATATCCACCTGTTCATTACCCTCCACACCAACATGAGCAGGAACCCAGATGAAACGAGTTGCTATGCCTTTGATTTGCATTTTATATAAAATTAGAAATACTTCATTTATTATGTCCATTCTAGATGAAGATCTGCCTGATCGTATACTCGATAATGCTGAAAAGCTGTCAGATGCAATTACACTATTATGTATTTCTTTCTCCTCTATCCATTTCAATGACAGTACCAATGCCAACAACTCTGTGGTGTATACTGACACATGGTCTGTTACCCTTTTCTTTATATGTGTATTACTCACTGGGATATAAACTGCTGCCCCTGCACGCCCTGTCTCTGGATCTTTGGAACCATCTGTAAATATTATTGTTGAGTCTGAGTGATATCTTGCAAAATAATTCTGGACTATGCGCCATACTGGTAGTTCTTTCTTTTCCTTTAACTCCTCTCGTATATTGAGGTCTGCACTTGGCAATGTGAACAACCAGGGTGGAATGGACGAGATTGGAGCTGTGGGGCAATACTGTATTTGATTCAAACCTATACTTGCTGCTTTAACATCGCCAATCCATCCAAAACTTGTTAAATGTGACTCATTGTGCTCCCAGCAGTCTTTCAAAATACTTTTCGCAGGATGACTATCACTATGCCCCTGAAGGTTTACCCAGTATGCCAACATTAACTTCACTCTTCTTATCCTTGAAGGCATTTCTCCCATTTCCACCTGTGTTGCTGATACTGGAGATGTTGTAAAAGCTCCACTACAAATTCTCAGGGCCTGAGCTTGTAGGACATCCAGTTTTTTAAGGTTTGATTCTGCTGCTGCCATGAACGCTATACACCCATAATCGAATACAGGTCTCATGAGTGCCCAATATATATATTCAGAAGTGATGACCTACTCGCTCCCCACTCCTGGACCGCCAAACACCGAAGTACATTGTTGACCTTTTTACATTTATTTTTGAACTTTTCCTATATGATTGCTCCATGTTAGCTTTCCGTCAAACCAAACACCAATAAATCTTATTGTATTAACCTGTTCAAGAGGTTGCTCATACAATTTTAACGATATAGGAGCAATGTTATGCCGCTTTGTAAAACAAATGACCTGCGTCTTAGCTACTGACAGTTTGAATCCCCATTTATTTGTCCATTTCTCCACTTCAACTATTGCAGCTTGTATTTTCTTTCCAACATGTGCTACATTGCAGCCTTTTGCCCACAAAGCCCCATCATCTGCATACAAAGATTTTCCCACACTTGGATGAACTTGATTAAAAATGTCATGTATCATTATATTGAACAGCAACGGACTACATACACTACCTTGCGGAGTACCATTTTCCACAGCATAAACACTTGAATATTCTGCACCTACTCTTACTTGTATTTTTCTGTCCAGTAAAAAATTCATAACCCAATTTTATGCTTTACCACCAATTCCCAATGATTTTAACTTGATTAGTAGTCCTTCCTTCCAGAGCATGTCATAAGCCTTTTCAATATCAAAGAAGACTGCAATCACTACTTCCTTGTTGGTCTGTGCTTTCCTGATGTCTGATTCTAAGCACAATATAGAATCCATTGTATTCCGACCCCTACGGAACCCACTTTGATATGGGGACAACAGAGCTTTACTTTCTAAGATATATGTTAACCTTTCTGTAACCATTCTTTCTATGATTTTGCACAAATGAGATGTCAGGGCAATAGGCCTGTAGCTAGATGGATCTGAAGGGGCTTTCCCTGGCTTTAGGATGGGCACTATTATCGCTTGTTTCCACACTGAAGGAAGTTGGCCAGAATCCCACACCCTATTAAACAACCTTAACACAATGACTAGAGTGTTATCTGTCATGTGTTCCAGCATTTTGTAACAAACACCATCTTTCCCAGGAGTGGTTTGACGAGCACTAATAATTGCTCTTCTCAACTCAAACATACTAAAATGCAGGTCCAACTGATCCCCTAAAACTTCTACTCTATCCAATATTCTCGGGTTTTCCATTAGTGTATTATGTCTGCACTCCCTGGCTTCCTCTGTAAGGTTATCTGAACTATGAACTTTCCTAAATGTTTGAGCTAGAAGTTCCGCCTTTCCTAAGTTTGTGACAGCCATTTTGTCCCCTCTGCTCAAAACTGGCAACTCATAATTCCTTCGAATTCCCCCCATTCTCCTAATCATGCCCCAAACATCTGCAAGCTGTACTTCTCTTCCAATACTATTGCAATATTGCCTCCAAAAAGTGCGTTTTTGCGTTCTTATTGTTCTCCTTACTATAGCCTGGGCCCTTTTATCCTGATTCAAAGCTTCCTGAGAATGGAGTTGTTTGAGTTGACTGAATGCTTTATTCCTGTCTTTAATGGATTTACTACATTCACCATTCCACCAGGGTACACTCTTGGTGCGCCTAACTCCTGCAATTCCCGGAATTGTTTCTTTAGCTGAATGAATGATAACCTTAACCAGCTCATCATTGAATTTATTTATATCATCATAATTTTCCTCTTGAAGTGTTTTACATCTATTCGTACTTACAACTTGGAAGGCATCCCAATTAGCCTTTCCCAATTTCCATCTAGGAATTTTCTTTTCCTTTTCAAACCTTATGTTAGTCCCAACTTTAGTCATTACCGGATAATGATCGCTGCCCACTGTAGTATGCTTTACCACATTCCAGTGGCGGCGCCAGAGATTTTCTCTAGGGGGTGCTGTGGGGTAGCTTGACGTTTCATAGAGGGTGCTCAACATTAAGGGTTTCCCATTAATGCACCAGCGCTACAGTAGAATTTTCTACTGCAACACTCCCCACACACACACACACACACAGTGTACCCGCGACTGTTACAATGAAGGCTCGATAACCAGCTCACGGCATAGGTGTAAGCAGGGGTAAAGTGCTATTTTTACAAGTGGGGAGTGGACCTCACCTCCTCTAGTGGGGTCTGAGGGCATGCTTCCCCGGGAAGATTTTTTTAAATATTGAAGTTAAAAGCATCAATCTGGTGCACTTTGAGAGCAACATTAAGAGATCTATGGATACATCTCTCAACAACACCCATATGAAACAGAACTGTAAACAGATTTTCTATTTCTTTATAGATATTTTACAAATCACTCCCCTTTTAAAACAAACCGTTTGAGACCCACTGAGATAACTAGATTAAAGTTAACTATCTAAACACTGAGAGAGTCCTTTACTTCACCTGAGCTGAGGTTACCTGAGACTCTCCGTCTGACAGGAGAGAGTTCTCCCTCCACCTTGTTGTTGAAAAAGCTCCTTATATCCGTTAGCTTGGCTAGCTAGCACCAGATGCTAACCACAACGATCTCCAGTAGATACCCACCGGTGCGCGAGCTCTCGCTCACTCGCGCACACAAATGGCTCGTGCCACACACACACAGAGCAGAGCTGGAATGAAACACAGAGATCCAGAAGTAAGCTACTTGTACTCACGAGGCTAGGCTATTATGTCCAGAATCCCTCTCGCTTTCAGGTGGTTTTGATTGAGTGTCCACACGTGGACGTTTAAGGACTAAAAAACGATACATTTTTCACTTTGCTGTTAGCAAATCATTTGGCGCTCTAGCTAACAGGAAGTCACTCAAGTGTCACAAAGTAATTTAGCCTATGGGTAGGTCAAAAATCGAATGGGTGCTGGCCATTGGCCTAATCATATCACCTGTGTTGGCTTTATGTTTTTGGTCAAACATTTGTTTGTTTCACATTTGCATTGATGTAATCAATAATTGTTCTAATTTAATTTAATAAAAATAATAATAATAATTTTCGAAAAAGAAAAAAAAAAACACATTTCTTGGGGGTGCTTCAGCACCCCCTAGCTCCCCCCTGGCGCCGCCCCTGCCACATTCCATGTACTTATACCTGCTAAAGCACTAGATACAAATGTCAGATCGAGTACTGTTTCTATATTCTTCGTGCAATTATATCGTGTTCCTTCTCCAGTGTTAATACACACTAGCCCGAGGTCATCTATAAATTCCTCAACTACTGCACCATTTGCATCTGTGCTACTGCTTCCCCATAGCGAGTTATGTGAATTAAAATCCCCACACCATATTACTTTGTCTTGCAGTGAACCCCCAGCATCCTCTAATATACTTTGATCTAATTTCCCACATGGATTATAATAATTTACTATATCTATAGGTCCTCTATCATTCCATACCCTTATAACTATTGCTTCATGATCTGTACTTACATGCATAACTTTGTAACTTATACCACTCTGTATGAATGTTGCAACTCCTCCCCCTCTGCCAGAGTCCCTATCTCGTCTAACTGCAGTATATCCCTTCACAATAAAATCCAGTTGTGGTTTCAGCCATGTTTCCTGAATACAAAGAACATTAGGTTTCTCTCCCAGGTTGTCAATATATTTTTTGAACTCTTGTCCATTTGTAATTAAACTTCTAGCATTCCACTGCAGTACAATTACCACCATCAGGATGATCCAGTCCATGTCTGAGGTTGTTGGACGTCATCATTTAGGATATCTTTCACATTTTCCCAGTGCATCCCTTTCACATCAAGGTACTTTTCAGCTGATTTGACAATTATTTTGATTCTTTCATTCCGGCTTGTAGTCTGCGCTGAACAGTTGATCATCTCTGCCATAAACAGTACAAACTCTCTTTTACTCACTATCAGAGTGTCCTCCTTCAACTTAGCACAGTTGTGGACTTTTTCTGTTTCTTTGCTCTTATCGTTGTTTCCCATTGTAACCTTCGTTCCTCCAGAAACTGTCTTCGCTGCCTCTGCATAGCTAACTCCCTGCGTCACCCTGACTCGCTGCACCTCTTCTGCTTTCTTGCTAACCTCACATCCACGGTACGCTGAGCTATGCTCCCCTCCGCAATTGCAACATTTCAGCTTTGCCCCTTCTTCACATTTGCCGTATTCATGATCTCCACCACATCTGCCACACCTTTGTTTTCCCTTGCACACTGCCGCCACATGTCCAAATCTCTGACATTTAAAACATCTTAGTGGTGGTGGAACATACGGTCTCACATCATAACACATATATCCAATAAGTATCTTTTCCGGAAGCCTTTTTTCATCAAAGGTGATCAGAACCGAAAGACTATCTTCTTTAATCCCATTGCGGTTTGCTTTCATGCGTTTGACATCACTTATTTTTGCATTTGTTATATTCCCTTTCACATCATCAGCTGATATTCTGACGGGGATTCCTGTCACAACTCCCCTGACTAGCTTTCTGCCAGTGAACAGTGAACATCCCACTTTCTTACCCTCCACGGCACTCATCTTTATTGCTCTCCCCTGTTGCTCTCTATCCCTACATTTGATCAACATTGATCCATTCCTCAATACTTTAGCACTCATTACCTCCCCGATTTCTTTACCGATGGATTTAGTTAACCGTATAGGGTTCCACACGCCGAACGAAGCTCCCTCTTGCGCAAGTTTCACAACCACCATGAACTCCTGTTGCCTATTTCCGACTACTCATTCTCTCCTTTCATCCTCACTATTGCTCTCATCCGAATTAGTATTTCCTCCCTTTTACGTTTATTTCTCCTCACTATATCCCATTTTCCATTTTCACAACTCCCGCCTGCTGCGTCCATGTCTCCTGACTCGCTTCCTGCCTCGTCACTTCCCTCTGCCATCTCTCGTCCAGTCACAGTCCAGTGACAGCCACCACCGTCTACCAGAAACAGCTAGCGTCTGTTCCAAGCCCCCAGGAAGTGCGCCGGGGTCTGATTATTCGTGCTGGTCAAACGGCGGTACTACACTTCCTTTAGGTTGCTGGGCCCGGAAACACTTTTTCCCATTGACTTACATGGGGAAAGAGTGGTCTGTAACTCGTTGGATAATTTTTTTTAAACTAAATAAACTACCCAGTATGAACGTTTGTATAGCCCTTATTAAAAACATTCGTTCCTCAAGTTGTAAAAATATGCTAATAACGTTATTCTGAGAGTTATTTCCCTCGGCATTATGAACGCGCATCTAACCCACGGGACCGCGCCGCCCGGCACGTTCATGTTACGTGTTCAGTACTACATGAGTTTCTCTTTACCCATGGATGCACAATAACAACGGACCATATCGCCTTACTGCCAGCCCACGGAGCTGTAATAATGGATATATTGCACATGTTTGCTGTAATTCATTATTTGTAAAATAGTATACTACATGGGCTGTATGATGTAAATCTTGTACCATAAATGTTGTATTAAATAAAGTTAATATTACCGACGTAGATTAACATTCCTGTAGCTTCTTATTGCACTTGCAATTGTTTTAGTTACTTGTGGGCTACTTAACATGAATAATCACAGTTACTATCCTTTTACTCCATCACATTTCAAAAATAAATAGGCTATTGTTATTTTAACTCCACCACAGTAATCCATCATCAGCTTTACATTTTAGATAAAGTTTTAACTCACAATTGATCATAACAGGCTTCAACATATACATTTTTATATATTACCAAGTGGTTTCATGTACAACCCACACAAGTATCATGCTCAATGAAGCTCTGTTGCTTGGATATCACTAGATCCTGATGTCAGCGTAATATAAAAGTACATAACGATTGATGTGTAATTTAGCATAATTTACTAGCTAGCCGTTAGCTGCTAACTGCCGCCTCGTTAATATAAATCCAGTACCATGCTGTCATGAACGCGCGGTGCTGTTACGTGTATACAAATTCACGTGCTTAATGTGAACGAGCCTTTTGGGCGGCGTGGTTAAAGTTGCGCTTGCTCTATGAGTGCACATTCGGGTACTTCTCAGGCATGCCGGGTAATCTGTGACGTTTCGCTCTCTCAAAAGTTGGGCCATTTTATCATCATGCGCCATTGAGCAACTCTCATAGGAATGAATGAGGCCCCGCCTCCCACGCTGTATCCAGTTCTTATTATACATCCATGGTCTGTTCAGCACGAATCCTGTCTCACATTGGGTTCAACGCGTCATAGAGCGACCAAGTCATTTAATTGGACGAGAGGCATAGCTGGTCACAGGGATGCGTTCATATTTAGTCAGTAATTTGAGGAACCAGCGAAATGGCGAACGCAGATAAAGTTGAGCTCGAAAATTCTCCATCATCATTGAAGTCTCCGGTTTGGGAACATTTTGGTTTCGCAGTTACGTACGAGGATGATGGACAAAGACAGGTGGAAATCACTGGTACCAAAAGAAAAAAATACTAAAGTGCAAACCCAACTCCCACTAGCATTTAAACCTCCACCACTCAAAAAAAGTTCAGACCGAGCTTATTACAAACGCCAAATATCCTTATGTTGCCATGTTAGCAAAGCGCTACCTGGCTGTATCTGCTACCTCTGTCCCTAGCGAGAGGGTGTTCTCCACAGCAGGAGACATTGTTAGTGCCAGCTGATCTGCCCTTTCGGCAAGCAATGTGGACAAGTTCATCAATCAATCAATCAATCAATGTTTATTTATATAGCCCAATATCACAAATGTTACATTTGTCTCAGTGGACTTCACAGTTTGTACAAAATATCAGTATGACAATACGACACCCTCTGTCCTTAGACCCTCACATCGTACAAGGAAAAACTTCCGAAGAAAACCCACAGTTTTAAAGGGAAAAATGGGAGAAACCTCAGGGAGAGCAACAGAGGAGGGATCCCTCTCCCAGGACGGACAGACGTGCAATAGATGCCGTGTGTAAATTGAAATGATAATACATTTGCAACATAGGTAGTCCAAATGTTTGGAAATGCATGTGTGTATAATAGGAAGATGAATCCACGAGGATATCCATCCAGGACCTATGATCCATGACCACAGCCACGACTCAAGATCCAGGGCTCGCGATGCAGGACACAGGACCGCAGGATCATCCATGACTCCGGATCCCAGCGTATATAGACACCAAAATCATCTTTCTTAAAAAAAACATGAAAATACAATGACAAGCAAGTCCTAATGTCAAACTGGCTGCTTAGGAACTAGTACAGTACAGTTCAAATACAGATTATTTCAGTTAATTTAAATGCTGCACCTTAATGTTTATTTTAATATATTTTGTATTTATTTGAGTGAATACATTATTTACAATTTAATAATAATAAAAAAAAACCGCACTTCACACTTTGAAAACCGCTGCCCTATGGGGGTCCGGGGGCATGCTCCCCTGGGAAAATTTGTTTTTAAATATTGAAGTTAAAAGCCTCAATCTGGTGCACTTTGAGAGCAACATTAAGAGATATATGGATACAGCTCTCAACACCCATATATGAAACATTTTTTTTTTTAAAGTCAGGAGGTTGAAACTGTAAACAGATTTTCTTTTTCTTTATGGGTATTTTACAGATCACTCCCCTTTCAAACTGTATTCTTGATTTACAAGCTAGCTAACATTTGCTATTGTTGTAACTAGTTAGCTAGCTTAATAATACATTCATTTAAAAGCCTATGTAAAGTTTATTTGTCAAGTAAAGGTTGATCAATTGGTGACGCCATGCAAAGTGATGGCACTTCTGTCACGATATTCATGTTATGTCACGTTTTTATGTCTAGGTTTGGGTGTTTTGCTGTTCTCCCTGTCATGGTTTCCTCCTGGTTTATTGTCTGGTCATTTTCCCTGTGTTTTTCCTCCTGTCGTTAGTTTCCCTGGTGTGTCTAGTTGTCTGATTGTGTTCACCTGTGGCCCTTGTGTTTCTCCTCCCCTGCCCGGCTGTTTCTCGTCTTGTGATTACCCCTCCCTGTATTTAGTCTTGTCTCTTCCTGTGTTCAGTGTTGGTTCGTCTTTTGTTCGTGACCGAGTTCACCGTGGAGTGTTTTGTTTGTCCATGTGATATGTTGGATAAGAGCCCTGGAAATAAAGGTATTATCAGTGTTATCTGCGTTTGGGTCCTACCTGCTTCACTCCTCATATCAACTTCGCTCTCTAACTGAACACAAAACAAGGCAATGTTAAAGCGCCCTTGAGCAAACGAGGCATAAAGTGAATTAAGTGGCGTTATCTCTTCCAAAAGCAATGAGGACATTAATAATCTCAGCTACCCATACAGCTAAGAGAAGGTAGAGATAAAAAAGTGAACATGGCGGAGAGGACATACTGGTGTGTTACTTGTAAATAATTGTGTGTTTAAGTGATAGATTGCAGTGTGCTGGCAAGGGATCTCACTGGGCTGGATAAATACAGAAGCAATAAAATATGTTTGTTTCTGAGGACTTGGACGAATTAATAGATTGTTGCGGGGTATTTTTAACGTCCAGAACTTGACATTGAGAGAAGACAAAGAGAAACTGATTGATAAAACATTGTGGAGAGATGATAGAGTGGAAAGTGAGGACAGTTAACAACCAGACGAACATGTACTGAGAGTTAAACTGGCAAAGTTGAACCTCTACAGACTTTTCATGAGTCACTTTCTTTCGTTTTCTTGGTGTTACTTCCAGAGTGCTGAAGAGTAAATGTCAGCTATTAACGTCTGTAATTGTCAGTCTCAGTCACAGGCTCTGAAGAACAGCCCGTCTTTATTTATTTCTGTCTCCTCTAAAAGGCATCAAGCTTTACCAGCTGAACTGTATGGAACAGAAAAGAAAGACAAGGTGGTCAAATGCATTAAAACGTGTCTGTTCACCAACATTGTCTAATAAAGCGTATACACCAGTAACTTGCAAAAACTAAAGCATTCTGATAGGTAATCACATGTTTTTTATTGATAAGCAAGACAAATATAATCCTTAACTGGAGGACCTGTCTTTAAGATCAAGTTGTTTGTTGGTTTAAGAACTTTCTATCAGCAAAATCTGCATACGTCAATCAGCGTGACGTATGCGGTTCTTGCTTCTAGACTGACCATTTGTTGGTGCTTGATAAGAACCGGTTTTCGGGGGAAAGAGCCGGCTCCACTGCGGTGTGAACAGGAAAAACCGGTGCTTATCAGGCTCTAGCTCCGAACCGGCCCTGGAACCGTGTTGGTGTGAAAGGGGCATTAGGAACTCTCAATCAACTTTAATCAAAGTGTTTCAAATGCAAATGTTCCCTTTACGCTGACGATAGAGTGAGATATTGCTCCGCGTTTACCCCGAATCAGGCTCTTTGTGAGCTCCAGACTGCTTTTAACACAAAACAACATACCCTGTGACTAAATGCTGACCAGACAAAGCTCATGTTGTTCTCGAACGCAAAATCTAAACCTTTGAACTTCCCTCCTATCGTATATATTTGTAGAATTTGAGATTGAAGCTGAGGTTCAATACGAATGGAATTATAATTAGTGATTCTCTCACCTTCAACACATTTGAGAATAAAAATGAGTCTTGTTTTTCTTTCGAGACCAAAAACCGACCTATTACTGCAGCCTTCATGTCAGTGCTCTGGTGATGTATGGATCAATCTTGTACATGTCTACACTCTTTGGATAAAAACAAATTAAAATGTAAAGCCATATTTAAAAGGAGGGTCTTGAGTTGGCTCTCTGCTGCCCTCAGGTTTTCTGGCAGGCTGTTCCTCAATCGAATGAAGATTAAAACACCTTCCTTACTAACTGCCTATATATCCTCACTTGTACTCAAATTCTGTATCGACATGTTCCATCGTTACAGAAAGTCTTTTAATTCTTATGCAGAACAATGACTTCTTACCACCAAAAACAAAACATGCACACAAACTTTACCTCTAATCAGATAACTGTTCACCATCACCAAGGAAGCTCGACAGCGGCTCTTCTTCCTCCGCAGGCTGAGGAGGTTCAAAATGGACTCCAGCATACTCTGCAATTTCTACAGGTGCTCCATAGAGAGCATCCTGACCTTCTACAGGTGCACCATAGAGAGCATCCTGACCTTCTACAGGTGCACCATAGAGAGGATCCTGACCTTCTACAGGTGCACCATAGAGAGGATCCTGACCTTCTACAGGTGCACCATAGAGAGCATCCTGACCTTCTACAGGTGCACCATAGAGAGGATCCTGACCTTCTACAGATGCACCATAGAGAGGATCCTGACCTTCTACAGATGCACCATAGAGAGGATCCTGACCTTCTACAGGTGCACCATAGAGAGCATCCTGACCTTCTACAGGTGCACCATAGAGAGCATCCTGACCTTCTACAGGTGCACCATAGAGAGCATCCTGACCTTCTACAGGTGCACCATAGAGAGCATCCTGACCTTCTACAGGTGCACCATAGAGAGGATCCTGACCTTCTACAGGTGCACCATAAAGAGGATCCTGACTGGCTGCATCACGGCCTGGTACGGCAGCTGCACCGCCCTTAACCGTAAGGCTTTACAGAGGGTGGTGAAAACTGCACAGCACATCACCAGGATGGAGCTGCCATCCATGGAGGACCTTTACTCCCAGCGGCTCAGGAAGAAGGCCCTCAGGATTACAAAAGACCCCCATCACCCCAGCCACAAACTGTTCAGTCTGCTGCCGTCTGGCAGGCGGTACCACAACATCCGGACTGAAACCACCAGACTCAGAGACAGTTTCATCCCACAGGCCATAAGACTATTAAACACCTGAACTGTTGAAACAACATCCATAACAGTCATCTGTTTGCAACTTAGTAATTATTTATCTAATACATCATTCCAATAACTTGCACATAGACTCTTATTGCACTATTTCACTATTTCACTTTTTTAAACTATTTTTCTTTTTGTATTTACTATTTACTTGCACTATATTTTTCTGTTTATCTGTGTTTTGTGTTGCTCTGTTGGAGAAGTCTGTGACCTAAGATTTTCATCGGCATAACTACTCTGTAGCTATTTACATTTGACAAAATAAAGGACCTTGAACCTTGTTACCTTTCTAGCTAGCTTCTTAGATGGGTAGGTATTGTTAGCTAGCTAAGATATATATAGATACGCATAGATAGATAGAGAGCGAGATTAGATAGATGACTTCTTACCACCAATCAAAACACATGCACACAAACTTTACCAACACAAACAAACACACCGTGAGATTTATCTTATGAAAGGAAATGAGATGGAAAGAGTTCACTCCCTCAAAGTGATCCCTCTTGGATAATAATCATTACCTGTCAAAACATTTAGCACAGAGCAGACCCCGACTATGTGGAGTCTTCTATTTTAGTCAAACAGACAACATGTTTCCAGCTAGGTGTGTCTATCACTTATTCAAATGTGAACTCACTCCCCATCGTCTCCACCCTCTGCTCGTCTTTGAGGACAAACCTCAGCGGGGAGAGGGAGCGGAGAAGAGGGGCAACAGGGTTTGTTTTCTAAAACTAGAGAGCAGCTTAACACGTCAACTCTTCATCATGTTTCCAGATGAAAAAAAAATGTGGGCAAAGAGAAACAAAGGAAATGATGTCTGTTCTGCAACAACATACAGTACATGATAAAATGCTGCTCTGAGTGTTATCAGGCGTGGGGAGTATCAGATTACATGTAACGGGATAATCAGGATACAAGAAAAGTGTATTCCCTGCAGTTACATCAAAAAAGACGTAATCAGATAACTGCAAGCTAACATTTGCTAGCTAGCTTGTTAGATGGGTAGGTATTGTAAACAGGGGGGGGGGGCTCTGTGTGGAGATCTGGGGGTGGGGGAGCATCACATAATTCGGCCTTAAAGGTCACCTAATATGCAAAATGCACGTTTTGATGTCTTTTATATAAACATGTGTCCACAGTGTGTCAGGAGACAAAGTGTCAGAAAATAAAACCCTCTCTCTTTTCCTCCGTAACCCACATCTCTAAAAACTGGTTATTTGACTTGATGTCATGGTGCATACATAAAAGTAAAACAAAAACAAAAAAACACAGATAGAGAACTATTTTAAGAAAACTATAATAACATTAAAAAATAATACAAATAATACAAAATATAGTAAACTTTGAGAAACCGGCTCGAGATACACTTATTGTTATATTCCATGGAATGCTCTTAACATCCCGATAGCAATGAATATCTGAAGTGCTTTGATGAAAAATCCATTAAAAAATGTCATCTGTGGAAGCCGTGGCGCTGTAAAAAGCACGACCAATCATCTGAGCCGGCTAAAGTAACTGGATGGCCTACCTGCCTGTCAGCCTTCCATCTGTGCACAAACTTATCTCGTGCCCTCATTGGTCATGTGCGCGTTCATGTGTGTTGGAGGAGGGGCTCTGTGAGAAAGTGGCAGATTTTTTCCGGTTGTGTATTTTCAAATTCTAGCGCACTCGAGCTGGTTTCTCCAAAATTACCTACCCCACCTTTAAGAAGTACTTTATTTGATATTATTATATTATATGATATAATCAGGCACCATCTGCATAGAGCTTTATCTGGGTCTTCTTTCATGAGCCTTTTCATGTACTGGCAGAGGAACGGAGGGTGACACCTTTCTCTGTTTCCTGTTTCACAAACAGGATGTGGTCAGAGTCAATGCATTGGTGGCAAAAACTGTGAAAACAAAAGAGAGAATTCAGGCACATCTACCTATAATATAAATGTTATTTTAAAGGTCTCCTAATCCTATCATGCAAAATGCACTTTCGGATGTCTTTTATACATAAACATGTGTCAGGAGACTCACAAAGTGTCAGAAATAAAACCCTCTCTCTTTTCCTCCGTACCCCCCACATCTCTAAAAACAAGGGAACAACGGATCCAGATTTGCTGCATCATGACGACATTACTAAAATGTGGGCTGGCTTTACGTTGAACTCCTGGCAACGTCCCGCCCCAACCTATCGTCGCCTATCAGAACTGCGCTGTATCCGAAACAATAGAAAAGAGAGGGTTGTATTTTATGACACTTTGTGAGTGTAATATAAAAAAATTATATGAATGTGGTATTGGTTGTTAGCCTGAAATAAGGTCTGTGGTTAACACAAGCTGAAGAGATTTTAACGTTTTGTTCTACGACAGTAAGTAGTATTTACATCAGTAAATACCCCACTGGTGAATTTTAAAACGGCGGCTAACAATTGTCTAAATGGGACGAGTAAACATCATCACACCCAACATTAGCCACCTTTAGCTTAGCGGTGGTGACGTGAAGTCATGAGACCGTGCTGTAGTTCCTTTATAGCCCAACATTAGCCACCTTTAGCTTAGCGGTGGAGACGTGAAGTCATGTGACTGTGCTGTAGTTTCTTTATACCCCAACATTAGCCTCCTTTAGCTTAGCGGTGGTGACGTGAAGTCATGTGACCGTGCTGTAGTTCCTTTATAGCCCAACATTAGCCACCTTTAGCTTAGCGGTGGTGACGTGAAGTCATGTGACCGTGCTGTAGTTCCTTTATAGCCCAATATTAGCCACCTTTAGCTTAGCGGTGCTGACGTGTAATCAGATGGATGCTGTTTTTTTAAATTTGCTCTGTTAATACTTAGTAAGGACGAAACTGATTAAATGAACAAAAGCTAGCTCTCAAGATTAAGAATATTGTATTCAGAGTTAAAGAAACATCACAGTTTTACAATTATTGTATTACGGTACGATTCAAAATATTAAAGAAATAGCAAAAGGTCATTGTTTTTTAGATTTTGTTTCAATATAAGTTCAATCTGTCACTTTCTGAATCCAAACAAAGAAGAGATATCAGATCTTGCTGTCAGCTCCTCGAGGTAAAGATATGTTAAAAATGTGATTTAAAACTGGATACAAAGTTATTTTACGACAGCTTCTGGCAGACGACGCTGACCAATTATTATTACTGTTATCGACACCAGAGAAAACACACCTTTACCTTGATAACAATTACACAGTTCTGGAATTACTCAACTTAATATGTAACTATGGTTGAATGGTTTTTAAAAATGTTAAACTGGAAATGTTACACATTATAACATTAATAGTTAAATGTGGATGAACTCAGAGTGACTAGATTTCTGCACTCAAACACAACCAGAATCAGCTGAATTTGAATAAAATGGCACCTGTGTTTAATTTTGTGTCAACTGTTGTGTCTTAGTGTAGAGTAAGTTGACTAGCGGTGTCTGCGTTGTGTGTGGAAGAACCGAGTCAGCATATTGTTGGAGCCGATCTCCGTTTATTCTGACAACAGATGAACAACAATTCAGTCGTTAATATATTGTCTGCCCTCGCACTTCGGCTCCTGCACAGATTAAATAAAACATAAATAATTCAGCATACACACATGTTTATAGCTTAATGCAGTAATGTCCGAAAACAGTGCAGTTAACCTCTCCTGTGAAACACGTTAACGAAAAGGAAGAGGAAAACGTTAGGAATTCAATATAAAGGGGGGGGAAGTCCCCACAGAAATAATCCTATGGGTACAGGGACTGAAATTCAGATGTTCCGCGGCCCACTGATTTGAGGCCTAACAAGTCAGGTAACTTTTGGTAGATACAGAACACAGACTTTTACAAAGAAATGTAAGGCTCTTATGTCATGATCTGTATGTTTTCTGTTTTATTTGAAAGGTGTTCACTCCATGTCTGCACGTTACCTTGGTTGCTGATTGGCTAATGGTTAAACAACCCAAAACATCGTTATGACATCATAAAGTGGCCAAAATCTGATCAGCTCATTTTCAGACAGCTTTTTATAGAAATGGATCAGGACAAAAAGAGAGAGAATCTTTGTTCCTGAAACTTTCAGAGTCTCTTTCCACAGAGGGGACACATGTTGATGTAGAAGAGACATGAAGAAGAGGGGACACATGTTGATGTAGAAGAGACATGAAGAAGAGGGGACACATGTTGATGTAGAAGAGACATGAAGAAGAGGGGACACATGTTGATGTAGAAGAGACATGAAGAAGAGGGGACACATGTTGATGTAGAAGAGACATGAAGAAGAGGGGACACATGTTGATGTAGAAGAGACATGAAGAAGAGGGGACACATGTTGATGTAGAAGAGACATGAAGAAGAGGGGACACATGTTGATGTAGAAGAGACATGAAGAAGAGGGGACACATGTTGATGTAGAAGAGACATGAAGAAGAGGGGACACATGTTGATGAAGAAGAGACATGAAAAAGAGGGGACACATGTTGATGTAGAGGAGACATGAAGAAGAGGGGACACATGTTGATGAAGAAGAGACATGAAGAAGAGGGGACACATGTTGATGTAGAAGAGACATGAAAAAGAAGGGACACATGTTGATGTAGAAGAGACATGAAAAAGAGGGGACACATGGTGATGTAGAAGAGACATGAAGAAGTGGAGACACATGGTGATGTAGAAGAGACATGAAGAAGTGGATCATGATAGGTGACCTTAAATAAAAGCTTGCCTTTATTTGCCTCCCTGTTTGTACTGCGTTTGGTTCCGCACTCTTGTCAAACCCTGACAATTTACCCGTGTTACATTAAAGCGAGCTGTCCTTCATACAGGTCCCAGAGTCCCGTCCCTCCTGGCTGGCTCCCAAATTCATGTTGGAGGGTGAACATCCATGTTAGGTGCCAGGATATGAACACAGACTTCCTTCCCACCGTTTACTCTTCAGTACAGTTAGAGTCACAGACTCTGATTACACAGAACAAATGAGAGTTTGATGCATAGCTTATTCTTAAAAGACAGAATTGAACTTTAGTCCATGGAGAGTTTAGTACTGTTCTTCTCTTTTCTATAACTTATCTCTTTGTAAAGCTCTTTAGTCAAACTGTGCTGTTTTTAAATGTGCTTCATAACTAAACTTAACGAAACGTAGGAAAGACAAAAGTGCCTGAATGAAAAGAAAATATTTTATTGAAAGTATTTAGAAACGTAAGAAGATATGGGACAGTAAAACTCTCATTACATTGCAGTATAATCCAAACATTGAAGAAATTACCAATTATTTCATATTATTAGACCTAAAGTATGTCATTTAGTGTCAGATACAGGTGTGTGTGTGTGTGTGTGTGTGTGTGTGTGTGTGTGTGTGTGTGTGTGTGTGTGTGTGTGTGTGTGTGTGTGTGTGTGTGTGTGTGAGATGGTGAACACACCGAGCTGACTTCAGCAGCTGATCTGCAGTCAGTTTCTGTCCATAGGAAAGACTCTCAGCCCTTCAGAGGACACAGAGACACTGACGCAGGAAGAGGCCTGTACCCAGACCCAGTCAACAACTCAAACCCAAAGCCAAAGCCAGCATAGAGAGGTTCAGTGAATGTGGTTCTGAAGGTGTGGAGGTGGATCAGTCTGTCTCTAGAGGAGACTCTGTAGAAGGAGAGAGAGCCAGCAGGATGATCCAGATACACTGCTGCTCTACCAAAGGGGGGGTTGTTCTTATGTTATTGTGGCTGTTACGTGCCAGGCAGGCTGTACTTGAGTGGTTTTCCTTCCCTCCTCTGTTTCTCTCTTCTCCCTGTCTTCTGCACAGCTAATCAGCAGCTGATTGGGATCTGCCTGTGCACCTGAGTCTGATTGGATCCTCTCACCCTCAGCTGGCCTATCAGCAGCCAGCGCCGACCATAAAGGAGGCACCCAGGAAGTCTTCTCGCTCTCTCACTCTGGGCCTGTTGCTGTTTGAGGAGCCTGAAATTGACTACCTTGTTTAGTAACTCATTTTCCTAATATTGTCTGACCTGTTGAAAGTGTGTGTTGAGAGGTGGAGGAGTTAGGTAAGTCTGGGGTACCCTGTACATTTCTCACCATGTAGCTAACAAATGTTTAGACACACTAGGTTAGCGGATTGTTGCCACCCCTGTATATTGTTTTGTCAACTTCTTCGTAGTTTAGTTAGTGAGGGTTTTTGTTTGAGTTTTGGTTTCAAAGGATAGATGTAGAGATAGGCCTGGTTTTGTTATGCTTGTTTCTTTTGTTTGGCACAATCCTTTGACTCCTCCTCCTCCTCACGAAGAGTATATCTGTTAAAGTCTGTTCAGATAGGTTTAGAAGGAATAAACCTTTTGTCAACCTTTACGCTGACTCCTTCATAAATTATTGGTTGTACGTTATTGTCTCCAGGTCCCCTAGACTTTAGTGGGGACGTAACAGTGGCAGACAGAGTAACCATCACTGACAGAGTAATGACCAAGATCACCAGAGCACTCCAGACACCAGGACTGATCATTCCCTCCACACCTACAGTCCTCTCTGTCTCCTCTGTAAGTCACTGATATATAAACCTCTCCTCTATACTCGACCTCCCAGTAACAGCGGCCAGTCAGAGCTTCTCTACACATCAGCTGAGGCTCCTTCTCAAACATCCCTGGATGATCAGGATATGGCCACTCCTCCTCCTCAGATGTCACCGTCCTGTTGTCTTCAGACAGTTTGAGTCTCCTGTGAGCTGTGTTTGGATCCAGCTCCAGTTCACAGGCATCTGATGGAGAGAACACAGCTGCAGGTTATCATCTGTTCATTTTACGGCTGTACTCGAATATCCGGTCGTTGGCCTACTATTCGGTTTTCAAATTTGGTTATTCTTTTTTTTTTAAACTTTATAGACATAGGTCACATTCACACCAGCCTTGTATTGTACTGGTGCGTTTACCCGCTTGATGCTGTTCGTTTGGGTCGGTGTGAACGCAGTCCGAGACCTCTGAAGTGAACTAAACAACCGGTCCGCTTAAAACAGGTGGTCTCGGACCACTTGCTAGTGAACTCTGGAGCGGTTCATCGCTGGTGTGAACGCAGTCCGCACCAGAACATAGGAAGCGTAGTATTTACGAGTCACAAGAACGCTGATGTCTTCAAAATCTTTAGCGAAAGAGTGAAGCAGAATGAAGAGTTGAACAGTGTTGTGTAAAGTAAAAATGCTTCGTCAACTATACATAAAAGTCAGAGCCACCTGTCGTCAGTGAAACATCCCTCTTTACTGCAGAACGTCTCTCATATGGGTTATGTTTGTTATCGCACGTTGTCTGATTGTATAATCATATGCGCCGTTGCTAGAGGCTGTTGATCTCCAGATTAACAGCAGCATGTCACCTGCCGATGCTCCATGGCGGAGGCTACGGTAGAAATTGCCGGGATTTGCCTTTTTACCCCCCCTTAATGTCTGACCAATTGTTGAGCAGCATTTCTGTGCACATGACTTGTGTTTAAAGTTTATAGTCCGTTTGAATTGTGCCTGTGTGAACGCAAACCGAACCTTCCCAAAAATGAAGTCGTCCCCCCGCGAGCACACCGAATATCCGAATATTCGCTGCTGATTAATACCGAATATCCGGAGCCCGAAAAATGGTATTCGGGACAGCCCTAGTTTATTTATTAACAACTTTACTGACAATCACTGACAGGAAATCATTCAAAATGACGTCTAATATTCACTGTGAATGATGTCTAACAACCTGATCTTCATCAGTAGGTGATCAATCAATGAACTCAGACCTAATACTTAATGTTGTAAAATAAAGAAAGGGAAACAGCATCAGCGTCCAGCTGTTGATATACTGTCACTATCCAAAGAGTACACATCTAATATGAAGAAGCTTTAACAGGAAAATGTTTTAAATGATATTTATGTGTAGCACAATACTTGGAACAGGTAGACGAACTGCCTGAATCTGCTTTTTGGTTTTCATTTAGACCAGGGGTGCCCAATACGTCGATCGCAAAGGTAGTGTGGGTAGATCGCATGGCATTAAAAAAAAAGGAAGCCTATCATCCATCCTTACTATGGCATTTGCCACTTGATTGACGTACAGGTAAGCCAGTCTGAGTTGTATTGTGCCATACGGGTTCATGCAGTTATGAGGGGGCCTCACCTCCTCATCTGAAGCGCAAATGCGGCGCACTATCATGCGCTTATGCGGCGCCACAGTTTATCTGCCCTTTAGTCTACTAGCACCCCCCCCCGTGCTCGTGACACAGATTGGGGAGGGGTGGCCCTGTAGGTAGATCTTTTGGGCGTGGTCATTTTAAAAGTAGCTCTCAAGCTGAAAAGTGTGGGCACCCCTGATTTATACCAATAATACAATTCATGGTATTTATAAAGCACTTTTCCTGGAGCTCAGAGACGTTACTTTCAGTATTCTTCTTTAAATGCAGCAGGTGGAAACCTGATAAGTTCAAATCACTGGTGCTACTAACACGTATACTGTAGGAAGAGCAGACTGGGTTTCTTGTGAAAGGAGCAGGTTTTATTTATTTCTTTAACGACAGGGAGAAGAGGTGAGCTTTCTGTTAAGAAATGTATTTGTATTGGTTCTGTTGGATCGCTGTGTTCACTTTGTTGTGTTTGTGGATCTCATGTGCAGTGTAACATATGCAGCTCTCATGAATCAAACTGAAAACACACTCACACTTCCTCAGACCAGGTTTCAACCACTGAGGTCCACCATGGTCCATCCTGCAGGAAGAAACACAGAATCGACTTCATTCATATCCACCATTACACAGGAAGCAGAGTCCCTTCAGTTAGTGACGGAAATTGTCTGTCCGTCCGTCTCTCTGTCCATCTGTCTGTCTGTCCATACCTGAGTGTCTCCAGAGTGGATCCTCCAGTCCAGCAGACAGCAGCTTCTCTCCTGAGTCTCCTGGATGATTGTAGCTCAGGTCCAGCTCTCTCAGATGGGAGGGCTTGGAGCTCAGAGCTGAAGCCAGAGGAACACAGCCTTCCTCTTTGACCAGACAGCCTGACAGACTGAACACACACAAAGCACACACAAAAAAGTTTCAAAATATAACTTGCATTGTAACTCAGCTCTCTCAGACAAAAAGCTGAACAGCTCTACACTAACCTGAGAGTTTCCAGAGTACAGTGTGGACTCTGCAGTCCAGCACACAGCAGCTTCACTCCTGAATCCTGCAGGTTGTTGTTACTCAGGTCCAGCTCTCTCAGACTAGAGGACTGGGAGCTGAGGACAGAGCTTCACAGATTCTCTCTGACAGCTTACAGCCACTCAGTCTGAGGAGGAATCAGAAACTTTTTACAAAGTTTTTTGTTGCTGAGTTAATAAGAAACACATTTCATCTGGATAGTTGTGTGTTCACCTACATAGCACGTCCAGATCTTCCTCTGATGACAGTAAGATGAAGGTCAACACTGACCACTCAGCAGGAGACAGATGTTCAGAGAGTTGTCCTGAAGTCAGGGACTGTTGGATCTGCTCCACTAGAGAATGATCATTCAGTTCATTCAGACAGTGGAACAGGTTGATGCTTCTCTCTGCAGACAGACCCTCATCCATCTTCTTCTTGATGTACTGGACTGTTTCCTTAATGGTCTAATAGCTACTTCCTGTCTCTGTCAGCAGGCCTCGTAGGAGTTTCTGGAGGAAGCGGAGGAACAAGTCCAGGTGTCCGTTTGGACTGTGTAAGGCCTGGTCCACAGCACTCTGGTAGAGATGTGTTAGTTCCGGTTTGACTTCAGACTGCTGGGAGGTTGTTGGTTCTTCTGACAGCAGGTTGACTCCAGAGTCAATGAAGGTCAGATGGACATGAAGAGCAGCCAGAAACTCCTGAACGCTCAGATGGACGAAGCAGAACAGGTCGTGTGGTTATCCAGAGGCGAGCAGAGGGAAGCAGCTTCCCCCTGATGAGGTTTGTCAGCAGCACTTCCACTGAGGTGGACTCTGTGACATCAGTCAGGATCTCAGTGTTGAGGAAGTCCAGAGGAAGTCGAACTCTCATCCAGACCGTCAAAGATGAACACAACCGAGAAATGATCAAACCTGCAGATTCCTGCGTCTCTGGTTTCAGGGAAGAAGTGATGAACAAGTTTCCACCAAGCTGAACTTGTTCTGTCTCACCACATTCAGCTTCTCTGAAGGTGAATGGAAATGTGAACTGGATGTCCTGGTTGGCTTTGCCTTCAGCCCAGTCCAGAGTGAACTTCTGTGTTAAGACTGTTTTCCAATGCCAGCCACTCCCTTTGTCATCACTCTGATTGGTGCATCTCTTCCAGGTGAGGCTTTAAAGAGGTCTTCTTGTCTGATGGGTGTTTCTGGTCGGTCTGGTTTCCTGGATGCTGTTTCAATCTGTCTGACCTCATGTTCATCATTGACCTCTGCAGACCCCCCCTCTGTGATGTAGAGCTCTGTGTATAACCTCTCCTTCAGGGTGGATTTAAGTTCAACGCTGACACTCAGCAGCAAGCAGTTCCTGAATGAACAAACAAGTGAATCAGTGAGTGGATCCTGCAGAAACACTGAGAATCTTAACATTGAAGTGAGGCTGTATATATATGGATACAGGATTCACAGACACCACATCTACTGATCAGCCAAGTCGAAAGATAGCACTGGTGGATGGCATGGTGCTTGTGCAGAGGCTGAGCAAAACACCAGCCACTGTAGTGAGAGTCAAGGATCTGAGTGGCTGCTTCAATGACAGACTGATGTCACTAACAAGAGATTATGATGAAATCATCCTTGTGTTCGACACATACAGGACAGATTCTCTGAAGAGTGCAACCAGAGATAAACGAAGACAAGGAAAAGCTATCCAGTACCAAGTCAGAGATGACACCAACATCAAACACATCCCACTGAGCAGGTTCCTAATGAAGAAGGTTGCTTATTTTCTGTGGTCACAAAATGTGCATGTCATGATACTGAACTTCACAATTTTAAACTCAGTTTAATCAGTTAAGTCCTCAATAAAAGTTATGTTAACATGCAATTTTGTGAGTTCTACCTAATTATTGTTGGCACCATTGGATTCCTTGATCCTGAAAATGTGGGTTTAGCAGTTCAAATCAATGTTCTAGCTTATTTAGAAGTCAAGATATTACAAAACCTACATTTTACGGCGGCCATTTTTGAAATTCCAATATGGCCGCCATATAAACACCTGGGCAAATGGAAACATGGATTTTCTGAATCCTTATACAATATCCTTTCCAAAAAGTATAGTATTGCAAATCCCCACAAAAGTATATAGTGAACCTGACTATGAGGCTGTATAGTTTGAACCAGCTGATCAGAGGACACACTGATGCAGATGTTTGCAACACATTAACAGCAGAGTTTGTAAATGTAAACTTCTCCATGTTCCTCCATCTCCTCTCCATCATGTTAAATGTGTTAAACCCTCTTACTGCTCTGCAGACGGTCAGCCAGCTCCTCCTGCTTCATGCTCCTCAGGAAGCGCAGTGTGATGTTCAGAAATGCCTCTCTGCTGCTCCTCCTCTGCTCTTCATCCTCACCGTCCAACCCAAAGGGACTTTTTATATCTCCTTGATTCTTTCGGTCTCATTCAGTCCGTGGCTGGCCCAACACACGAAAAAGGACACACTTTGGACTTAGTATTATCGTTTGGACTGTCTGTATCTGTGGATGAAATATGTGCAGCAACGCGTATCTCAGACCACTTACTGGTTCTGTTTACAACCTCGATCCCTTCCGCAGGAGTCGAATCATGTGCCCCTGCGCGTCGTCTGCGTTCAATTAACCCCTTGACTGCCTCACAGTTCTCTGATGTTTTTAATGCTTCTCCGATCTATAAATTAGAGGTGAACTGTGTTTTTAGTGCTGATGAGCTTATCTCCATGTTTGACTCGACATGTACCTTAATACTGGATTCTGTTGCTCCTTTTACGCTTAGACGCACCAAAGTTCTCTCAGAGCCGTGGCTCAATGACTGTACTCGTGCTCTCAGACGGCTTGCAGGCGTGCAGAGAGAAAATGGAAAAAGGATAAACTCCATGTCTCCTTAGAATTCCTTCGTGCTTGCCTTTCCGACTACCAGACGGCAGTCAAAGCGGCCAAAACGGAGCACATTTCTCTGTTAATCTCCAAAAACAGCCATAAACCTCAGGTTCTTTTTAATGTCATCAACTCGATCAATAATCCCTGTGATGTTTCTCCAATTGTGTCCATCGACTACTCTCTGTGATAAGTTTCTTACATTTTTTATTGAAAAAGTATCTGCTCTTAGGCTAGCCCACAATAGTGCTACCCCAGATCCTGCTCCTTTTCTGTGCCCTGCTGTCCTCGACCACTTTGACCCTGGATCCCTCTCTTCACTCCATCGGATGTAGTCATGCACCTGCGGCCAACAAACTGCACCTCAGACAGCATTCCCGCTCGCCTTCTCATACCTCATTCACACCAACGCAACTCCGGTTCAAGCTCCGTGCTAGAGCTTTCAGGTTCAGAACCGGTTCTTCGGTTTAGCTCCGGCTCTTTTCACACTGCCCAGAGTCCGACTGGTGCTCCGTCACCGTTTGCGTCATGACGCAACCGTTTGCGTCATGGGTGGACGCAACCGTTGCGTGCCTGCTTCATAAAGCCAAACCGTGCGGAAACCCCTCACAGCTCAAACCGACAACAACAACAATGGCCGATTGTGCTCCAGCTTCCTCTGTACCTCTTCGGAAGACCAGATTCCCAGTAGGTAGCTGGTCTCTTCAGTGGACCACTGCTGCTTGTTAAGTTTCTTCATCGTTGTGTACAAACTGGATAAATGCGGCTTTTTTTTTTTTTTTGTTCAGGAGTTGATCCCGTCCCTGCCTCGACGTAAGCGTGACGTATGTGGTGCTTTTGCTCTGGCCGGACAATTTTTGGTGCTTGAAACGAACCGGATTCCGAGCTAAGAGGGTGCTCCGCTGTGGTGTGAAGAGGAAAACCCGGTGCTTTTCAAGTTCCAGCTCCGAACCGGCCCTGAAACACTGTTGGTGTGAATGAGGTATCAGAGATGTTTTTGAATCAGTTGGAACAAGTATTTTATTACTTATAAATACCTCTCTTAGCTCAGGATGTGTCCCAGCTGCCTTCAAACATGCCGTGGTGCAGCCACTACTTAAAAAGAAAAATCTCGACCCTTCCATTCTCGCAAATTTTAGGCCCATCTCCCAGCTACCTTTTTTATCTAAAGCCCTGGAGCGAGTAGTCTACGTCCAGCTGCAGTCTTTTTTAACCATTCATGGCATCCATGAAAAGTTTCAGTCTGGCTTCAAACCCATTGCCCTTGCATGGTTCAGGTCCTACCTGACAGACCGTAGCTTCTCAGTGCAGCTATGTGCCTTCTCCTCTGCCAAAGCCCCTCTTACCTGTGGGGTTCCCCAAGGCTCGATTCTGGGCCCCATCCTTTTTCTACTGTACCTACTGCCCTAGGTTCAATTCTCACAAACCACAACATCCCCTTCCACGCTGACAATGTACGGATCTATCTGCCACTCAATTCAAATGTCAACTCATTACAGCTATTGATGGACTGCTTGACAGAGATCAAATCCTGGCTGAGCCAACATTTCCTCAACCTCAATGAGAGTAAGACTGAGGTTATCTTTTTTGACACCAACCTCCAGCCTCCTAGGTTGATATTCTGGACTCCCTCAAAAATAATATCCTCCCCTGTGTCACGAACCATGGAGTGACCTTCAATAGCGCTTTTAAATTCGATAAGCAGGTCAGCAGCGTAGTCAAAACCTGCTTTTTTTTTTTTAAATATGACTATTGGCCAAGACCAAGTCGTTTTTATCTTTTAAAGACCTGGAAAGGGTTATTAACGCCTTTGTTATCTCGAGGTTGGACTACTACAACGCTCTGTACGTGGGTATGGACCAGGCGTCAATTAAACGCCTACAGCTGCACGTCTTCTGACTGGCCACAAAAAGCGTGACCACATCACCCCAATTCTGGCCTCACTGCAATGGCTTCAAATTCGGTTCCGAATTGACTTTAAACTCCTTTTATTTGTTTTTAAAGCACTAAATGGGCTGGCTCCAGTCTATATAGCTAAACTCCTCCAGCGCTACACCCCAGCCAGAGCTTTAAGGTCTGCTGACCAGCTGCTGCTGATAGTGCCCAAGACCAGGTTCAAAACCCGAGGGCACCGAGCCTTCACAGCAGCTGGCCATAGGCTCTGGAACACTCTGCCCCTCCATGTGAGGTCGCCCAGACCCTAGGGGTTTTTTAAATCTACTCTTAAAACACACTTCTTCTCCCTGGCCTTTTAGTCAGAGCGGAGCACGACTCCTGACATTTCCCTGTGTTTTTATATATCTGTTGTAATTTATTGTGATTGTAGTAATGTGTTTTTATGTGATTGTAGTATTTATTACATGTACAGCACTTTGGCCCGACCAAAAATCGCTTTTAAACGTGCTTTATAAATAAACTTTGATTTTATTTGATTTGACAGTACACCTCAAATACATCACTACACAACCTGTGGCATTTGAAAATAAGGGAATGACATGTTTATAATATGCTGCAAAACACAACAGATATGCAGGGTTGAGAGTCTGTTTCTAAGGCCATTTTTATTTTGGTAGTCTGATCATTTTAACAAGAGAATAGGATCAAACTGAAAACATCGTAAATGTGTTGTAGATACCTGAATCATTGGTTCTTTTAGACCAAAACAGACTGCTAACTCAACAGGAACTATCAAAAATATCCCAATCAAAGTTTAAAGTCACAACATTTTATTAAACAAACAGATTATTGGAGAAACTACTCAGCAGATTAATGAACAGTGAAACTCGCTCATGGACTTTAAAGGAGACCTATCATGCTATATTTAAATGATATAGTGTATGACCATACCTATATAAGGTATATTTATAAATTTTATTTTTCAAAATATCAAACAGATCATTTTTTAGCCATGCCTCGTTTCGCTCATTTTCGCTCTATTCCAAGCCTGTCTTTGAAAATTCTGAGCAGCAGCTGACCACGCCCCCCTGCAGAAGAGGGGGGCATGAGCCGATGAGAGTCACGTTACCATGCTTGCTGTGATTACGAGTGTGGAATAAACATGTCATCTCAGAGCAATGCATGTGTTCAAGCATATTATCAATTTGATCCGCTACATATACAAGCTAGAGATAGCTTCATCAGGAAAAACACTGCTAAATAAAAACTTACAGCTTAAAAATTTGATGTGTCCTCACTGGCCTGGTCCCGGATGGTTGGTATTGATCCCGGGTTTAGCATTAGTTTGGAGGCATATCCGTGTTGGACTTGACAAGTTCATAAACATGTCCGTGGTAAAATGTTTGGAACACACAAACAGAAATCTTCCGGGGTCTTCTGGCACATGTCCCTTGAAAATGAAGTCTCGCCACAGATTATTTTCTTTTTCCACTGATGGCATTGCATGCAGTCCCCTGTCCCGAGTCTTGCAGCCGGCAACAGCACAACGTTCAACTGGCTTAGACATCCAGGCAAGAACAGGCAAAAACACAGATGTGACTGGGGTTGATTTAGCCTATATGCGAATGAGAGGTTTGGCAATGCACATGGCCGTGGCTCATTCCCCTGATAGGTGGAGAGTTGCCCAATAAGCGGAGCACCTCTTTGTGACGTAGAAAAGTGTTGAAATCTGGATCCGTTTTTTTCAGATCCGTTGCAGCCCCTTTTTTAGAGATTTTGGTAAGGAGGAAAATAGAGAGGGTTGTGTTTTCTGACACTTGGTGAGTTCCCTGGAACACCGGGGACACATATTGATGTATAAAAGACGTACAAAGGTGCATTTTGCATGATAGGTCCCCTTTAAGGTGAATACTTTAAGAAAAAGTTTTCCATGTGTGAACACGAAGATGTGATTTGAGAGCACTTGATGTCGTGAAAGTTTTCCCACACTCTTCACACCAGTACGGTTTTTCTCCAGTATGAATACTTGATGTGTTTTGAGATCACCTGATGTAGTGAACTTTTCCCCACACTCTTAACAGCTGTACGGTTTTTCTCCAGTATGAATACGTTGATGTGATTTGAGAGCACCTGATGAAGTGAACTTTTTCCCACACACTTCACAGCTGTACGGTTTTTCTCCAGTATGAATACGTTGATGTGATTTGAGAGCACCTGAATGAGAGAAAGTTGTCCCACACTCTTCACAGCTGTACGGTTTTTCTCCAGTATGAATACGTTGATGTATTTTGAGAGCACCTGACTGAGAGAAAGTTGTCCCACACTCTTCACACCAGTATGGTTTTTCTCCAGTATGAATACGTTGATGTGTTTTGAGATCACCTGAATGAGAGAAAGTTGTCCCACACTCTTCACACCAGTACGGTTTTTCTCCAGTATGAATACGGTGATGTGATTTGAGAGCATCTGATCTGGTGAAAGTTTTCCCACACTCTTCACAGCTGTACGGTTTTTCTCCAGTATGAATACGGTGATGTGATTTGAGAGCACCTGATGTAGTGAAAGTTGTCCCACACTCTTCACAGCTGTAAGGTTTTTCTCCAGTATGAATACGTCGATGTGATTTGAGAGCATCTGATGAGTGAAAGTTTTTCCACACTCTTCACAGCTGTAAGGTTTTTCTCCAGTATGAATACGTTGATGTGATTTGAGAGCACTTGATGTAGTGAAAGTTGTCCCACACTCTTCACAGCTAGTACGGTTTTTACTCCAGTATGAATACGGTGATGTGATTTGAGAGCACCTGATGTAGTGAAAGTTGTCCCACACTCTTCACAGCTGTAAGGTTTTTCTCCAGTATGAATAAGTCGATGTGATTTGAGAGCATCTGATGTAGTGAAAGTTGTCCCACACTCTTCACAGCTGTAAGGTTTTTCTCCAGTATGAATACGTTGATGTGATTTGAGAGCATCTGATCTGGTGAAAGTTTTCCCACACTCTTCACAGCTAGTAAGGTTTTTTCTCCAGTATGAATACGGTGATGTGATTTTGAGAGCATCTGATCTGGTGAAAGTTTTCCCACACTCTTCACAGCTATACGGTTTTTCTCCAGTATGAATACGTTGATGTGATTTGAGATCACCTGATCTAGTGAAAGATTTCCCACACTCTTCACAGCTGTAAGGTTTTTCTCCAGTATGAATACGGTGATGTGATTTGAGATCACCTTGATGTAGTGAACTTTTTCCCACACTCTTCACAGCTGTAAGGTTTTTCTCCAGTATGAATAAGTTGATGTGATTTGAGAGTACCTGATCTAGTGAAAGTTGTCCCACACTCTTCACAGCTATACGGTTTTTCTCCCGTGTGAATATGCAGGTGGCTCTTTAAATTTCCAGATGTTGTAAAGGATTTGTCACATTGCTGACAGCTGTGACGTCTCTCTCTTCCTTTCGGTTTCTAGAACAGACGGACAGAGAAAGAGAGAAAGTCAATCTAAAAAGCATAAATACACAAGTTAACACAATAAAAACTCACTTAATATAAACCTTGAGTGAACAAAATACTACTTATCAACGGTTTGTGTTTATTATATTTGATACAGTAATACAGCAATATTCTAACCAAAGTATATACCAGAGGTGGGGGACTCGAGAGGACTTTACTTTTTAAAATAAAATATTTGCATTGTACGAAGCCCCTAGAGGGCAATGAAAGAAAAAAAAAAGAGAGAGAAAGTAGGAAGTGGAGCGCACAGGAGACAGCCGTTTCATTGCAGACTGTTATGTTTATGTGGGGAAATACATACATTATTTGAGATACATTTCAAACTCTGACTTCATTTTAGGGACATTTCGACCAGGGGTGTAGAGTTATTTGTTCAAGCACCAGATCGGCAAAACAGGAGACTCTGTGAACCAGTCTGCCTTGACCTATGTATTCATGTCTGTGACTCACAGTATCTGCTGCCCACAGCTGTTTTATAGAAGAAAAACCTCCTTCACTTCATGAAATCTCTGCAGCACCAGGAGGCAGTAACGTGTAACTCAGCAGAATCCCAGAAGAGCAGCACCAGCTGCAAAGAGCTGTGCCTTCACTGTGTTTACCTTCATTAGAACAGCTAACGAGCGACCGCAGGCTGCTACGTTTTAACCACACGCACCTCTATACACACACACACACACGCACACACACTGAACTGCTCAATTATTCCCCATTTTATGATTTCAGAGCCCCACTCTCCATTGTTGTTAATGTTGAAAATAAAACTTGTTTCATAACCACTGTCTTTTAACTGATTTAAATGCGGAAACTGGGGTTATTCATCAGGATTTCGTAGGACTTGACTTGCTTGACTCTCACCCCAGTAACTTGAGACTTGCACATGTATGACTTACTCCCACCCCTGGTATACAGGAGACAGAGGGAGACGGCATCATGTCACTGCGAGTCTCAGTATGCTCCGTTCGTCTTGTTTTAGTTTTTTTGGTCTAATTATTGTCTAAACTTTGTTGTGTCTGTATGAAACGTCATTTTGAGAGACCATGCTTTTGATCCTGTGGATTACATTTGCCTTCTGCAGACCATGTCTGACCATTCAACTTTCCAAGACACACCTGAGTGACAGCACGAACAGGCGAGGAGCCCCGGCCTCTACGCTAGAAATTCTTGGCATGACGTTAAGACCCTTTTATCTGCCAAGAGAATTCGGGTGTATTTTACTGTTTGTTGTTTACGTGCCTCCCAGCGGCAGAGGACACTGTGTTCACGAGCTACAACTCAGCCACCGATGCACCGGCAATAGTGCTCTGGGACATGAAGCAATGTTGCCTGGAGACTGTGTTACCTGGGTTCCAGCAGTATGTTAGGGATCACAGCAGGAAAGACAATATCCTGGACAAATGCTTTGTTAATGATAAAGGAGCCAATAGAGGTTTCTCAATACTCAAATTTCCCCTCCTCGACTCCTATCCTCGATACTTAGTCCCGCCCACAGGAGATGCCAGCGGAGGACTGAGGAGGGGAACTGAGGAGAGAGGAGGGGAAGCAGCAGGCGGTTAGAGAGAGATGAGAACTCCTATCCTCTGAGCGGTCATTTTAAAGAGACGTCCATTAATGATGACAGGAGGCACAGCAGCCCTCAGTCTGATGAACAGATGTTTCAGAATCAAACAAGTATGAGAGCACTCTCATAATAACGTAACACAATCAGAGACTGGATATATCCCCCCCCTCTCTCTGGTCGCTGAAATGGGGAATTGAAATTACGGGCCAAAAGTTGTATTTACAAGTAGGCTATTAAAAGAGGACACCAAACCAACTGAGACCCGTCTGTCCGCACTGTACAACACACACTCACTGTACAACACACACACCTACTACAGCTCGTAAAGCATAATCAGGCTACAGCCGTTGTGTATTTTATTATGTGAAGCACTAAATGGTCTTCGAAAAATATCGACTAAAGCAAATAAAGAGAGTAGGCCTGTTATACTGAGTGATATATATTATACACTAGCGGTGTAACGGTATACGTACCCGTACCGTTCGGTTCACGTGTGTACCGAACGAATATAGCGTTAAACGTAAAAAAATTGAGAACGTGAACAACTTCTTGGAAGCAATCTCAGGTGATGCGTCGCAGCATTCAGAGTAATTTGCTCACATTGGGTTCAACGCTTCATAGAGCGAGCAAGTCATTTCATTGGACGAGAGGCATACTATGAGAGCTGGTCAGAGGGATGCGTTCAAATTTAGTCAGTCATTTGTCAGTCTGGCTCCAGCAACCCCAAGCGTCTGTTCTCCACCATCAGCAAACTTCTCAAACCCTGTGACAACGCCACCTCATCCTTCACCACCGAACAGTGCAACTCCTTCCTCTCGTTTTTCCAAACCAAAATCAGCAACATTTACAGCAATCTGACACCCTCATCAGCACCCCCCACCTCCCCTCCTGGCTCCCCCCCCTTCACCTCACAGCCCCTGTCCCACTTCTCCCCTGTGACCCCCATGCAACTGTCCGACTTCATGACTGGAATTAACTCCGCCTGCACACTTGACCCAATGCCCTCCAAATTGGTTAAAGAGAGCCTCCCTGCCATCTCCCAACTCATTGCCACCATCATTAACTCCTCCCTCAGATCTGGATCAGTTCCCCCCTCTCTCAAACTGGCTGCTGTCACACCAATTCTCAAAAGACCTGGACTCACACCTGACATCATGTCCAACTTCCGGCCCATCTCAAATCTCCCCTTTCTGTCAAAAATACTTGAACGTGTCGTTGCCTCACAACTTAAAGCCCACCTCAGCTCCAATGATCTCTTTGAGCCATTTCAATCCGGTTTCCGATCAAAACACAGCACCGAAACAGCTCTTCTCAAAATCACATATGACCTCCTCCTCTCCTCTGACTCCGGCAACCTTAACATCCTCATCCTCCTCGACCTCACCGCAGCATTCGACACCATCAACCACGCCATCCTGCTGTCCCTCCTCGAATCATCACTCAACATCACCGACACTGCACTCTCCTGGTTGAAATCCTACCTCACCGACAGACATCAGTTTATCAACATCAACAACTGCACCTCCTCCACTGCTCCTCTGTCCCAAGGCGTCCCCCAGGGTTCGGTGCTTGGCCCCCTCCTCTTCATCCTCTACATGCTCCCCCTTGGCAAAATAATTTGTCGCCACAACCTTCAATTTCACTGCTACGCCGATGACATCCAACTTTATATCTCAACAAAAACCATCACCCCCACAACACATTCCACTCTCACCAACTGTCTCTCAGGAATAAAAGCATGGATGCAAACAAACTATCTCCAACTGAACCGTGCCAAATCAGACATCATCATCATCGGCCCCCCATCCCGTATCAAAGACATCCAGAATTTCAACTTCACCATTGACAGCCACACTCTATCTCCCCCCCCCTCACATCCGCAACCTCGGAGTCATCTTCGACAGTCAGCTCAAATTCAACCACCACATAAATCACATCACCAGGACCGCCTTTTTCCACCTCAAAAACATTGCCCGTCTCCGCCCATCACTCTCCTCCTCTGCTGCTGAAACCCTGATTCATGCATTCATCACTTCACGACTCGACTACTGCAATAGCATCCTCTACGGCATACCATCCAACCTAATCAATAAACTCCAACATATCCAGAACTCTGCTGCCCGCCTCCTCACCCACACCCGCTCCCGAGACCACATCACTCCCGTCCTCCAGAACCTCCACTGGCTCCCCGTCCGTCAAAGAATCAACTTCAAAGTCCTCCTCATTACTTACAAAGCCCTCAACAATCAGGCCCCCCCCTATCTCACAGACCTGCTGCACCACCACACCCCTTCCCGCTGCCTCCGCTCATCAGAAGCCAACCTCCTATCCATCCCCACCCGCACCAATCACCGGACCTGGGGGGACAGAGCCTTCTCCGTCGCTGCCCCCTCCCTCTGGAACTCACTCCCCCAACCCATCAGAGACTGCACTGACCTCACCACCTTCAAAAAACTCACAAAAACTCACCTCTTCAATCTGGCTTTTAATGTGTGATTGTTTTTGTATTATTTGACTTTAACTTTAACTATATATTTATTTGTTGTTCCTTCCTTTTCTTTTCCCTTCACTATATCTGTAAAGCGTCTTTGAGCACCTGTAAAAGCGCTAACAAATTAAATCTATTATTATTATTATTATTATTTGAGGAACTCTCGAAATGGCGAATAAAGTTAAAGTTGAGCTCGAATATCCTCCACCATCGTTGAAGTCTTCGGTTTGGGAACATTTTGGTTTTGCAGTTACATACAAGGATGACGGGCAAAGACAGGAGGACCGAACCAAAGCTGTTTGTCGGCATTGTTCAACTAAAATTGGTTACGCGGCTGGCAATACATCAAACTTGCACACTCATTTGAAAAGGCATCACCCGAACGTCAATATCACCGGTACCAAAAGAAAAAAGACTGAAGTGCAAACCCAACTCCCGCTAGCATTTCAGCCTCCACCCCTCGCAAAAAGTTCAGACCGAGCTAAAGCTATTACAAACACCAAATATCCTTACGTTGCCATGTTAGCAAAGCGCTACCTGGCTGTATCTGCTACCTCTGTCCCTAGAGAGGGTGTTCTCCACAGCAGGAGACATTGTTAGTGCCAGCAGATCTGCCCTTTCGGCAAGCAATGTGGACAAGTTCATTTTTCTTTAAAAAAACATGAAAATACAATGACAAGCAAGTCCTAATGTCAAACTGGCTGCTTAGGTACAGTACAGTTCAAATACAGATTATTTCAGTTCATTGAAATGCTGCACCTTAATGTTTATTTTATTATATTTTGTATTTATTTGAGTGAATACATTATTCACAGTTTAATAATAATTTTAAAAAAACAAAAAATATGTTATGTGATAATTTTTTCTGCTGTACCGAAAACGTACCGAACCGTGACCTAAAAACCGAGGTACGTACCAAACCGAAATGTTTGTGAACCGTTACACCCCTATTATACACACTGCTCAGCTTTCTGCACGGACCTCACAGCTGTTCTCTCTGGAAACATTGCAACAAGATGAAAGCAGTTTCTAAAAAAAACTGCATGTTAAAGAGCAACTTGCAGGTTTTTTTTTATTCACTACATTTATGCTTAACCTTGCCTGAAAATTACAATTAAAAATGTTAATGCAGGATTTGATATGTTTTACAAGACATAAGGGCAGGAATTCATAGGGAAAGGAGCCGTTTTGAGCTCTGCTACTAAAAACTGCTTTTTTTAAACGTCATACGTCAAACGCGTCATATTACGTCACATGGGGGAGCAACCTTCTCGGACTCCTTCTCTGCCCAATCCGCGGTAGTAGTTTGTAGTTGGTTTGAGCGGTTGTGATTTAGTGAGCTGGTATTTTTACATTGCATTTCAGCATTTGTAATCATGGTGAGCTTGTGTTTGTGCAGGTTGCACAACTCGAGCCTGTCAGGACATCGAGTCCACAGTTTCCCTCACGGGAAAAGGACTGGAGCTAGCGTTCGTTCCTGGGTGCGTTGTGCATCCACCTCCCTGCAGCACATAATCTCCACAGCTTTATCAGGAAACCGTATTACATCTATCTCTCTCTCCCCCCCTTCGCTGCTCTCTCTCTCTCTCCCCTCCGGTACACGGCACCGTAAGACGTAGTGTGGAGTTGCATTAGGTAACGCTGTGGTGGCTGTACTGCTCCAGCAGTCTCCTTTGTGTTTGTTTGTTTCCCCCTGTCTGTGTTGTTTGTGTGGGCGTGGTGGCTGTCACTCCTGGCTCCCGGCTCAACCTCCACTCACCTGCTGCAATCAGCTGTGCACCCTCCCCGACTACACACCTGCTTTCCATCAAGCCATTTACAACGGCATATCAACGGAGGCTCCACAACCTTTCTCCGCCAGATCGTCAAGTATCAGCCGTATCTCGCGTCTCCCCTCCGGTACACAGCGCCGTAGTGTGGAGTTGCATTAGGTAACGCGAGATACGGCTGATACTTGCGCATTAGTTTCTGTTATGGATCAGTATCAACAGTCCTGCCAGTAACGTTACTATATTATCAATACTACTTTAGTTATAGCCTGATATATGATAGCTAACTTTACAATGTTGTGATGTGACTGACGTTAGCTAACATTAACTGTAGCTAATGCCGGTCACTCACCAAGACAGCTGCCCTGTTCTCCACTGGTTCTCCACACACCAAAGCTCCATTTCTCTCCGATGGCCGTTATTTTTTTTCTAATCCTTCGCTCCTGGTCTCTTGGATGCATAGCAGGCTCATAATTATAATCATATGCATTCGAATATATATTTTCAACCTCTTCTGTGTCAAAACTAGCATTGTGATCCATGTTTATTCTAGTGCTGTCAAAATTATCGCGTTAACGGCGGTAATTAATTTTTTGAATTAATTGCGTTAAAATATTTAACGCATTTAACGCATGTGCAGAATGGCCCGCCCCATACATGCCACCAGTGGCAGCGCCAGGGTATGGCTGGAGTAGGCTACACCCATACCAAGAAATGGCTTAGCCCCACCATGAAAAATGATGTTAAAGTAAGCAAAATAAAGTCCGCCAACTCGCGCGGAGTAAATTGCACAGACAGCAGTTAGTAAGATTGATTTCAGTAGCCACGGTTTTGAAAACTTTTGTCACGTAGTGATCGTCTTCGCAATAGAACATCTTTGATCTTTGTCTTCTGGCCAATCAGAATCAAGATAACGGCGTGGTGTTGTTGCAGGAAGTCCCGACGGAGAATACTTTTGCTGTCGTATCTTATTATACATCCATGTGTAGTACAGGTAACACATAACTGGTACACAGGATATGTGCGTAATCTGAAATGCGTACCGTCACTTGTGTCACAAAGCGCATTTGCGTACCGACGTACTTGTGAAGCTTTTCCAGAAGGCGGTTAGATCACCGGACGACATAGTCGGTCTCCGTGTGCACAGACAGGGCTGCTGTTAACGTCGGTCTGTACAACGGAATTGTGCCAAAACTACGCCAACCGGCTGCCGAGGGAGACTTCCCCCCCCTCCACTAGCCGCCGCCGCCCCCCCACCACCCTCTGTCGACTTTCCTGAAGTACTCCCCCGTTGATAGAAATCAACACGTAATGAATTAAGACCCCACGGTTTGATGATTGATAGGTGTGTGGGTTGTCTTTCATTTTGACACGCAGATTTTTTTTATAATAAACATAGATACTGTATGTTAAATGGATATATCCGCCTTCTTTCATTTATCTTTCCATTCCCACAACAATATACATAAATAAATGGCATATTTTGGACATAGTTCGAATGGTGATTAATCATGATTAATTAATTTTTAAGCTGTGATTAATCTGATTAACATTTTTAATCGTTTGACAGCCCTAGTTTATTCATACGTTACACCAGCTGCTCTCCCCCTTGTTTACCCCACGTTACGTCTCACGTGCGGAGGCTTTGTTATGCGGAAGTGAAAATGTCTTACAAAAACGACGCCAGATATCACTGTAGTGTATATTTCTGTATATTTTTTTGAAAATCTAGAGCAGGGGTGCCCACACTTTTTTGGCTGGTGAGCTACTTTTGAAATGACCAGCTCACCGAGGTCTACCAACCAAAAAAAAAATCCCAAATTGCAAGGGTTGCTGAATAACACGTTTTATTTATACATGGGATAACTACAATAGGGCTGCAACAAACGACTCATTTGATAATCGATTAATCTATCGATTAATGAAACGATGAATCGACTATTCTGACTATTACTGTATGCCTTGCACAATTTATCAAACGCTCTTATTTAGCCATCAACTTTTAGATTTAGCTTGAGGTTGTTTTAGGCATGTGGAAACTAACAATGAAGACAATAAAGATGAATACTTGATTCAAAAATACATATATTATTAAATTAACTTAACAAATTGTGAACAAAATTAACATTGCTTTTTATTTAAATTAAATAAATAATATTTCACATCAAAAGAAACAACAGTGTTTTAACAAATCGTATTAAATAATCTGATGACAGAACCGTAAACAGAATAGCTGAAACTTTAACAAAAGAAATAACTCAGTTACCTCTAATCATTAACCCATGCTTGTATAATTGAGTTAACTCCGTGTGTTGCTGCTAGCATACAGAACACCTGACGTGGAAACGTTACTCGTGGATGGGGCTGCAGAGCTACTAGAAAGACAGCCGGTGCATTCCTCCGTCTGGATGTGGAGCACTTTTGCTAAATGTTTAGACAAATTGCTCGTGTTACCGCACTTACATGCTAAACACTCTTGGCAACGAACATTGTCCACCTCAAGACGGGTAACATTTAACCACACCTTGGAGCGCTTCTCTCCGCCATCTCCTCCGTGTGTTGCTGCATGTAGCAGCTGTGTGTGTAAACTGCCCCGCCCCCTCGCACACAGACGGGGGAGAGAGATCTCGTCTGGATTGGAAAGGTCGAAAATACACCGACCATAGACGCATTTGTTTGTCTTTTTGCATGTTAGAAACGAGTTGGTGACACCAACACTGCAAGATAATATTTTTGTAGCAATAATACATGACCTTTCTCTTTCTAAACTCGCTACTCGGAGGGAAGTAGCTGTCATATGCCTTGTGAACACTCCGATAGTGCCTCTCCACGTTACCTTTCTTTGGCAGAGCGACGCTTGCTTTACAAATAAGGCAAATAACCTTTGAATGTGACATCACAGCAAAATATTCTTCCTCCCATTCTGGGTGGAAGTGGTATGTCTTTAGCTTTTTGCTCGGTCCGGCACTCATTTTGTTGTTTGTCTCTTTAACTTAATTTGAGTTTTCCAGGCACTTGACTGATTTTGTATCGCTTTGCATTCTGGGTTAACAGACTGGAAAGCGATAGGTCGCTTTTTCTGTCAATCAAGTAAACTCCTGAATTAAGTGGCAGGGAGGCCAAGGGAGGAGGGATCAAAACCTGTCTTGTCTATTTCAACAGAGCTGGATTTATTTTTTATGAATGACTCGCGATCTACCAGCATTGCCCCCGCGGTCTATCGGTCGACCGCGGTCGACGTACTGGGCACCTCTGATCTAGTGTATTCATCATTTTCCTACACATGTATTCACGGGTCTCTAACCTGCAAGTTGCTCTTTAACACTCAGTTAATGGGGCTCATTCACTGGAGCTTCCACAAACAACAATCAACTTAATTATTACATTCAAATGATGTACATTATTCAAGTTTACATTCACTTTGGATAATAACTAGGGTTGCAAAGGGGCGGAAAGTTTCCGGTACATTTCCGGAAAGTTTCCATGGGAATTTAAGCTGGTGAATTTTGGAAATATTCGATGCAAAATTAAACAAAAAACATGACATTTCAACAGATTTTTTATTTATTTTTTAAAGTAGAACAGAACAAGTTTTAATTATATTATTGAACAATTATTTGTTTCATTGAAGAACGAAAACAGGAATGTTGAGTTAAATATTACTCATCTGTGCATGTGATGGAGGAATGCACAGTGCCTGTAGTGGGTGTGGTCTCAATAGCCATGCAGTGAGCAGTGTGCTATGGCATGGATATTCAAGTGTACTTGAACGGCATCTGTTTGTTTTAGTCAAGATTATGCTAAAATATACTTTCCCCAACTATATTTAAATTCCCTATGAAGAGCCAACCTTCAATTTTGAAAATTCCCAGTTTATTCCCATAAATTCCCGTTAATTCCCATGGAAAGTTTCCATCTTTGAAAATTCCCGGAATTTTGCAACCCTAAATTAATAACACGGGAGAAATTAGCGGAAGCGCTCTCTTTTCCTCTCTCCCTCTCTCCTGACAGCCTGTCAGTATCTCATGCAGCTCACTGATCCAGTAATGAGTGACCCGACAGTGAAGAATAAATATATGTATATCTAGTGTAGCTTGTTCCAGAGGTAGATAAAATAGCTAAGTGTGTTAGGTCTAACTCTTGTGTGTTTCGCTCCGCTTACCGGTGCGGCGGGCGGAGCTGCAGGATTTCTGCTTCAAGTTGCATACCGCTATTTTACTGTCTTTTTCGGACACCTTATAATACTGCCAGACCGGTGAAGCCATTCTGGCGAGCTTGTTTTGCCGCACACAGAGAAAAGTGTCATGTATTTTACGTCATGCGATCGGCTCTCGCGATCGGCATGTTTAGAGAGCACCGATCGATCGGTAGAGAGTGAGTATCGGCCGATCTCGATCGGTGACCGATCGATCGGAGCATCCCTAAAGACTATAATAACTTCTGTGTTCCCACTAAAGAAATACAAATCTATCCAAGTAATGAATCATATGTGACTAAGGACATTACATTTTTTTATAAAAATCAGGAAAATAGCTACGGGAGCACTTAGACAGAGAAAGAACTGAAAGTCAAATTGAGGGAATCAAAACACACAGAGAGCTTTTGGGAAATGCTTTTAAAGCCAAAGACCCCAAAAATGTGTGGGACACCATGAGAACCATGACCGGAATGACCTCTTCAGCTAAACCTATTGTGACGGACAAGACATACTTGATCCATACCAATTTGCCTATAAGCAAGGGGGTGGTACTGTTGCTACTCTGGTTCATATCATCACTAAACATTTAGATAAACGTCACACCTATGCAAGAGCCCTCTTCATAGACTTCTCAGCAGCAACACAATACAAGCAGACATCTTGGTGTCAAAAATGGCCAAAATGGAAGTAAATCTATACCTGATTTACTGGTATGCCGCTTTCCTCACCAGTAGAGAGCAACTTGTGAAGGTTAACAAAACCCTGTCATCTGCCATCACAACCAATGTAGGGTCCCCCCAGGGACTGCGGGAGTTCAGCTGTGCTCTTAGCTTCTTTTAGCTTTTTTTGATGACTTTACTGAGCTGCTGTCTATAGTGTGTTTTGACTTTGACCATCTAGTCAGTGTTGGTGATTTTAACATCCATGTTGACAACCCCCAGGACAGAGGGGCTGTCTTGATAACTATGGACTGACTCAGCATGTGACGGAGCCCACGCACAATAAGGGGCACACTCTGGACTTAAGGATCTCAAAGGGTCTGAATATCTCTGAGGTTGTGGTGACTGATGTTGCGCTCTCTGATCATTCCTTTGAGAGCTCTATTTCTGTTCACACAAATGTTCAACAAGAGGTAACCACAAAGCGATATTTAACTGAAAATACTAGGGAAATGTTTACTCGGAATGTTTCTTCCACACTTGCCCCTGCTAACATCTCAGTAAATGAGCTAGTAGATCATTTTAATTCAAAAATAAAAATGTTATAGAAGTCCATTGCTCCAACTAGGTTAACGGAAGTGACTGGCAAGAAAATATCTTCATGGAGAAAGGCCATGACCGTGAGAACAGAAAAAGAGAGTGGAGAAAAGCTGAACGTAGGTGGAGAAAAACAAATCTCCAGGTTCACTTTGAAATCTATAAAGAGAGACTTGGCTTTTATAATTGAAAATTGCACGACAATCTTTCTTCTCGGACATCATTGCCAAAAACCAAAACAACGCACATGCCTTGTTCGCTACCGTCGACAGACTAACTAACCCCCCAGTGGCAGTAGCCTCTGAACTTCTATCCACCGGGGCCGGCAATGACTTTGTAGGGCTCGACATTATAAATGGCCCGCTGGCCCGGAAGCACTATTTAGACACCCCGGGGCCAGCATAACGTACTTTCCACTTGCCCGCTCGGCAGGGCTCGAGCTTAAGGACGTCCCGTCGTCGGAAAAATAGTGTCGGGGAGGATAAAAAATAATTTTGGACGAATTTGGGACGAGAGTTCTACAAACGGTGATGAAAATGAAACCGACTGCACGTTTTGTGTAGCACACAGTTATTAAACCTCCTTGTCAACATAAACACACACGCACAAAACATTTAGAAACCGGCGAAATACACACATGTAGTTACAGCTGTGCCGCTGGCTGTCAGCCAGCCGCCCAGCTGGCTGTGCCGCCGGCTATCAGCCAGCCGCAAATTCCTGGCCCGCAAATTCGCGGGTCTAGCTATGTACTGAGTGTGTGTATTTCACGGGTTGAGTGATGTACAATGGCATCCGTGGAGGAATTCTGAAATGTTTTACCGTTAATCACAAAAACGCACAGCAGAACCAGACCCTGGAGCGCCGGCCTCTTTATTTACTTACTCCTCTTCATTCCCTATGGGTAATAAGGCTGAGAAGAGAACCCTCCATCGTATTTAGTCCTTAGCAATATGCTGCGCCTCTCCCCATGTAGGGATGGGTACCGAGCCCCGGGCCGGAATTATTAAAGACAGTGGTAACGTTAAGCTCCGACGTTATCGGGACTTTTGAACGGTACTGGAGACATTTAAAAAATAGATGTCATATGTATTATTGCTACATACACATTATATCGCAGTTTTAGTTTCACCAACTCCGTTTCTAATATGCAATAAGATTACAACATGCGTCTATGATGTATTTTCGAGCTTTCCAATCCAGACGAGATCTCTCTCTCTCCCGTCTGTGTGCGAGGGGGCGGGCAGTTTGTAAAGGACTCCTGACTGTGTTACAGACTGTCATCCTGGTTAGTGGTTACTCTGGGTTCTGTCTTCAGGACAGAGTGTTGGATTTTTAGGTTAATTGGATGGGACTTGATTAGATTCAATATTAGAGTAATTTTCTCGTTTGTGTGTTTGTTTAAATATATTTGGCCTTTGTTTATGTGATTGATTTACTCATAAAAAGGTTGATGAATTATCATCTAATGATTTGTATGATGTTTTATTTATGTTAAAGGTCACTTTGAATGATTTTAACTAATGATAATGTAGAAAAACTAACATTTTAAATTCGGGACGGTCCACATTAATTTCGGGACGGCTTAGATCAGACGTGTCAAACTCAAGGCCCACGGGCCAAATGTGGCCCGCCACGTCATTTTATGTGGCCCGCGAGAGCTTAAAAGGTCTGATTGTCTAAAAATAAATAAGTCAAATGCGTGCAGTGACCAAAAACTACATTTCCCACAATACATGACGATTATGTTACCCGCGAAGTGACGGCATCCCGCCACTAGACCGAAGTGTTTCCACATCGATGCGATTTTCCCAACAAGTGGAATGAGAAATACAAATAATGATCCAAAATGTCAAGGAAGAGAAAAATTGATGCAGAGGGAAGGGTGTTTCAAGAAAGATGGGAAGGTGAATACATGTTTGTGCTTCAAGGAGAAAAACCGGTATGTCTTTGTGTTATGAGGCGGTGGCGGCTGTCAAAGAGTACAATCTACGTCGGCATTTTGAGACCAAACACGGAGCTAAGTATGCCAAAATTAGCCATCAAGAAAACAACAAATTGCCCAAGAATTAAAAGGCAAACTGCGATCGCAGCAGAATGTGTTCGCGAAAGCCAGAACCAAAAACAATGCGGCAGTGAAAGCTAGCTTTGTTGTGGCTGAAGAAATCACACGCGCTTCAAAGTCTTTTTCAGAGGGAACGTTTTTGAAGAAGTGCATGCTGAAGGTCTGTGAGCAGGTGTGTCCCGACCGGATACAGACTTTTAAAATGTCAGTTTATCAAGAAACACTATCGCGGACCGAGTTAAGGAACTAGCAGGAAACCTGGCAACACAGCTGGCCGAAGAGACACGCAGCTACATAGCTTTTTCATTAGCTGTTGATGAAAGCACAGACAACACGGATACAGCGCAGCTATCTATTTTTATTAGAGGCGTGAAGTCGGACCTCTCTGTCACTGAGGAGCTGTTGGATGGGGCTGCCATGCGGTGGAGAAGTCAGTCATTAAAAACGCATTGCCCTGGGAAAACTATTAATGCTACAATAGCGTTTCGTGAGTCGCTTGTCGTTGTTGGGTGAAAAGCAACAGCCGTCTGCTGCGGAGCACAGCGCGAGCAGGCTCCCGTGAGCGCGCTCCTTCACTACAGACTATCACGCCACCTAACCATTCGCCAAAATGTTTTTAATACCAGCGGTAACCGGCCAAGCGCCGGGCAAAAACAATCTTCAAATAAAAGAAAGTCACCGGAGGAGTTAAAGAAGATCGAGTGACAGGAAGCATGAGAAGAAGAGGGAGAGAACGTTTCAGCCAGCTTGATCGATGGAGATGGCTTCTAGTGGTGAAGTGACGCGTCCTAAAACCCTTTTATAATCTATCGATTAGATTTATGATTCGAAAATTATAAAAGTAGGGTAGACATGTGGAGATTATCCGGCTGAACAAAACGTGCATTTATCAAACAGGTTTGTTTACCACAGACCTTATTTCCAGCTATTTTCCAAAACCCTGTGGAGAAATCCCATGGCTTTTTGTGGAGGGAACCAGCAGCTTACTTCCTGGTTTTAGGACGCGTCACTGCACCTCTCAATATGATGCCAATATAAACAAGGTCTTCTGTCGACTCTGTACATCAATGCGACCTATGCTGACAAGTAAGTGAAGAGTAGAAAATATAAAGGTAGTGGCTATAGGGAAATGTCCCAGCAGTTTAGGATAATGAAGGATCTAATCTAATCTATAGCCATTACATGTCTAACTCCTGATGACAGGAAGGCAGAAAGTGCATTATACAATAATAATACTCATAATAATAGCAGACATTTTTTAACAATGACCACAATATCATTATTTTAATAAACCAAATATGAACAATTGAGGAAAATGAGGAAGAAACTGATTGTTCAAATGTTGTAGTACAAGTAGTAATGTAGTTACTGCATAAATTACTATTGCAACAAATGTGTTAATTTTCTTCATTATTAGTCGATTTTTTCTGGGCGAATGCTCCGGGCCAGTGGTTACAATGGTGGGGCCAGTGACAATACAATTCCACCGGCCCGGGGGGCCAGTGGCTTTTTACCCTTAATGTCTACCCCTGCTTTGCCTTCTTCACTGACAACATTCAGAGAATCAGACAAGCAGTCAGTGCCTCTGCATCAGGTACAGCAAATGTGTTGTCTCTGTGTCCACCTAAAATCAATTCAAACACTATGACACAGTTCCATCAGATTAATGACAAAACCTAGAGGACATGAAACAACATCTAAAATCCTCCTCCTGCTGCCTTGATATTATTCCAACAGGATTTTTCCAAGATGTTTTCATTGTATGGCCTCAGATCCAGCGTTTCCGCCAGGGGGCCGTCTTGCCGTCATTTGTCCAAAAATATTAATAATTCGAGAGAAGATCGAGAGTTTTTATTGCTTGAAATGACGAAAAGGAAAAAGGACAAGGACATCCCTCTGTTGGAGGGGCAAAGGAGTCTAGTGGGTAGTGGATTGATTCCCCGACATCGAAGGTGCCTGTACAGGACAACACGGGACGTGCGCGATTTGGACGCGATGAGCGGGGGGGGGTTTAGTGGAGCACGCACGTGAGCTGTGGAGCACCAGAGCCTCGCAGCAGCGAAACCTGAGGCTCCGTGGTAAACGTGGTAACATGAAGAGCTGTTTGGGAGCCGAAACAACGGCGCTTAAAGAGAGCCGAGCCAAATGATCCGGCTCACTAATGTAAAAATACAGTATCTATAAGGGACGGCTCAAGTCAAAATTCAAAAACAAACCCCCCCCCCCCCCGCTCTCGGGGTGGACGCCCTCTCAGCTCCGATCTACTTCA